>WEIU01017882.1:100151-185649 GCA_013389925.1 Aegithalos caudatus
AGGAGAGAGGAGAAGGAAGGAAGAAGAAGGAAGGAAGGGGACAATACGATCATGCTGTGCTGTATGAGAAGAACAAAACAGGTAGAGCTTCAGATTTTTGTATTTCTTTCTGTTGAGAAATCTCCCAGGCTGCTGGATGTCCGTGGGGTCCGTGTCTGCCTGAGTGTGTGAGGGGCTGGGGCAGGGGCTGGGGTAAGGGGGGAGGAAATTTAAGCTGCTTTCAGCAGATGTCTATTTTGCAATTCTTTAGCATCTTTCGACTGAAGGTTCTTTTCACACCCAGCAACGTGACTGTTTTGCCTTTCTGGGGCTGGTGATGTGGGGAAGGGGGGTGGCCTACATCCACATTTGGGGGAGCTACCAGAATCCCCCCTCTATTTTTTTTAATAGGGGCAGTTATATTGCCTAGGATTTTCTGTCTGTGGTTC
Source organism: Aegithalos caudatus (assembly GCA_013389925.1). Lineage (NCBI taxonomy): Eukaryota > Metazoa > Chordata > Aves > Passeriformes > Aegithalidae > Aegithalos > Aegithalos caudatus. The sequence goes on from WEIU01017882.1 coordinate 100,580, forward strand.
TGAGGGTGTGGATGGGGCCAGCGGGGGGAGGTGGATGGGGTGTGTTGCGGCTGGCAGGAAACGTGATGAGATCTGGCTCTACCTTGGAGATAAAGGAAGCAATTCTTCATCTTATGCCAAAAAAGAACGGATGCCCAGTGAGCCTTGATCCCTGGTCAGAATGCTCTCAATTGCTCCTGTTTCTGATGAATGGGAGATGCTTTATGTGCCTGTGCTGTGAGGTGGCGTGGAGGACAGGTGTATTCATTTTTTGTGTGTTACAACAATCTGAGCAAGAATTAACCTAAAGGAATTTTTTTTAACCTGTGCTATAGTGAAAAATCCAATTAAATAATAACAAAAGCATTAGCTTAAGGAGGAGGAGAGTCACCCTCTTTGCAATATCCTTCATAGTACAACCAGTTAGACAACTGTGGACCAGCTGGTAAGGAAACAGAGGACCACGCCTCTGTTAGCTCTCAACTCGGGTGGGATAAGAGAAGCTCGCGGTGTGAACCTGTTGGAAACCCACTCATTTTCTTTCCTGGCACTGCCTGGCTTTTGCTATAAGGGAATTGAGATGATGAAAAGCTTTGGGTGGGAGCTAAGTTTTCAGTGTCAAAATTTCTGTGTCTGAAATGATAACGAAATTAAAAAAAAAAAAAAAAAGCTACTTGGATCATTTCTCCTTCACCCTCCCCCCTTATATTTTGTGTGAAAGCCCAAACCTGCTCCTGATTAAGAGAGCCTTTTTGGCTGAAGCTCTTCCTTGGGAGGATGCTGGATTTATGCAGTTGGAACTTTGAGGCAGGAACTGACCCTAGATATCTTTGCAAGGCATTTTAGAAACTTCCAGGAATTATGGATTTGTAAGTAGTGACAAAGAGCTTTGGTTCTTATTCTGAGCACAGAACTCAACTCAGGCACAGCACCATACTCATTACTTTCTTTATATATGCATAAATTTCAGTGCCTTTTCCAGCGTAGCACTGCAGTATTCTGTTCACACGCTGATGAGAGTAACTACAGTTCCTGTGAACAGCAGTGTTGGAAGAAGATTCAGGTTAAAGTGTGTTTCTGAATGGAGGTGTGTGTGCTGGCAAACGAAGGAGAAATTTGTAGAATAATGGGGAGGGGCAAGTGACTGGGATAGAAAGAGACCCTGCGTCATCCTGTGTTTTTTCCTCATGCAGGTTTTTCAAATGCTTTGCAATTAATGATACGCTCACTAAAATCTGGAAGGAGGGGGTGAAGGCTGGAGGGGCGGGGGGAGGAAGACGTTGCAGTCAGCCAGCAGAGCACATTCTGATGGCAAATACGGGATGAAAAAAGCAGAGGAGGAGAAGGCAGACAGGGAGGCAAAGTGACAGAGCAGTGGGCGGAGGTGCACGGCAAATTTTAAAATAAAGTAGGACCTCTGGGGTTCTTTGGAGTCACAAGAGAGCAACAGGGGAATAGGGATCATTATGCCCATACCGTCGCAGGTTGGGCGTTAAAGCTCCCGAACGGCGTTCAGACGTATCTGTTCTTTACCCCTCTGTGGGCTTACTCCTGTCTTTTTGTATTCTGTGGCATTTAGGGACGCGTGGCGTGCAGGTGCCCCGCTGGCACACAGCCCTGTATCCGCACTCCCGCGCGAATCCCGCGCACGGCACACACCCCTTTGCGCGTGCACGGGCCGCGCTCGGCCCCGCGCTGCNCGTACCTGGTTACACGCCACGATTGCCAAGCTGGCAATATACAGCAGCTCGCTCGGGAAAGCTGATGGTGCGCCAGAGAACGCTCTGATTGGGAGGAGAGAAAGACCTCGGTTTGCAGCATGTGCTCTTTCTCTGTCCCCACCCAGACCTTTCACTGAGAGAAAAAGATGGAATGGGTTCTTCAGCACTGGCAGGAGTTTCCTTCCCAAAATAAAGACAGCTCTCCTCAAATTATTTTTCAGGGGAAGTCCCTGGTGTCCCGCCTTTCTGGCAGCTAAAGAGCAAAATGTTGAAATTACAGGCTTGGGTGTGTAAGAAATCTCTTCACATTTGTGTCTAGGTGTGCCTGTGTGTGTCTGTCCTCCCACCCCTCAGAGACAAATAGGTTCACATGCTCATACCTTGCAGATTATTCTTTCTTGGGGGTGTGATGCCAGCGTGAAGAGTGAAGTATTTGACTGACTGACTGACTGACTGACTGTGCCCGCCCATGAGAGATGTAGATAGCGAAGTGTTGTCATTTCTGCCTACAGTTGACTGCAGCTCTGAATCTGAGCCCACAAAATATTCATCTGAGAGCTAGCATTACTGAAAGGCTGGGTCGAGATAGATCTGAAACCTTTCCTGCCAGAGAGAGATGCAGTCAGTAACACACAGGGCTGGGCAGTGAGATAGGTGGCTAGAAATGCAAGTGTTGCATGCACTGCATACTAGAACAGATGGACATTATGGGGGTATGTGCTCAGTATTGGATTGCATGAGTGATTAAACAATAACCCGCAAGCAGATTTCCCACTTGTGGGTGAGATGAGTTTCATTCATCACCAGCCACAGACGACGGCTTCTCTCCCGTTCCATCCTCTCCTCCTCACCCCAGCGCCGGAGAGCCAGCGGCTGCAAAGGTTTAAACCTGCCACACCCATCAAATCAAAGGAGGGAGAGGAGAGAAGAGGCAGTCTGCATTTCTTCCCTTTTCCACACGAGCAGCATGAATAAACAGGGCTGTACCTCTAAAGATGCAGTTTAATGCAATTGGAGAAGGCAAAAGCATTAGGGAGCAGTTCCATCAATTACAGCCAGCCGGCGAAGTAGCTTGTCATTCCAGGAACTGCAGAGGTGTACAAGACGGAGGAAATGGAGAAAAAGAGAGAGAGGAAGATGCCTGCAGAGTTAAAGTTTTCTTGCCTCAGGATATTAAAATGTCTCAGGCTTCTATTAGGGTAACTTAATTATACCGCATGATCCAGATGCTTCAAAACTTGCAAGGTGTGGTCTTACCTTTTAGCACCACTGTGGACAGAGGAAAAGGGGTATTTAAAAGGAAAGGTGTCTATCCACACCCCTCCTCCCACCACTTGCCAGCATGGTGTAAATCACCGCAGACTGCTGACTTCAGGGCAGAGGCACTTCATCTGCACCTAGGGAAAGTCTAGTCACTGCCTCTGCCCTTCTGAAAGACACTGAGCAGCCTCTGTGCCTCTTCCAGTAAAGAGTTGTTCCATGGTTAATTACTCCAGGTCCTCACTATTTCTCTTCCTGGGGCAATACCCCTGGGATTTTGACTGAGAAGGGTGTCTCCAGAGAAACAGCCCTCCCATCACCCTCTCCTCCACTGCCTTTGCTGACTATTGGAGACATTGATTTCTCCTAGATCATGTAATGTAACTGTTCTTAATGGCACAGACAAGCCCCCTCCTAGGGAACTAATTGCAGGCAGAGATTCCAGTGGGAGAAGAACAGCGGTAGTGCTTAGTGGGAAAGAAACCAATCTGTGGATCCAAATTGTCATTGGCCGCTTCCTCCTGAATCAAAGTCCCAGCAAAAACCAGTCAGGCAGTACCCACTGGTATGCAGAGGCATCCCTGCCTAGAGGGCTGCACTGAATCTTCTGTGTGACCATGCCAGGCAGGGGACACATGTGCAACCCAAGGAACAAACATGTATTATCTGAGGGCTTGTCCTGGCCAAATGCTGGGGCTGCCTCAATGATCTCAGAGCTATTCCTGCCTCAGGATAAGGAAATGAGCTGTAGCTCCAGGCTCTGTCCATGCCATGCTGAGAGAGTAGGCATCTCATGGGGATGGGGATGAAAGGGACCCCTCCTTTGGTTGTGTTGCTTTGACTGACTAGTCAAAGTGCAAAGAGTTTGCACCTCAAATCCACTCTCATTTCAGGCCAGCTGTACTGGACCCTGAGATTAGCTCAGTTGGTAAGGGCATGGGGCTGTTAACACCAAGGTTGTGGGATCAATCCTTGGGTGGGTCATCCACAAAGTGCTGGAATTGATGATCCTTGTGGATCCCTTGGAACTCAGAATATTATCTGATTTGGATTCTGTGATGCCTTTCCAGCATCATCCAGCACAGACATTATATTTCCTTCTCCCTGTTTCCCAGAGAGCAGGAATTTCTCACTGCTGACAGCTGCCAAGTTGCAATACCTTCTTGTGCTTGTGGGAAGGTGAATGAGGCCCATTGGCCCTTGCTAGATGAAGGCATGCTGAGAGTCTTGCATGATGCAAATGAAGGATGTGTATTCCTGCTTGGATTTGCTGTGCCTGTGCTGTGAGCCGTGTGCTCTTCACAGTGTCTTGTGTGCTCCATGTGTTGTCCATGGCAGAGGACCTGGGGCAGAAGTGGATTCTGCCTAATTTCTACCAAGCAGACTGAGGTGTCTCAGTATCTGCTGAAGGATTGGTGTGCTAACAGCTAAAACAGCAGCTATAGCCTGAAGGTTGCTTCTGCTTTTGGCTGAGATAATTTGAAACACAAGCACCAGAATCACAGAATATTCTGAGTTGGAAGGGACCCACAAAGATCACCAAATGCAGCTTTTAAGTGAATGGTCCATATGGGATGAAACCCACAACTTTGGTGTTATTAGCACCATGCTCTATAAGCTGAGGCCTCTGCATGGTTGTGGAAGGCTGGTGGTGCATTGCTGACTGCCATTTGCTCAGTGCATGCACTGCTGGCCCATGCATACTTCCTTCTGTACAACCCTCCCATTGTCCTCTTCCTGAACATGAACAACTTGTGATTCCTTTCTTGCTTTGGGCTTCCTCCTTTGGGAGGGCTTTCTTTGGATTTGAGAATGAACAAAAACTCAGGTGACAGTGCTCTAAGACACCTGAGGATGAGAAACCTTTGGATGTCAGCTCTCTGTTTTGATGCCCTTTGGAAGTCACTGTGTGATTCACCTGTTTGCTGTGAGTCTGTCAGGTCTCAGGGGTAGATTTGGCAGCAGTCCTTACCTGTCTGCCTCTAATCCCAATGTTCAGTGTCATAAGGAAACAGCATTAGTCCAGTAGCTCTACACAGAGGAATGTTGGGCTGATAAGAGGAAGATGGTCATCCAGAAAGGCATGGTGGAAGGTACAAATGCTTGCTGGTAGAATATCTTACTGTGGGAGTACCAGAGCAGGTACCCAGATGAAATAGCTTTCAACATCTCAAGTCCAAAATCAATGTCAGGAATCCATCCACATCCATTTAATCTATAAATCCAAGATCCTCCTGAGCACACCAGGAGGTGACATGTAACCTCAGGGCTCTGATGGCCTCATGTTGAGAAGGTGTTTATATTTCCTTAGGGCTCTTTCTATCACCTACTGAGTGCATGTAAAATTCGATGGCTTTTCATGGTTGTGAGCACCACAGGCCAGTACATAGGAACTGGTTTAGGGAGAGTTAATTTCTCTTTCTGTCAGTGCTATTAACCTGTTTTCTGATTTGATCTAAGCATACATTCTCTGTTATGGACATCTCTGCAAGATGTTCCTTTAACTTGGAAATGAAACAATTAGTGTGAGGAAAAAAAAAGGTGGTTCAGAAGCCCTCAAGTGCTTTGCTTTAGACAGGCAAAGCTCTGCTTTATCCACCCTCAGTCACTCCTGCAGTGCTATCACGTTTATTAGCCCCTTAACACAAACCATTGATTTTCTTCCCAGACCCAGGCTTTATTACAATGGACCAAGACCTGAGAATAGGGCTACAACCTAATTTTTTGCCTTCTATTCACCAGTGGTAGCTCCTCCCCCACCACCAGAGTGATCCAGCCTACAGTATGTGTATGGGGTGAAGGAATAGTGTAATGAAAAGAATGATTTATTTTTAATACAGCAAAAGGAATTGGTGCTTTTGGAGTTACACTGCTCCTGCTGTCTCTGCCTGTTACTCTGCCTGTGTCTCCTTTCCCCATCTGTTTTGCTCCTTGCCTTCCCCCTGCTCTCTTGACCATGCAGTCCTCCTGCTGCTGCTTCTCTCCCCAGCTAGGTCCCAGCCCTGTATTGCACTGTGCTTCTTGGAACTCCTGCTAGCAGCATCAGCCGCTACTGCCAGGGTCTGGCTTCCTTCACTTTTCCTGGCACTGGTATCCTAAGGAAAATTGAGTTCCTTTTTTGAGCTCCAGTTGCTTTTGTATCTGCCCCAGTTCTCCACTTGGGCAGAGTTGCATCTGACACAAATGAGCATCCCTACACAGAGATATCAAAGTAGTGCATCTTCACTTCTCACCTTGCTGTTGGCTTAGGTAAAAGGTTGCCCAGCCACAGCAGCAACTGGGAAGGGTATGGCTGCAACAGGAGAAATGCATGAAGTACAAACTAGTGTCAGCATTCCTGCTTTCCTGATGGTTCATGCTCCTTCCAGGCTTGTCCCTAGGCTTCTAGTGCCACTGTTGGGTGGCAGGCTGTGCTACCACTGTCTTGTTGGCCCAAGACATGATGTCCTGAACCTGCCAACCAGGGATGGTTGGCATTTATGTCTCAAAAGGGAAGCCAGGATGTACTTACAGTCTCTTAAATTATGACCAATAAATGTCAGTCCCGTTCATTACTCATCTTGCATCTGAAGTTTCTTGAATTAATTCCAGCCATAATCACAGTATATTTCTATTTATAGAAAGCTGGGTCATCTCACAGTATTTAGGCATTCTCTCTGGAGGATACACCTTCCTGTAAGAGCTGGTAATTAGTAAAGCTAAAAGGCTCCAAAAGAATCTCACTTACCTGGTTTGAATGCCCCTAAGATTTAGAGGTGCAGGGGAGTGTGTTTGGATCTGAACCCCACTCTGAAGCTAGTTTTATTCCACCCTTCCCATAATTGCCTAGAAGTGCTACTGTGCTCTCAGGAACTCTGGGTTTTTTATGAATTTGGATGATTTCTAATAATTGGTAATGTACAGAATAATTTACAGTTCAGATTATTCTTATAATTGTTAAGACATCAATTAGTATTCAGTTCATCAGACTATTGAGTGGAGTCTAATCCATTTATTTTATTAATAGCATCCAGTGACCTTATAAATCTGCAATGTTAAGTATTCCAGGGTGTGCAGGTTGGGCGGCATGGTACTGTGCTATGCTCTTTTGCAGAAGAGGCAGTCATTTATATTAATTCAGATTGAAACCAGAATGATGTAAACCACAATGATTTTGAGCTGGCCATTGTTCTCCTTGTATCATTCCACCTTCTGTATGCCTATGGCTTTAGGAACAAGGCATTCAGTGATGGATTTATAAATAATTTAACAAAAAGTCATCTAAGTTTGGAAGGGTAGACATAAAGAAACAGGTGTCAGGTGCTGATTTGCTGACAGTAAAATTGCAGCCCTTTGGTTTCATGTAAAACTGAAATCCACTGCTGGAAAATACCTGTGGAACAAATGCATGGAGGGCATCACCTGCTTGACTATGCCTGAGATGAGTGGTGAAGCTGGGAGACAGTACTGGAATGATGGGGAACTGAGGCAAAGGGGCTTTTAGAAGCTGGACCAAAATTACCCCCAGCAGGATGCTTCACTGTGTTCCTTGGAACTGTGAACTTTCACTTTACCTACTGTTAACACTTTAATTCTTAGCTTGTTGAGTTGGAAAAGTAAGACTGGCAGCTTGCAACAATCTGGATTGCACAGGTTGAGACAATTCTGTCAGAATGGAGACTTTGCCTGATCAAAGATGAAACACTGTGGGTTTAACCCTTCCTGCTATTTACATTTCCCATGGAAAACCCAAGAAAATTTCAAGTCTTACATAGAGTCCTGAGGACTGACAACTGCAACAAAAACTTGGTGTTTAATGTTGACTGTTAAAATTGCAGTCAAATTTGTGATAGGGATGCAACCAGTCCTGCCTAAAGCACAGCACTGGCAAATGGCCTTTCCTTTGTATCCTGAATTCCACTCAAAATACCAGCTACAAGAGATAAAACCCTAAGGAAAGGACAAATGGAGCAAGGAAAAAAAGATCTTCTGCCAAAATAACTGAAGAACTGAAGCCAGCTGAAATCTCCACAAAGTAAACAGAAGTGGGATAACTTCCAGAGAATTGTTAGCAAAGTTAATATGTGAAACAATACTTGAAACTCACTCTTATATAGTAAAACTGGATATGCAGCAAAAAGAACCCGCCATTATGATGCCAGTGTACAAGATAACATAGAAGATAAAAAAAAAAAAGAAGACAAATTGGTGAAAAATCACCACAATGGCTCATAGATAGGAACTCTTAGCAAATCTTTTAAAGTTCAGTTAATTCTTATTTATATTTGTTGTTTTCTTGCTTTGAGAGCTTTGATTCCACAAATTGGGAAGAGATACCATGAGACTATGCCTTATCTTGTAGAACTTAATTGCTTTTTAATCAGAGTGTGACTGTCAAGAGGAGTCTGAAATGTCTCTCAGTATTTTACTGTTGTTCTGAACTGAGAAATAAGGGATTGTTCTAAACTGAAGTATATTCTTAGAGGGGTCTGTCATAGGCTGTAGAACTCTAGAGCTTCCTCCCTGTCTAAAGTGTGGAGGTGCCCAAAGCCCTCAGACAATTACACTTATAACTGTAAGTCTCCATAACGTTCATAGGCTGTTTACTGGCATGCCTAGATGATCCTTTTATAAGCCATAATCAGCTCAATACACAGACAAAATAATAACTGGGCCAGAGCAAGATAGTGAAATAATATCATCCTGACTTTCTCTGTTTATGGTGCTCATGGAGAGGAGGGGAGAGCTGTGGTTGAAGCTTTTCAGCAATCATTGTCAATAAGACCAAAGCATTTTATACCCATTTTGCATATCTTCAGTAACATGATCAGCTGCAAGTTGATGGCTAAAAGAGGTAACAGGAGCCATAAAGGAGGAAGATCAGGATCTAGGAAAAGGGCAGAACAAATCAGAATGTACTGATGTAAGATGGTTCTTTCAAGTCATCCTAGCTTATTTACAAAGGTGAGGGAAGCAATCCCTGAACCATAAGCTTTGAATGCTTTGAAGACTCATGAGGGCTGGATGAGATGTCAGAAGGCTGAAAACAAGCAGAAGATAAGAAATTGCAGACTACCCTATATAACTTCATTCCTGGGGAGAAAAAAAAAAAAAGGTGGAAATAATCAAATAAAATAGATTATTAGGAGCCAGCACAGATCTGTCAAGAACAGATCACGTCAAACTAATTTAGCTTTCTTCTGTAACAAGCCTTGTGGATACAGAGGAAGTAGTTGTCATACCTTGTCATTTGTAAGGATTTTGACATTATCTCACAGTCTTTTATCATAAATGAAGCAAAGAAACATATTCCAAAGGAAGGAATTACAGCAGGGATGCAGAACTGGTGTAGATAATTTTACTCAATGAGCAATTTTCACTGATTTCCTGTTGAAGTGGAAGATTATTGAGCAGGTTACCACAAGCTTGTGCTGGGGTCTGCTAGTGCTTCATATTTTCATTAAATACACTGTACTTTATGTTATGATTTTAACCTGGATAACTGTCTAGAGGAGGTGTTTTATAAAATCTGCAGATAGCATAAAGCAGCTGTGGTGAGCTGGGGGAAACTGATGTAATTCAAGAAAAGCTTATCAAGCCAGGGACCTGGTTTGAACAGCATTAGAGTGAATATGAAGCGCTCTCCATGGGAATAACTGATAAATTGCAGCCAGTTCTACATGGGAGACCACAGGCTGTCCTTCAGGAAGGGAAACAGGGTCTCTAGTGGACCACAAGTTAGGCTAGAATGTTGTCCTGTTGCCAAGAAGGTGGACACCATCTTACCAGGCTGTGCAAGTGGGAGCACAGACTATCAGACACATCTCATAAGACTTCAGCTCTGATGTGGGACTCAGCTGAAATGGCCTGCCTTAATTTTGTACTGCACTCTGAGGAAGTGTGGTCCAGTGAGAGCATGTAGACTGGGATAGTGAGAATTGCTGGAGGTCAAAGGAGAAAAGACTGAAATAGTTAGGGTTGTTTCACCTAAAAGGAATAAGGCCAAGAGTGGTCCAGATGCTAGTCTGGCAAGTGAGAGAAAATCAGAATAATCTGTTCCTGCTGCCCATGATGTATAAAACTAGGAGTAATGGTCTTTAATGGGGTGTCCAAAAAGAGTGTGATGGACTGTGATATATTGAGTAAACTATGGCAACTTCAATCGCAGAAGGGCTGCAGGAAGTACCTCTAGACCAGAGGATGGACTAAATGGTCTCTTGTGCTCTTTCAATACTATTTCATATGATTATTATCAAATATTCACTGAAACACAAACTGGACCAAATCTGATCTCTTGCAGAACTGTGCTTAACAAGTAGGATATAAAGTGATACTTATTTCTGTATGCTCTGTGTCTTTGGCCTGACGATTATTTAATTCTTCCATTGAAAAAGCCAACGATCTTAAGCAGGAAAAGCTATGACCAGCATGCTCTGAACAGTCTTTTGTAGGAGGGAGGTAAGGCTTGAGATCTTTTCAGGTACAGCAGAAATTGAATCAACACCTTCCATAACTTAGGGAATCTAGTGTGTCCACTGAGATATTAAATAAATACTTATTTACTACATGCTGTCAGAGAGGAACTAGAGTTATTTCTTTCAGTGTAGGGGTTCAGGGCTTGGATCCAAACCAGAAGATACCTTCCCAAAAACCAGAGCGAGATGCCTAAACCCAGACTGTTTAAATGTCAGTCTGTCTTCAGCATTTGTTACAGGCAGGTTCAAAGGGCATTCACTTGGTGTATCATGGTACTGAGGTTCCCAGTTCTACCCCTATTTTCTAGCAGACTTAAGGCTATGGTTTCAGCAAGACGTCTCACCTTCTTCCTAGACTTAGCTCCAGGATCCATCTTCTGAAAACAAACATCTGCTGGAGCACCCCACCAAGGTGCCCTGTTCAGCATCTTCACAGAATAATTATTACAAGGGATTTATCAATTTGTGGCTTCTTCTACCTGCCTGGCATAAATTGTCTCAAAGCATTTGTATGGCAGTCACTCAGAAATTCCAAGAGTGCTGTACTCCTACTAGGCATCACCTTCAGTGCTTAATCCCCTCTGCTGCCATTATTATGTGTCCTAGTGGTTGCTGGGAATATAGAAAAAAACATACTGAGATATAATTCACCTTCTCTGGATGTATTCTCATGCAGCAAAAGAGCTTTTGCTGCATGAGAATATAGAAGAACTAAAGTTGATAGTGGTATCTTCCAGTATCTCATGCTAAATCCATATAACCCTTAGGAAGATATCCTTTGTTTATTCTTCAGTCTTTTCACAACACAAGAGAGGGAACAAGACACCCTGCCTATAGGCAGGATTACCCAGCTTCTGGGAGATGACATAAATTGCAATAGTCAAAGACAATCTTTTCATCTACATCAAACTTTACCAGGCTTTTCCTGTTTGGACAAGAATTTTCTTGGTAGGGGTCTTCTTCAAATAGACACTGTGGTTTTTAAATTTATTTGTCTGGTGAGATTAGAGGAATAAAGCTTTGAAAGCACAAAGAATTTTTCAGCCATTTAATAGGTAATAGTTGCGCCTTTATAATACAAAGGAGGAGAATGCTATGATTTCAAATGATGAAATTTCCTATTTTCTCCCCTTCTAGTTTACATTTAAAAGAAAAGATTAAACACCTTTATTAAGCGTACATTTAGTTTTCAAAGTCAAACACTTAGAATACAGAAAGTTAATTAAAAGGGTTGCCTATCCATCTTTAATTTGTCTTCTTCATAAATAGACTTAAAAATGTGGTTCTTAATTATAAGATCAAATACTGGTACCTTTTTTTTTTTTTTTCAATATGACCCCTATCTCATTCAGTGCACAGAGTGGAATATACTTAGGGACTGAATGAGTTTTGCCATAAAGAAAGCTGATTTCTATAGGTCTCTTGTTTCATTCACTGCCAGTGATGAAGGTTATGTATTGAATTGGGCAGGGGGCTGTTCGAAAACAGAAGAATGGTCTCATATTTTGGCAATTGAATACTGCCTTGAAGAATTAGGCTTTTCCCTGCCTTTTGTCACAAGTTCCTATGTGATATGAAAAGGCCATGTAAATGAGGTTTTCCATGGGTGGCCACTAATTGGTGTGTTCTCATTTTCTGGGTTCTCAGCTTGAGATACCTGGGGTCTGTGTTGCAGAAGTGCAGAGCTTGTATTGTATGGTTGTTTTCTGTCAACACACACAGAGCTGGAGAAATACCAATCCAAGGCATCACAAATTAGGGGCCCAAAATTTGTTGTTGCTCTGGCCATTTTGACCTTAGCCTCTTTTTGTTTGACTTTAGTGACTGTAAAATAGAGATAACAACCCCACCTATCTCCCTGGAAGAATATCCATTAAGGCTCATGAAGCAATGAGATATGATGGCAAAATAACAACACAGAAAAAGACCATGAAGAAATCAGTATTCTGAAATCAGCGATGGGTTTGAATGGTGTGTGGCAAATAAGGCACTTTACTGTGCTTCAAATTAGGATGACAGGAAAATACTGAATTACCACCCATTCTGTGAGCTCTGTCCTTTGTACTAGCTGAGGTGGGGGGCACTTTCAAGGAAAAAAAAAAAATACAATAAAGACTATTAAAAGGCATCTGCATGAGGAAGTCAAAGTGAGGTTTCAGAGCTAATCTCCATTTTACATTTTCTGCTTCTGCCTTTAATTTGTGCCCAGAAAGATGCTTGTAAGATGGTACAAGCATTTTTATGTAGTACCTGAGTCACATTACTTGTGACTTGTGCCTGTGAATGATAGATTGGAAAATAATTGGGGAAAAAAATGGACCAAAGCTGTTACCACTGAAACTAGTATACTACACTTTTCATTGATATTAGAGGATTTTCAGCTTAGATCCTTAACAAACCAATCCTGGAACACTCTTGTTATTACTCCATTTGTATCTGAGGAAACTGAGACACAGAAGAAAGTGGAGTAATCTGCTGCAGTAATTCTGCATGTTTTCTCTGTATACAACCAATAGCTTTTAAACTAGCATTCACATTCCTTCTGAATGAATTAATCTAGAAATCTAGAAAAAAGGATAGGTTTGTTCCTCTCTTCTTCCCCTTCCTTCTCCTCACCTGGAATAAACTGAATAATGAAAGTAAATAGTTTCTTTTATTTGCCAGTCATTTTTTTTTTGTGTGTGTGTGTGTCTGTGGTGGGGTGGAACATGTATCTGCCTACAGGACTCTGTGGAAGGACCTCATTAAGAAGAACTGGCTCTGAAGTAGTGGAAGCAAGCAGGTCCCTGCTATCATAGGCGCTGTATTCTGAGCTTGTGCTGTACTCATGAAGTTGCCCCAGGGGATCTCCACACAGGGAGGTTGTGCTCACAACAGGGTTTGGGTCATAAGCGCCACACCAGGATGTGCTTAAGAAAGAGATCAGAGTCTTCAAACTGTACTTAATACTGAGCCTGAGAAGAAGAAAGAACCTTGGTGGTACACTGTCATGAACTTTTATTGATGAGAGCCTTCTCCAAATCTGAATATGCTGTTGCTATTGTGGAGACCATGAATATTTGTACTGCCTTTCTCAAATCTCTGGTGTATGAGATAGGAGACAATTTCCTGGTCAGGCACATGGGGGGAATTTTTCCCACTATGGCTACATATGCTAGCTCCTGCTGAATTGTGCTGTTGCCTCCTGAGCCTCTGTGTCCATGGATTATCTCCAGAAGAAAGTTACTTCTCCAAGGGCTGTATAAAGCACTGGTGCAGAGCTGACAGTCAAGCCAGAGTGATCGGAAGAGATATTTCATGGAGGGCAGTGTAGGTGGCCAAAAGAAAAGGTCTTGAAAACAGGTCTGGGGGAAGGACACTGTCCCTCTGCCACTTAAGAATGGAAGTGGAGAGGCTGTCATGTAGGAAAGAAATAGACCTTCTTGCCAAATGAAAATGTGGTTGTCTCTCTGGGCCAAACCTGTTGCATGTTTGCCAGGAAGGTAGTGGAAATTTAGATCTTGCGTTAGCTTTTGTGAGATAGTGGGGGTTTTATAATACCTACTATTCCCAAAGCAGATGGAATTTTAGGCTAACCTTGCTGCAGCCCTTGTGGAAATGTGCACTGCTACAGCACAGAAATAGAGGGTAAGGCAGAAAAGGAACTGGACTACATCTGGAGATAATTTTATTAGTGACTTCAGTGGCTTCTTATCCCTCTAGAAGGAAAACCACTGGCCACAGCAGATAATACTGCAACTTGTAAGCACTTGCCCTGGCACTGAGATGCTTAGCAGACCAAGCTAAGGTCAGCCTTCCCATCTCACAAAGTGCAGTAAGTGGCCCCACTGGCAGGGCTTGCTTGCTTCTCTTCCATGGTTCTGAACTGTCCCTGCAGAGTGCAAAATGTGCTTCTTGTTTCTCTGCCTCGTTATATCCACCCAGTTCCATCTTTCATGTATGATTCATTTTCTCTCAGTTCCATGCACTATGGTATCATAGATGCTGATATCCCCAACCTGTAATTTTTAAGCTTCTCTTGGGTACTTGCCTCTAAACTCTTCTTTCTGTCAGATGCAGCAGACAGCAGAGGATGCTGAGTACCTCTGAGGGGTACCATACAAAGCAGTTCTGCTGTTTGGAAACCCATTTGTGAATGCTGAGCAGCACAGAAATGCCTCAAGTTAATCAGAATTGGAGATAAGCACAATTTTTTAAACAACCTAAATTTTAAGTACTGTGGTGTACAAGAGGTCCTTTTACTGCCAGTGGCAGTGAAATAGTGCTCAGTTATACAGAGCATGGAAGGTGCTAAACAGGATTTCTGCCATTCTTTTGCTCCACTTTATTCAACGCCCTGTGCTTGCCCTGCAGCAGCCCTGCTATTCCAGCTCTGATGTCCCAGGGTAGCTGCAGAGCTGACAAAAACTAGGCAAGCATATAGCTGATCTTTGAACAGAGTAATTCTCTGTTCAGTAGCTTTTTTTGTACGTATTAAATGATTAGATCTTTAGTGGGGGGTTTCCCTGATGCAGTAATTGTGCATTCATTAAATTGCTAGATAAGATGTACTTTCTATTAATTTTTTTTTGCTAAGAAACATCCTTAATTTTCCATGGATAATCCTGCGTCACCTAATTCAAGGATGGACAGCTTGTAGCTTTGGACCCAGAGGCAGATACTGAGTGATTGACATATAACTCCCACAAATAGAATCACAAAATCATGGAATCATTTGGGTTGGGAAAGACCTTTAGAGGTTATCAAATCCAACCTTTGTCCAATCAGCACCTTGTCAACTAAACCATGGCACTGAGTGCCACATCCAGTCACTTCTTGAACATCTCCAGGAGTGGCAACTCCACCACCTCTCTGGACAGCCCATTCCAATGCATGACATCCTTTCCTGTGAAGAAATTTCCCCTCGTGT
Source organism: Aegithalos caudatus (assembly GCA_013389925.1). NCBI lineage: Eukaryota > Metazoa > Chordata > Aves > Passeriformes > Aegithalidae > Aegithalos > Aegithalos caudatus. The sequence goes on from WEIU01017882.1 coordinate 115,903, forward strand.
CAAACCTGAACTTCCCTGGTGCAGCTTGGAGTTGTGGAGATATGTTGTATTACTGCCAGCACACTGCTGATGTTACGAGTCCTTTTTTATCCATATCTCCATGTGGGAGGAAGCTCCCAGGGGCTTCTGAAGCTACCAGCTTCCTACAAGCTTTGGGACTCAGCTGGGAACCTGACCTCATCCCATCCCACACTGGATGCTGGCACCCTGAGGAGCCATTGCTTATTTCTGCCTGGGAGCTGCTTGTTGAAAAATCCCACACCTTGCCTAAGGGCTCTGGATGGGACCTTGACACCTCTTGGATACTGATAGTTGTTTGGGGTGTTTTGATATTTTTTGGTAAGATGATGTTAAAGCCAAGAGGTTTGAGCTCCCATGATGCAGTTAATTATATTTTAGAAAGTGAAATCTGAGTAAAAGTTGAATTATACCATATTATTGGGAATGGGGATAGATTTAGACTTCAGCTGCAATGTGAGCTAATATATGTGTGATAAAGACCAGGGAGAAGCTTTGTTAGAAGAAAGTTGTTAAAGATACTAAGGCAAATATAAAAACATAAGCCAACACTGGGAATGTAGTTGTTGGTGCAACCTCAATGTGGTCTCCTCTTGTGAATGCATTTTAGTGCACTTCTAATAACAGGAACACATTTTTCTTTTCAAGGATTCTGACTGCATTTAGGTCACAGAATGGACAGTGCTCATTTAATGAGCAGTTATTCAATATTTTCAATTCTCATAATAAGTCAGTGTGTGACCCTCACCACTTTGCCTAATAGTATTCAAACCTTGCTCTGAAATCAGAAATATTAATTTTCTTCTGAGCTGTCTTGTGATTCTGAGCACATCCCTAATATCACTTAATAAATCTTTGCAACAACCATGTGAGATAACTGAGTATTTTTACTCCATTTTTGCAGGTGGACAGCTGAGGCACAAAGAGTTTGGTCAGCAGGATGCCCTAGTTTTATGTCCTGAATTTCAGCAACAGAGGGCCTGACCTTTATTCATAGTTTTTGTTTTCAGTTGCACATATCTGAAAACATCTCCCATTACTGTCAGCTGCTGAGTGCTCAGCAGTGCTCCAAATCAGACTCAAGGTGTCTGAAGTCAGCTACTCAGAGATGCAGAACTTGTGACTTGGAATGACCCCATGAAAAGCATGGGCCAGGATAACAGAGGAATCAGCAGTAAAGGTGAGGCAGGGGTGTAGGACAGCCATCTGTCAGCTGCCTTAACCCTGGGATCTTCTGTTCTCCTTTGCAAACTTTTCCCTCCTGCATTTTAACTTTCAACTTCCAACTGCAAAAACTAGGACCAAGATTTTGGAGTAATCCCTATATAACCCTGAGTTTCCTAAGTTCCAAATATCCAGATTTCCTACTAATGCTTTAAATCTTCTTTAAGCTACTTTGTTTTACTTTGGAATCTTGCAGCAGATATTTACAAGCCTTTTCCAAACAGTGGCAGGGTGGTATTAGGTAATTTACAGATCTGCCCTAACAAATAAGATTTATATAGGCAGGAGGCTAGCAGGATTTTCAAAGCACCTTGGTGCCTAATTCGCACTGGTTTAAATAGGATTAAGGCAATGAGGCATTTTTTAAGATCCCACCATTCATTCCTTAAAACCTGGCCCTTTAATTCTTCTTTGAGTCAAGTTTATAGGGAACATTAGAGATAAAGCATAGGAATGTATACTAAAATGTTAAAAAATCATGGTAAAGTTCTGTGAGACTACAATCTGCAAAGCAGGTGTCTTGGGAGCATGTGTTATATTTTCATCAGACTTCAAAATGATTGCTTCTGCAAGCAAAGGAAACTACATATAGAAAGCTTTTTCTCTGCTTTGCACTGAAATCAAAATGTCAGTCACCTGAAAGCCCCAGCAGGTGCAATTCTACATTAGTATTGTCAGATATTCTAAGGATCAGGCAGATTGCAAAAACTTAGCGACTGGTTTGAGCAAGTACAGAAAGTGTTTGTACATTCATAACTCATTCTTTCTGGAAAGGATCAAATTAGTCCTGTTGAATTTAATCTGTTTGAAAATATTCTCTATCTAGGGTTAATTTCTGATTTAATTTCAGTAGGATTTAGTGAATTCATTATGCAAACTGACTTCAGGCAGTGTATTCATTGCAATTTGCTCACTTACTCCACTGTGTTCATAGATATGTGTGTGTTTGTGACATACAGATCGTGATAATTGTACAATAAGATTTCCTCTCCTTGACTGGGAAGGAGGGAAAAGAAAAAGTAACAAGGAAAAAAAAAAAAANACACACTCCTGGGCTAAAATGTTAGATAATCATTCACTGTGGTGGAATTTGCATGGTTTTTGCATTGTTTCTATTATCCTGACAGAGGGTACGGTTAATATGAAAAGTATAGTGCAATAAGTGACGTGACCTTGCCGCATAATGTAGACATTTGCATACCATAATCTGGGTTGTTTGAGCAGGCCTATGATTTGCTTTACTCCAAAGACATGTCTTATGAACAATTTGGTAATTTTATTGTTAGTGGGTCAGTAAATTTTTCTGGCAAGAACCAACCTTGTCCTGTGACTTCCTGAAGAAGAGGTATCATGACTTTCTACCAAAAACTAACACTATATTTAGGAGATGGTAGGGGAAAAAAAGCGGGCTGCTGTTTTTCCTCTGTAAACCAGTGTGCTCCCTATGCCCTTTCAACACACTCCCATTGTCTTGTCTCCCACTGCTTGTTTCATTGCTTCCTTTCTGACACTACAAGGGAGATCCATCCCAAGGATGTAGAAATAATAATGGTTGTCAGTGTTATAAATCCTGATACATTTGTTTTTTCTTAGAGTGAGCACATCTTCCTTCATCTGGAAGGAAGGCCAGTAGGAGCCCTGATGGAAACTCTTGGACAATCACTGATGAGGGTTTGACATTCTTCTATTTCCTCTTACTTTTCTTGGCTTGACATCCTCAGAAAACTCCTAAGTGTGCTGAATAGTATTTGAGGGGAACTGACAGGAAGTAGAGCAGACTCAGGACAGTGTTAGCAATCCGGTTGTGTGAATTGCTAATTATCTATAGGCCATGGCCATTCATAAGTTCCTTTAAGCGTTTTTTCCCCCTTTCTTTATCCCCAAGTGCTTAGCTATTTTCAGCTCCACCTATTTTAATGGCTGCAGCTTTTCCTCCTGCCTTTGGGAGTCTGATCCACGCATTGATTTATTTTGAGCTATATTGCTAATTACTATTTTTGTAAGTATAGTGTTTCATTATTCATTGAAGCTGGGGAGACATTTTAGTAATTTCTCAGTAGAACAAATGTAAATTCATAATCAAGTAAGATTTCTGGTTAGGGTTTAAGAGAGCTAGGAGGAGTGATCTGACAAAGCAGCTGACAACTAAGAGCTATTGATAGATGAAGGGGTGTTATTAAGAAAGCAGAAACAAACTAATGTCGGCATGGACAAGATGCAGGGGCCAGGTGAAATGCTACAGAATTCTGGGAGGAATTCTTTAGTTCACTGAAGAAATAAATTGCCACAGGAACCCAGAGAGTCATTTTTCCGGGCAAATAACTGCGGGCCCAAAAACCACTCCTGCAGGGTGGCTGAACTAAATCAGCCATGCTGCACTGTACTGGGAGGGTCTGGCAGACCCTGGAGATTTTCAATTATTTCCTCTTTAGTGTGTGACAAAGCTGCTCAGTGTGAACTGGCCCTTACTAAGAGAAGTAGAAACACTGTCCATTTTCTGGTGTTAGATAAACTGTGCAACTTCACAGTGTTTTCTGTCTGGCTTTACATGGGTTTCTGAGGGAAGAAGGGTCCTATTCCAGAAACCCATAAGTCCTTCTCAGGTTGAAAACCCTATTTCCATATCACAGCTGCATCAGAGTAGAAAGATGTGAAAGTAGCTCTGTGCACTCTGCCTGCCCAGCCATCCTAGGAGTCCTTACCAGGGCCCCTTTTCCCTCAGCTTCTTTGCCAGGGGCCCTCTGAGTAAAGCCCCCCATAGGCTGGGCTCCATGAGTTTCTGGATGTAGAGTACAGTTCTGCTACAGATGCAGAGTCATCTAAACTGTGTGCCTGAGGAAAAGACTTTATAATATGCAGTGCTTTGAGGCTACTGACATGCTTCCTGACTGAAAGATGGAAAAAAACTGGAAGACCTTACGACCAAAATACTAAATACTTGTTGAAACCCTTTTGTTCAATAACAGTGTTAAAATGGGAAGTCCAGACAGTGAAAAAATTGAAATAAATAACAGTTGTCCTGCAGCAGGAAGATTAGGAGAAGATCTGGATGACTATTTAAATGTGGCTTGATATACTAGCCCTTAGAAGTGGTGGATCCAAAGACTTGCAGCTTTTTCCCTAGCACATCTATTCAACATGTTCCCTTTGGTTGGGGGTCTTTATAGCACTAAAATAGCAGGGTCCACAAAGGGGTTTTTGCAGCAGGCACTGCAGGCTTGCCTCCCCCTCCCCCCTTTTCAATAGAGTTGAATACAGTAAAGGAGTGAAGGAGGAAACAAAATGGCTCAAAGCCATATGTACATTTCCCATAGCTCAGTGCCAGGGCCTAGAAAGAGTGATTAAGCCCTGGGTTTACTGTGTCTTGTGTTCAGGAACTTCCCAGTCAAAACCATGCCTGTACTCTGGTGAAAACCCACCTGAAGAAGGGAAAGGGGTATGGCACAACATTAAGCCCTCAGGACTGTGCTACTCAGGAGTGACAGCTGCAATCATAGGCCTGATTGATCAGTGCTTCGGAAGCACTGGAGTTACACAAACCAGGCATGGTCTCCAGGCAGTCAAGCCCAAATTCTCGGGTGAAAGAAGCTGTGTCATACATGTCCCCTCTGGAGACCTTCTGGCAGACACTTAAGAGCCTTTTTAGGATGTTCTCAACCTGCAGTGACAGGAGGAAGTAGATAAGAGCACGGCTTAAATATTGCACAATGCTTTACTGAGCTACACACCATGCATTTGAGGTTCTTGCAGCATTACAGATACTAATTTAATTATGTTCAGAGTCCTTCTGGAACTTAACAATGTCTCCATTTATAAGTTGTTTGGAGCAGTGGACCACAGAGGTCTTGTAAAAATTACCCCTAGCAAAATATCATTGGAATCAATGAAATGGACTCCAGTTTCATCATTTGACATTGCTTTTGGCACTGGACTTCAAACAAGATTTCCATGCAACCGCTGATAAATTAATAATTTGGGATAGAAGGAATAGAAAAAGATGGTCTCGATCTTCTCACACTTTTCTGTAAGTCAACAGTATGTAAGAGCTCATAGTGGGACCAGTGAACTGTCCCTGTATTTGATATCTTAAAAGTAGGTCTCACTCTTCCTGTTCTGACCTGTAGTAGTGCCTAAGCAGGGAGGAGATACGGATATCTCTCCTTTTCTGCTTCTACTTTAAACACGTATGAAAAATGAACACTAAATGTAGGCCAAGAATAATTTCACGTTAGGTTTTCTGTAAGGTCCCTGGCATCCAGACATGCAGTTGCTGTGAAGAATTCAGATTCATAAGATGGGTCCGTGTCTTACCCACTGCTTGTGGTGAATTCATTCACAGGCTGTCATGACATTCCTATCAGAAACCTTGTAGAAGATCTGTGGGGCAAATATCAGAACTAGTGCCATTGAATTAAAGGAGGGTGGAGACAATGGCCAGGGCAAGCCAGGGGATGCATAAGGGCAATCTCTGTGTCAGTCAAGCCCCATTTGGCATGAAGATCCACAACACAAATCAGTAAATGGATCTTCCATGAAGATCAGATCCAGATGCAACACCCTTATTCTCTGCCTTCCAGCAGCTAGGCTGATACCTGTCCTAGTGAAACTAGGCTAGTGTTAACAGGGTCAGGAAATCCTGTGAAGGAAGGAGCAGAGCCAGTAGGGCTACTCCTGGCTGGTTAAGGAGAGGCCATGCCAGGGAGGAAAAGCCAGCTGCCCCAGTGAGAAGATAGATTCTCTACCAATATATGGAAGCCTTTGCAACTGATTGCTGCTCTTTGGGGATACAATACCATGGTGCACACGGCATTCAGCACTTTAGCAGTTTAGGGGTTATGGGTTTTGTCAATTTGGAACTAAAGCTGAAGAGGCTACGGGAGAGGATATCTTAGGCAGAGCTGTTTTAAAGCCAGTCTATCAAATCATGGAGACCTACAACTCTCTGTTTTTTGGGTTTTGCTAAGAACAGCTCTGATGACTTGGAAGATTTTATGGTGCTCCTGAGGGAATGGGGAAACTGTTGGCTAAAGGTGATGACTGGGGCTAGGGTCTCTTTCCAGACTGGAAAAACAACAGACAAAGGTCTGACCAGTAGGTTAACAGCAATAGTAATAAAGGCAATATTTACTTTATTTGCCTTGCCAGATCCCAATCAAAAATCCTGGTTTCTGCTTTCTTCCGCTCACCCTGTAATTTCAGCTGGGATACACACCTTTGTCCCCCCTGAAGTTTAATTGCTGTGTGTGACTGAAGGCACAGATGGCAGCCACAGGGTTTCACCCCAGCTATAGCTGCAGTTCAGGAGAATAAACACCTTTTCTTCTTTGTGCAGGTGCCAGGTATAAAACAGTGGTGGTGTCTCAAAGGGCAAGTCCCGCCTGACTAACCTAGTGGTCTTCTGTGATGGATTGACTACTCCAGTGAGCAGGGGAAGGGCTACAAGTGTTACCGTTGGGACTTTGTCAAGGCTTTTAACATGATCCCCAACAACATCCTTCTCTCTAAACTGGAAAGATTGATTTGATGGGAGGACTCATCAGTGGGTGAGGACTTGGTTGGACAGTTATCTCCAGAGGGTAGCGGTCAACAACTTGGCCTGTAGACACTGATGACAAGTGGTGACCTTTAGGGGTTCATATGGGGACCAGTGCTATTTAATGTCTTCCTCACTGAGAGAGACAGTTGGGATCAAGTGCATCATCAGCATATTTGCAGGCAACACCAAGCTGAGTGCTCTCGACAGGCCTGAAGGATGGGATACCTGGTGTTGTCATGGAGGGAATGAGGTAGGAGCAGGACATAAGCTTCTGCTTCCTGTGAAAGTCATTATGGAGACCCTGCACAAGCCTGGACTCTGGGGAATCTCAGCAGTTGTCTGCCCAAGATCTCAGGGGAGCAAGTCTGAGGAGGAAATTATCCTCTATGCCCTGGGTGCACATAGATCAGAATCAAATATGTCCAGGCACTCTGAGCCACCAAAGGCTAATAACAATTCCCTAAAAATTTTTGTGGAGTCCAAAACTAAGCAAGCAAAGGGAAAAAAAAAGAGACTGGGGGAGAAAAGGTTGGAAGGGAGACACATTGATAATACTGGGTTTCATTGCCTGCTCATGGTCAGCAGACTATGGAATCAGTCTGAAGGTGCTACTTCAAAATAGTCCACATAGCAGCAATCATCCTTGCCCAAACTGCCCCAAACGCAACCAAGAAAATCACTCAATAGTTTGAGCTTAAAAAGATAAAATTTCTCCTTAGTCCAGTGACATCCAAGCTTGCATTTCTATCTAGGCACATTTGCATCAAAATTCACCTATTCTTTGAATGGACTTTTGTAATCAAAGTATAGTTCAAGGGAATTTTTTCACCTGATCCTCTTGCTGAATTTCTTCAATATGGCCTATTCTGGGAGTAGATTCACACTGTCAGCTTGGATACCTTCCTGCTTCCTTTCTAGGCTTTGAACCCTTGATTTGAATGCCTCCAGACTGGTTCCTTCTGGAGTGACACAAGTATTTCCCTCCAAAAAAGGAGACTAGACACAACTGACAGTATGCACCAGGATCCAACCTCAAGCAAGAACATAGATGTTGATTGTGTCAAACACTCAAGGCCTTCGACACAGTCCCCACAGACCCCGTGCCCTGGAGTGCCTTCATACACTTAGAAACACCCCAGGGTATACACACACCCTTGGCATGAACTAGAAAAGCACCAGCTTCTCAAGTTCCCACCAGTCCTGTCTCTGAGACTCTGGGCACTTTGAATTGAAATATGGGTGAGTGTGTCCTGTGTCCCACAACCACCAAAGTGCTCCACAGAGCCCAGACCAGACCCAAGGCAAGAGTTTTTTCCTGTGAGCTTCTTTGCTCCAGAAACATGAATCATCCTGAACATCATCCACTTCGTGTCCCCTTCAAGGGCCAGGCTCTGCTTTCTTTCATCCAGCCTGTGAAGGCAATATAAGCAGTAGTGAGTGTCTTTTTTCCATTTAACTTCTGGAGCTGTTGGAGCTTCAGGGTGATAGAGGACACTGTGGTTGACCACCAGCTTAAGAGAAACAGGGTGACAAACAGAAGGGAAAGGTGAGGAGAGTATGGATTTATTAAGAAGGCTCACTAGAAATATCTAAATAGGTCTAGCTTAGATTGTCTTCTACCTCTCTTTGCAGCCACTGGACACAAGTGAATAACATCCATCCATCTGCCTAACTGTCATCCTATTTTAATCTAGGCACCATAAAATAGAGGGGGATTTTTCTACATATAACAAGATCTTGCAGAGGAAAGGGGAGAAACTCTGTTGTTAGAGGATTTGAAACTGGAGAGCTGTAACCCTGCTAGTTATACCCTGGGGAACAATTCTGCCTAGGCCTTCAGAGGAATAAATTAACCTTTTCTTTCTCAAGGGTGTTTTACCCACTATCACCATAGTCATCCTGGGAAAATAAAGGAACTCTGTTTCCTCACCTTGAAGACAGGTTGTGCTGACAGGTGCTATCCTCTAGCCAGGTGTCTTCACACCATTTAACTGGGTTAAAAAAAGCTGTTCTTTGTGCTAAATTGTTTCCTCACTTCCCAAAGCGTGAAAACCTTTTCTCTCTTTCACGTGTCCATGCTTCACTCCTTCTGGGGAGACAGCTGGTCGGTTTTTTTTTTTAATACATTCTGCTCCTTAAATGCCATCTCTGAGGTAAATCAGGGCATGTGGAGCCAGGCCCATGAAAAATGCTGAGGTGACTCAATCCTGGGAAATCATTGGGAGCTGGATGCCTAAATTTCTTTGTGAGTCTAGGCCCAAGTGGCCTTGAGCAACATGAGTAAGAACATGCATTTTGTCCTAGACAAGAACAGAGCATGGGCTGAGACACATCTTAACCCCACAAATAGCACAGGTGTTTGGGTGATTCAGCACTAGTTCACCTAAATAACTGAAGGAAAAGTTTCCACACATACTTTAGCACATATGTCATGAGAATGGAATGATTTTGGGCCCTTATTTCTTTGTGTGAAGAACACAGTTACTTGTTTTGGGTTTTTTTCCAATAACAATAATGTATCATATTTTCCTTGGGTGAAATGGGTGAAGTAGGTTATTGAAAAGTATCAGTGGTCCTATGGATATCCAAGCTCTGGCCAGTATTGATGCCTTGTCTGGTGAAAGATGTGTAAGTCCTAAATCTGGGCTCCCAGCATGCAGTTTTCAGAATACTCTGAGATGGCCACGTGTATCAAAGGGATCTGGGATTTGGTGTCATGTTTAAGAGGAGCTCCTCACTAAGGAGAGAAAGGAGCAGGATACCAGGGTGATGGCTGAGCTTATAGCATGGCTATAGCATATAGAAGCCTGATCCTAGGATGAATATTAAGGAGATTGGTACATGCTATATATTGGAGGGCAGAGAAACACCAGGAAAAGGAGAGCTAGAGAGAGAAGCAGAGTAATATGTGTAATATTCAAACACCTTTCAGAGAAACAGTAAGCTCTTGGTCTCTCCACCCCAGCATTCAGAATACAAAACAATGTGTCTATTTTTCCAAGGAAAGGCAATGAATGAGGTACACCATGAAAGACAAGCGAACTATCAGCACGCAAGGACCAAAGCACTCAGTCCTCTCCTTTCTTTGCCTATGTGTGGCTGCAAACACGTAGAACATCTAGAAAACACCTAGGTTCTTCATTTCTCCTTTCTTGCAATACCAGCACAGGAGACATTTAAAAGGGTCTGGAGGTTATAGTAATACTTCCTTAATTCTTTGACATAATTTGACAACCCCCTCCCCCAAAGATGTGTGTTTGGAGATGGAAGGTGTAAAAGTAGCCAGAGATTAGAAATCTTCTTGTCATGGCTCCAGGAAATTTCTACATTCCTGGTACCTAAAAACTAACCTCTGCCCTATCTGCGATTTAACATTAATTTCTTATCTCCTACTCTCTCAGCTATGTGATAGCAAGGACATTCTCACTTACAGGAGCAGTCTGCCTGGGAAGGGGTGTCCTAGAAACCTGGAGGTGTGGCAGACAAGCAGATGGGGATGGTGAGAGGATCATCCCTCCAGGGCTGGAAAGATGCTGTGGGCTGTGTAGATAGTATACCCAACAAAGTTTTGCACACTGAGTATGTGAGGATGGTCTGAATAAAAAAACAGACATTTGACTATGTCCTTTTCTAGACCTGTTTAGCTCTTCATCCACCTGCTTTAGTGATACATTTTTGCCATTACAGGATCCATGATTTGTTTAAAACTAAATGAAACAGAGGATATTTGCCCTTTGTAAAATGGCTATACATTGCATGTACCCTAACAGAATCATGAATATGTCAGTATTAAGCATTGGTGTGAGTTTATTTTACACATAAATGAAGTAAATGAAGGGGAGGGGGCTGATGGAATACTAATATCTGAAACCTAACCCTACCTGACCTGATTCCTGGCTGGGAACGCTAGATTCCATGCAAACACTAGTAATAATAGTCACTTTATTCTAGCCACAATACTACAGCCAAGATGTCATGACCATTTGGGAGATAGATAGATAGATAGATAGATAGATAGATAGATAGATAGATAGATAGATAGATGATAGACAGCTTTCTTGTTTTCCACTGAGATGGTTTTGAATGCATCCTGGCAGGGCTGACTCACCCTTTTAGTTTTCCAAGGAAGACAAATTGCTTTCCAGGAGCTTCTGCTGTATACAGGTTATTTTTGAACTTTTCCTTAATTAAGGTTTATCTGCCATGCACATAATCCACAGATGAAAAGCCCTTGGGGATTTTTTTTGTGTGAACAGAAGTTTCCCCCTGAACAACCTGTCTGTTACCCAACCCATTGTTATACAACATGACATACATACTTTATGGATACCGTGTCCTATGCCAGAAGTAGCTGCAGGCCAGTAGCCTGAAAAAAAAAAAAAGTAATTTCAAATGCCTGAGATGCTTTATGGGGAAAGGACTGAATAGAAACAGGATTACAGAGGGCCACATTTGGCAAAGACAAACTACTAGTACATTTCTTTCATCCACAATCTTGAACTCCACCTCTGCCCCAGTCTCATGTTTCTTATCTTTTGCATCTGAAATTATGTTGAAAGCACCTGACTGGAAATACATTTTGCAGTTGCACAATTTGGGATCTGGCAAGGACTCAAATGGACATCTTCCCAACTGTGAGAATAGGACAGTGATGTCACTGGAATAGCAAAGGAGCCTTTTAGCCCTGCTATGCTGCAGGGGCAGGTGAGGGGTTTTGGTCTGACCTCCCTGGAGAGAAGTGTTCTCCCATCCCCTGCCAGGTCAGGAGCTGACAGGGACACAAGGCCAACCCTATGGCTCACTGTGTCCTGGGCTCTGGCTAGCAGGGGAAGGAGATAAACTTTTACACAGCTGCATAGCCTGGGTGACAGGGCAGCTCTGGAGTCAGAGAGTCAAGCATCCACCAGTCCACGACCTGTAACAGCTGTCTTGGCTGGTGTAGGAAGTATGTGGGATGTGAGAGCAACAAGGCCAGTGGCAAGAGAGATCTCCCTTCAGTCAATGTTTTTCTTGTTTCTCCAGGGATTAACAATTTTGTCACATTCACTAATGGTTTTGCAGGAATCAGGCATGGGGACTGCACCCTTAAGGCCTCGTAGTTATGTCTAAATTATCTTTCCAGTCTCCTGATCTTGCTGCTGTTTGAGATTAGCCTCAGTCCTTGGGGAGAAGGAGTCAAAGCTACAGCATCTAAGTGTTATACAGTTCTCTGAAGGAGTACCAGTCTATTTTCTCGTTGCTGTGGCTACAGTGTAATGCTGGCATATCCGAGATCTCCTTAAACCAGCTAGTTCAGGTATTAGCAGATAGGTTGGCACAGCAACACGGGACTTGCTGCAAGCTGCAAAACTTGTCTAAGGAACAGGATGGATGGGCCTGTGTGGAGCTGTGCACTATCGGGCTAGTTTAAATGTACTTCCAATTTGTTTCCACCTCCTTGTGCTGAAGTAGGCTGAAAAGATTACCCAGATGCTGAATAACATGTTGAGCTAGCTATGCAAGACACGAGGTTGCAGCCTGCTGGTGCCCGTATTGTCTTTGCATATAACCATCACCTTCTCTCTGACAAGCTTGACAAATACGAAAAGCCCACTTTCCATGCTGTGTCATTTATTCTGCTTGGGGAAGTATAGACATAATGCTTACCCTGGGATTGGTGCAAGAACCATTTTGTTCCTGGGCATGGTCAGAAGCACAAAAAAATCCCTTGTGCAGCATTTTGTATATTAATACCATTGACATACTCATTCACAGCCTTTTTCACCCCCTTTTTCACATAAGCATCCTGTGCCCCTCCCATATCACTTCCTGCTGTGTACAGACTCACCCACATCCCTGCACAGCTGTGTGGAGTGGCTCTTTACCTTGATGATTTAGGGCTGCTCATTCCTTGGCCACCATACCCACTTAAGGAATGATGGGCACCAATACTAGGCTGAGGGATCTGTGCTCACTGGGGACCCAGTGGGACATAGTGGGAACCATCTTTGGCATGGCAGTGGACACCAGATTGGTTCCCCGGCTGAGCATCACTCCCATGTGTGCTTGACCCTGCCTTGTGCTGTGGAAATGATTCACTTCCAGTCTGCTTCCCAGGAATTGCTGTTACTGTGGCCACTCTTCTTTTGCCCTCTCCACAGGCATGATGTTTCCAGTGGCACATCAGCACATTGCAGGGGCTTCTCCTCCCTTCTTCCTGCCACACTTTTGTTGAATGTGTTTGTAGGTTGTCCCCCCTCTCTGCTCTTCTGGTCCGGAGCCTTTCTCCAGATGACACATCTCAGTTGCAATGCCCAAAGGAGTGGTTCCTTCCTCCCACACAGGAGTAAATGCTTCTATCTTTCCCAGTCAGCTTGTTTTCTTTGTTTAGTGACCTGAACCAGTGATGGAAACCAGGTGCAGACAGCAAAGAGACCAGTGGCTTTGTATCCACATAGGTCTTTTGAATGCTACCCAATGAGACTATTAATAGAACAGTGTCCTTTCATCAATATGCAGCTGAGCTGTTACTTGCCCAAGGGCTGCTAAATTATTGGGGTGAAACATGGTCTGTCCTGTAGATTCAGTCAAGGTTTATAAGCTGAGAATTATCTCTCTGCAGCAGACCAGCATGAGACACAAGCCCTGTTTTGGTCCCATTTAAGACTTTAATGCACGATTTAAGTCTAAAAAACTCAGGGGATGTCTGTTCTTTGTTATAAGGCTGAATTCTCCCCAACAGTCAAAGAAATAATAAACAGTCAGCTGAAATTGGAAAAAGTGATGTTAATCTGCCTATTAATCCTTCAGTGAAATCATGAGAGGGGAGCAAAGGCAAAGCACTTGGAGCGCTTAGGGGCAGGGCATTTGTGAGGATACATCCTGTGAATATCTGTGTGTCCCTGGCAGCATGGAACCGTGGTGGGGTGGGCAGCAATCCTATTCTCTGTTGGCAATCCCTAACCAAAAACCTGTAACAGACAAAGCACTTGGTGTCATTAGAGTCACACACCTGTGAAACAAGGTGTCATTAAAAAGAAACACCAACTTGAAAGCAGAGGTGGATTTAGAAGGACTGTAAAAATTTCCCTCAGGAGACTGTTTTGAAAATGAGTACGGGGAAAAAATTGGTATATTTCAAAATGAATGGGAAAATAAATCATGGAAATAGAGACAACCCAGCTGGTGAAAGCCTTTCCACACAGCCAAGATGCTCTCAGCATTTCTGACAGAGATGATGAGGGGCTTTTAATTTCTTTTACAAACCTCTGGCTGGAGGTTTGGCTGGACACCTATGTCTGTCCAGCCTTAGGATGAAATTAGGGCCAACTGGGTCCAAACCCATAGTAAATGGAAAGGCCGTTTTGAAACTTTTCACTCATCAGCAGGAGGGAAAGGTGGGATATTCTCAATTAAATTAGAGCATCTGCTATACCTGAAGAAATCTTATCTTCCTCTTTTCTCCTTTGCCCTCCTCCCTTTCTTCTTCAAAGGTTGAAAAAAATGAGGACGGAGACCAAAAGATCGAGCAAGATGGCATCAAACCAGAAGATAAAGCTCATAAGGCAGCCACCAAAATCCAGGCCAGCTTCCGCGGACACATAACAAGGAAAAAGCTCAAGGGGGAGAAGAAGGGAGATGCCCCAGCATCTGAGACTGACGCCGCCGACAAGAAGGAGGAAGGCCCTGCTAGCGGAGCGGCTGAGAACAAAGAAAGCGACGCTTCTGCTGCCACAGAAGCGGCCGCCGCTGACAGTGCCCAGCAGGAGGAGGGCAGCAAAGACAGCAGCGCGCCAGCGGAGGAGAAAAAAGGAGATGGAGCCGCTGACACGGGCTCAGAGCAGCTAGCCCCACAGGCTGCCACTCCTGCTGCCTCCTCAGAGGAAAAGCCTGCTGCTGCCGCTGCCCAAGAAAGGGAAAGTGCCACTAAAGCTTCCACTGATAACTCGCCGTCCTTGAAGGCTGACGAAGCCCAAGACAAAGAGGAGCCTAAACAAGCCGACGTGCCTGCTGCTGACACCACTGCCACCACCACCCCTGCCGCAGAGGATGCTACTGCCAAGGCAACAGCGCAACCCCAAATGGAGACAGTGGAGAGCAGCCAAACCGAAGAGAAGACAGGTGAGTGAGTGCCTCGCTAGGGAATGGGCCTCTGCGGAAATGGATACCTGCCTCGATCCCCCGGGAGCAAGAGCTGGTGTGGGGATCAGATTGAGAGTTAACCAAGGAATCCCCTTGTCAGTTTTTAGGAGTGGGGGAGATTAATTTCTTGCTTAATACCCTCTTTCCTGCTTCCAATCGGCTTTTGGAAATACTGCAGCTGAGATTCCTGTTCCTCTGCATAGAGGTGCCATCAGCCCTTTTTTCCATGGTGGCAGGAGAGTGTCTGTCAGCTGGGAGGCTTCGAGGGAGAGCTCCCCAAGCTCTGCATATCCTAAATCTCACAAAACAAAAGCTCTCTCATTCTGCAGGAGACCTTGCTGTTGGGATGGTCCTGGAGTCAAAAGGGTCTTTCTCCCATCTGCTTCTGTATGGTTGAGATTCTTGGTACAACCGCATCCTAGTCAGGAACATCTTATTATCAACGGTGCTTATACTTTCATCCGTACCCATACGTGTATGGTTTCTTCTTGAAGTAACCCATGCCAGGCAAGCTTGCATGAAGCTTTTAGACGTGACAGCTAATTCAGATGTGGGTAGCAAGAGAATCAGGTAGGGAAAGGAAAGATTAATGTCCCCATCAGCTCAGTGAATGAGGACAGAAGAGAGGGTTGAATACCAAAATTCACTCTAGGAGATGTTTTCAATTCCTTACTGTTGACAGAGTGCAAGTCTGGTTAACCATCTCCCCTGGGAAGGGGTGAAGAGTTTTGAGATGCAAAAGTGGACATTTTTTGACAAACGTATAATATTTATAAACCAGAAAGAAGAGTATTATAAATTGTGATACTGAGCTGAGTAGAAAATGCATCAAAGATCTGAGGGTATTTTTCTCTCTTTTTCTTGACCATTCTTATTTTATCAAAGAAATAGAATGTAAACAGAAAAAAGAAAATGTAACATTGGAGGTAGGGTCCACATGAAACTCAGTTAAGAGGCAGTACCAAGAAAAACTGGCTTTCACATTCATGAAAAATACTCTGTTGTACAGGGTAGCCTGCATTCATTAACTTGTTGGGGGATAATGTTGCATATCACCTTGATGTTCATAAACAGCCTCATGTAAATTTTAGAGAGCCTCAGCATCCAGTCTTTTACTTACAGATGTTTCTCCATAATTTCATTTGGCCCACTACTCTTCCACTAATTGCAGCTCCCATTCTCCAATCAGGCTTCTAAGCCTCATAGTTAACCTGGGGCTTCAGGCGACTCTATTCCTGGTCAACAAAAATGGACAGATAGGGAAGACCAGATATCCAAAAAACAGATTAAATACTGGGAGGGGAGATCATGCAGGACATTTGTGATTTCAGCGATGGGCAAGGGGAGCAGCCTTCAATAGCATGAGTCTGAACTGATTATACACAACTACAAAGGGCTGCTGGTTTTACTTATGCTTATTTAGAAATTCCTAGAAATAAGTTTCTTGAAACTTAATTGTCCATGTTTGCTTTTTGTTGTCCAGGTATCCAGCCATTTGTTCTTTATATGATGAGTTAAGTGGCAACATAAATGTCATGTGATTAGTTAAATATAATTTGCTGTGTTGCATGCTGTGCTTGTGTTAGTTTTATACTTGGGCAAAGGTATAAACATCAATGGCAAGAATAGGGCAGGGTGAGTCAGTGTTTTGGGGCCCTCTTTACACAGGATAATGAATGCTAATTCCCTATTATTTAAGATCTGGAATGCCTTATTCCTAAGCAAGAATGATTTTGCTTTGAATTGAAATTCCATTTTTTGTCAGATTAATCTTCTCTAATGGATAAAGGTAAGACATTTATAGTAGCAAGCTATTTGATTTTAATTTTCATTTATTTTACCTGTTTTGAGTTGTCACTCATGAAAAATGGTTTATTTCTACACCACATTCTGGATCATTTTCAGATATCCTCCCCATGCTCATGGTTTTAACATCATTTGAAGTGGCCAACCATTCATGGACACATCGTTTGGAGTGGCCATTTAAAATGCACAATTTAATATGCATTTGCACATGATGCTATTACTTATGTAAACATCTAGCCAACAGAAGAAGCTGGAAAATCTACAATCAAATATGTATTTAAAAATGAGTTTTCAGTGACCAAGTGTTCAAGACAAGTATGTGCATCCATTTGTACTTACTCAGTATGCATGCAGTAACGCTCAAGCTTAGCAATGTTTGCAGAAAGCAAACATGTAAGGTGCGTGGCCAGAGTCAAGCTGATAGCCTCTTTAAAATGTTAATGAATATAGATTTTTCTTGAATTCCTATTCCAGTATGATATCAGCCTTCCAGTCACAAGCCTGAACAGCTGGATAAGTGACCCCAGAGTCATCCAAGAGAGAAATGCAAAAAAGATTAAATAGGTCTCCTTGTACATCTCTCTGAGGATTCCCGGCTGTGCTCTGCAATACACTCTATAGCACAATGTC
Organism: Aegithalos caudatus; assembly: GCA_013389925.1. Classification (NCBI taxonomy): domain Eukaryota; kingdom Metazoa; phylum Chordata; class Aves; order Passeriformes; family Aegithalidae; genus Aegithalos; species Aegithalos caudatus. The sequence goes on from WEIU01017882.1 coordinate 133,238, forward strand.
CACAATATTAGGAAGCTGCTTCCTTCTTAAAGAATATTCCTCTGAAGAGCATCATCACAGTACAAAAGTACCCACAGACAGGAAATATTTTCTGACAGAAAGCCTGTGGTTTTGGGTTTTTTTTACCATCTTCATCCTATTATACTCACGTATCTTTAAACCTCTCCATCTCTCTTGCTGCTTACTCTTTCCATAGACTTAAACATATTTGCCAGGTATCAACCTTTCTCCCAGTCTTCCCCCAGCAAACACAGCACTGGTGGTTGCTGGTGTGACTGTGATGGTCATTCATGAAAGCAGAGACATCTGCCACTTCAGTGCTCCTCCATCCCAGGGACAGATCCTGTTTCAGCTTCATCTGTCCCCTTGGCCTTCAGAGGTCATCTCTTATCGTTTCTGTGATCGAAGACTGGCACAGTAGTGTGCAGTGTCAGGCTGCCAAAAATAAATCAAATTGGCTCCTGGCCAGTGTCATCTGGTTGGCTGGTTGCCATGGTGTGCTTGGCCGCTACTACCTTGAGGCGTGCCGATCTTGCTGCTTTGGGGTGGTGGTGTTCATCTGCCTTGAATTTTACTACAATGGCCGTACAATGCTATGTGTCGATACCTTCCCTGGTGCAAGCACAAGCAAAAGACAAAGACATTTCTTTCATACCCAGGAGAGACTTTTGCCTTTATCTAAGTGCAGGACAGAAAAAGACAGGGTGTGGGAAAAGGAATAATTAACCAGATAAAGAGAAGTGCATAGTTTTTAATGCTTAATATTTCTGGAGTGGGGGACAGACAGAGTGGTTTTTTGTACCAGTCCATAGTTCCTCTGATAGCCCTCACCTCTCTCCTTGTTACTCAGTTCTAAATGCTCTGTCTTTGGTAATGGCCTAAGAAACGGCTTCAAACAACTGTACCATATCCAATAGTAATTGGTCTGGAACCCCAGACATTCCCAGTTGTACAGCAGGACTGTTCCTGAGAAATCCTTAGCGTATCTAAAAGTAAAAAAGATTTATTCCAGCCTGGGTAAGGCATGAAATAAGTTAGTGGGCTTTGTTCAGCGGCAATGAAGGATTGATGTAAGACCGACAATCTCTCAAACCTCTTCATGTCTTTTGGTGGATGGCACCAAAAGGATAGGAATGCAAAGAAGTTGTCTTGTCATCTAAGGATCCTTGTCAAGTCTTAGATTTATAGGTTTCCTTCTTCTGATCCAGATTTTGGCTCTTTGGTGCTGGTATTATGCTTACAGAGGCTCCCTCAGATGCCAACCTACTCAACAGGACAAAATCTAAAAGTGATGGGGGAAATTTATACATTACATATGGATGAGGAAGTGAGACTCATTCTAATCATGGTTGCATTGGCATAAATTCAGAGTCTCCATGAAAGTTACTGGAAAGAGTCTGGTAGTGCAGCTTTGAAATGAGATCAGCATCCAGCACAACAGACAATGGAAGAAAACGGGCTATGATGTCCTCCTGGGGAGGAGAAGAGGTGAATGTCACATAGTGTTAGATTTGATTTATACTTTCACAAGTTTTCAAGTCTCACCTGCAAATTTGTTTGGCTCTCACATCAAAGCACTCTCAGATTGTCAGGTAAGAATACAAAGCCCAGAAATGTGAAAGAGTAAATTGTGCCTAAGGAAACAAATGGATCTTCTTTTGTTGGGAAACGAAGAATGCTTTTCCCGATTCATGAAATAGCTTTACAATGAAGCAGCTTCACAGCTGAAATGAAAAATCAGCCAGGTGACCAGTGCTTTGCATGTAAGCGGGCTAGCAGTTCCCCCAGGACCCTGTATCCTGCAAGCAAGGAGCACTGAGAGGCACCATCTTCACTTCCTCAGAGGAAGCAAGTCCCTGAGGATCCTTTTTCACAGTTTACAGTTGAATTGGTTCTTTGTTTTCAGTTCAATCCCCATAGTGGTGGAAGAACAATACTTGCTGCACACTTTGGGAGCACTGGCTATATAGAGATTTGGAAAGGAAGACTTCTGTATGTCTTGTGCCAGCCGGAACGTGCAGCTTGCACTATGGGAGAGGATTGCAGCTGTGTGACTTGGAATTTCAGTCTTGGCCCATGAGTAGTTGGCATGAGGCAGAACAACCTCATTGCCATTCCTGTTTCAAGGGAGCTTATCTCTGCTGCTACACCTGGCAGCCAAGGAAAGCAATGCAAACACAGTAGTCTTCCCATGGCTGCCCCAGAGGGAACAACTCTGAGCAAGCATGGCAGCATTTTCTTGTCTGTAGTATCACTCCAGCAACAAAGTAAGACTATATAAATGCAGTTTAGGTTGCCTGACACATGCTGAAGTATGAAGTCTGTCTCTATTCCTTAGTTGCCCTGAAATTTTAATCTTTGCATTGTGTCTACATGGGTGTAAACATTGCCTATTTCATAGCTGGGTTTGCATTGGTGCAAATAGCCGTGTGAGGGGCAGGGTGAGAAAAGTGGGATGTCACAATTTGCCTATGCACAACCTGGCACAGGTGCAGGATTTTCTCCTCTATTGCAGTGCAATATTGTCTCTTGTCCCATGTGTGCCTCCAGTCTGCTGTTTCCTAATGAGATGCAGCTTGCCTCTAGGGTTGGGAACTGCACTAGTGGGTCTGTGGTGAAGCAGTACTTGACCTCTTTTAATAAAATCCTAGATGACATTAAACATATTTAGTGATGAAAAGGTTTGGGCCAACTCTGGAAAAGGCCTTTTAAAGGGAGTGGGTAATCACCCCTTCATACCTAAGAGGTACTAGTTTTTCTGGAACCTCAGTAAGAAACGCATGGACACTCAAGGCTGGTTACTGGAGTTACTGGCTTATTTTGTGAAGGCTGCAAATTGTAGGAAAGGTGACAACAATCTTTCACCCCTTTTGGTGTTGGCAACTACAGCTATTGCTCTTCCAAACCACATGTATGGATGACATTGTTTAGGGCAGTGCCTGCCAGTGTAACAGTGTGGGCCATATTGTACAGTAATCGCTCATGCTAACACAGAGCTTTCTACAGCCAAGACCAGTGGTTGAACTCAACCTAGATTTTTGCTCTAAATCACTCTTGTTACAATGTTTTCCACAGTGGCCTACTGCATCCGCATTCAGATCATCTTCAGAAAATGCTCTGTGGGAGGAAGGCTTTCTGTCATGAATGATAAACAAAATTTCTGCTGAGAAGGGCTCAAATAGCAGACCTCTGGACAGTCTGGACAGACAGACAATGAAATTTAAGTGATGGCTGTTTGCTGTAGCTGCCAGAAGTGCTCTGCACCACTGCCAGTGTCATCTCTACACTAGGATCAAGTAGGCTGAACTTTTCAGATATGAACTTGCAGAGTATCAGCTGGGATTTACAGCTCCAGGGAGCTGAAATTCAAAAGTAGAAATGTTGACTCTGTGATACAGATGACTGCCACACGCAGAGGTAAAGGATTTGGAAAGTTCACCAGGTCAGCACAGTCAGATTAGTTAGACATTCCTCAAGAGCTATTTAATAGGTGCATTAATACTGGATTATCAATGTCAGTGCAGTGATCATTTCCAATCTCTGTGGAAATTTCATGGACTCTCGCACAGTGAAGTTGCACTCAGAAGGATCCATGCAAATAACTGGTAGTGAAACAGAAATTTCCAAGCTAGGACAGAGTTAATATCCATTTGTTGTACTTCTCTCTGGGGCTAGCACAAAGCACTGCTATGGGCAGATCTAGGGTAAACTTATTCTCTGCTGCTGGGGCTCATCCCTGTCTTCTGTTGTCTAAGATTTGGTTTAACAGGTAAAACATGATGTATTCTCTCTTTTGATGCTAATATAACTGTGGTGTTGTATGGCACATATATATGTGTGTGTGTGTGTGTGTAGGCACAGAAAAGATCTGACTGACCAAGTATCCACAGCTTTACCAACTCCAACCAACTGTACAATGGCCATAGACTTCGGTGACAAATTGGCCACCATTGCCTTAAATATCTTTCTGTACTTGTGCTATGTCACAGAAACAGCAAAAGCTCATGATAACCCTACTTCATGCCTTTGATTATGGTATATAGCATCATACACTAAGCATTTATGCAGAGAGGGCATAGTATCATAGCCCTTGCTGTTCATCTCTTTCCAGAAGAAAACAGAAGCACTGCTTTCAACTGTTTTTTATATTAAATTATTGCCATGGTTTTTAGGAACTCTATTGCTTTTCTCTGCACTCCCTTCAAATCTGCAAATCTATTTTATGAGATGGAATGACAAATACTCTTCACATTAGTCCAAAAAAGCTGCAACTTTTTACATGTTTCCAGAGAGGCATTATGTCATCTGTTTTGTTCCTCATCCCAGCCCTTATGCACACTAACCTCTTTCCTTTTTGCAGACAGCTACTGACTGAACACTGATGACTGCAATGACTCCTTTTGTAAAGACACTACTGAAATATTTTACTTAGCCCTATGATGATCTGTGAAACTGGGTAGTGGCCAAGAGAACCAAGGAAAATGTAAGCAGTGACAGAAGGCTTACAAGGCAAGCCACTTGCATCAGCTCTGTGGGATAGTTTCCACCTCCAGTTCTGGACCTCCGATAGACCTGTGAAAGACGATGTTACACAAGCTCAATCTGAACAGGTTTCTAGGCACAATATTTCTCAAGACTACATTCATACTGCAAGCTTGATTTAAAGAAGGGCTTCCTCATTTCCTAGCTTTCCTCTCTGGATATCTTTCAGGCAGAAAATAGATGAGATATTAAAAATAATGTGTGTAGGACACTCAAATGATGGAGGGTGCTACTATCATGTGCTTTGCTGTTCTTTGAAGAAGGGCCTGGTCTGGTTTTGCAGGTTACTAGAACTGTGACTTCTCTCCTACTTCTGTATTCTGTGCCAAAGGTTTCTTTTACATGTCCTTTAGCTCTAATGGCCTGTACCATGTAAACAGTCTTGGTTATTTCATCACCAAATGTGAATTTGATCTGTAGAAATGTTTCTTTTTTTTCTTTCTATATCCTTAGCTACATCAGTGTCAGCATGGGACACTGGAACAGAGTGGAAAAATCTCAGCTGAAGTCCTGGCAGTCAGGATACCACCTTGGACACCTGCCCTTTGCCAGGCTGTAGTGTAGTCAGGAAAAGAACTACAGAAAGCTGGACAGGGTCCAGGGGTATAAAGGAAAATGCTGTTCCCCTAATGACCAGAAAAGTGAGACTCAGTGCTCAATGCAAATAAGTCTTAGATAAAGGTCATAAGGTCCCAATTATCCACTCTTCAAAGGACGACAGACTTCCCAGCTGTACCTTGAGGCAATAGCAAATGAGTCCTTTTTTCATTATGAAAGAAAGCAGAAGGTGGAAGACACATTCAACCTCTCCATCTTCCTTCAGCAAAACACAGTAATTGGTAATGCCAGTAATGATAACTGGACATTATCTGTAACCTACAGGGCTTAATGAAGAAGATCTCTCTGACATTTGGAAGAGCATCCAAATCTCAATGCTGAAGTGGGTGCAGTGGTACAGAACCATAGCTGAAAATGCATTGCAGGTACAGGGAAAGGGATAGGAAAGCAGGAACAACAGCTGTGACCATTATGTAGGAGCATTCCCCAGTGCTGCTGACTTTGACAAAACTGTCTTAGCAACTGTGAAAAACGTTTCAAAGACTTTACTTGATAACTACTCGAAGAGATGAAAGTTGGAATCAAGTAAAAGTAATTTAAAGTGGTGGTGGTGGCAAGTACTTTTAAAAACAGCTTTGAAGGTCTTAAAAGCTTGGGGCACACATTGATTTGGAAATGACAAAAGTCCCTAACAAAGAGGTGTGAATGCAAGCTTGTGTGGACTAAGTCCATAACTGTCTAGTCAAATGAATATGGGACTCCATTCCCTTACTGGGTGTGGGCTTAGGAAAAAAAAAAAAAAAAAAGTTTATGTATTCAAGTGTAGGCATCCCATGTTACCTATCCTGCTTAAGTAAGGCTAGGATTTTACCTGTGATTTCAGCCTCAGTGTCACAAGTAGTTCAGAATAACCTCCAGTCATTGGTACTGAAAGAAGGGATATGACACAGAAGACAAAACCCTGGCCTTGGGTTTGTCCCCCTTCAGAAATATTTGCGAGTTGAAGTAGTCTGTCTTAATCTTAGATCTGCTCACAAATGGTCTCTATGTTTCTGCCCCTGGAAGGCACTCAGTGCAATATTGTAACAGTGGTCTTCTGCTTTCCCTTGTTGTCGGAAGGGATGGAAATCCCCCACATTCATGAGAACTTATCAGAGGGCTACTGTGAGTTTATCTTCAGTAGGGCTGCTACAGTTCATAGGAGCAGCAATTCTGGCCCTTTGTCTGCATTCACAGTCCTTTATTCAACTGGTACACCAGGGATCAGGTGGTGAAAGGAGGTGACATCTTTATTGCCAGACAGTGAGGAGGCATGTGTGTCACCTTGATCTTGTGACTCTGTTCAAACACTGCAAACACATTTGGCACCTAAAGCTTATCTTTGGAGTTGAAGACATGTTTCCACAAAGCCATCCCAGCTCTATTGCCAGGCCTTTGTTGGGAGACTTACCAGTGTGGCCAAGCATGGTGCCTGTTCGGACTAAACTTGACCTCTTGACCATGACACAACCTCTCCCAAACACAGCTGAGGCCTACCAGGAAGGCATGGGGAGGAAATGCACAGCACTGCTGCTGAACAGCAGACTTTGGTCTCCAGAGAAAGAAAATGGTATTTTGTGCCTCAAGATAGAAACCTTTTTCATTGCTGAAGCCAAATGACTACAAGAAAGTTGTATGGAGTCACTGATTTTTACATCAGGGAAGAAGGAGAAAATTCCAGATCCTCCTAACTGATGTAGCATACAACTACGTCTTGGCCTCATTTCTTGCAAAACACATAGACATGGTTCTGCCAAAAAGATGAGTTAAGCCTGATCACGGTTCAAACCACAACCATGCAGGGCTTCTGAGTCCTGGTGGACTGGAATTTTTCAGTGATCATCTTTTTTTCATTAAAGAATGCTTTAATTATTCAAACCCAAGCATAGTATATACCACTACCAGGAATTATGGGATTTGTAGAATAAAGTAGTAAGAAAATCTTTGCCTGCTTTTAGAGTACCTAGCTTGTGAGGGTCAGGTCCTCCCTGAATGGGAGTGAAGACAAGGTGGGCCTTATGCTAGGAGGCTGAAATCCAGTGAGCTTTGTAAGCAAGCCATTGGGCTGCTGGGCACTTTTTCCCCCGATCCCTCCTGCTGGAGCTATTCCACTTTGTATAAATTATTTATTATTTGCTGGAGCCAGGATGTGACATTTGGTCTCCCCTATTCCAGATGAGTGCCCTCACCACTGGTCTAAAGAGTCAATGTTTTCCTCTGGCCCAATAAATATTTAATGGTTTATGGAAGTGGAACAGCTCCAGCAGGAGAGGAAGAGTAAGAGAGACGTGTTCATTCACATGGATACCTCACAACATTGCTTTGTGACCAGCAGGCAAGACCCAAGCCAAGTACCTTTATAGCAAATAAACTCAGCAGGAGGAGACAATAAGAGCACAAAATGGTGGGGTGCCACTTCTTATGTCTCACTGCAATTTCAGAACAATGTCAGAGCAGCTCAGGCCTGATGAGTTCATGCCTCATATCAGGCCCTCTTGTTGTGACCACTATTGTCAAAATTACAGTGCTCAAACCAAAATTATGGGCTGCTTCACTTTGGCCAAAACCTACAAACTCTGCACACGGAAGCTGTGGTAACTTGCAGCTTCTGTGGACCTGTGCAGAGCTGGGATTCATGGCAGACTTTGGCTGCACATGAGATGGTGGAGGAGCAGCTATTGCTTGGTCCCACAACTAAGTCAGAGCCAAGGAAAATGTCCTTTTATGAGGAAGAGAAGCCTTATTGCAGACTAGCTCAGCAAAGGGCTGTCCTAGTTCCCTGTAAGGGTACTTTTTTTCCACCGTAGTGGATGGTACTGAGGAGCTGTTGGCAACCCAAATATTCCTGCTGCTCCAGAGAGGTGGTGCATGGTGGCTATGGCACAGCTGGCTGTGCACAGGCTATGGGGCTGCCTGGCTGTTCCCCTAAGTGGTCTTCCCAGCATTTGCAGCTGTCCCACTGAGTGCCCTCATGTCATGGCTGAATTCATTATCTGTCTGATGGAATTGTTATTGTGAAAAGCCAATTAAACCGAGATGGCTACTCTGGGACAGCTGCATCGGTTCGCTTGGCTCAGCAATCTGAGAGTTCAGAGACTCAATAGTCTCTCTTCAACTGGGAGGAGTGGCTTTCAAAACTGGTCAAAAAATAAAATAAAACAGAGCTTGCCAAATTTGAATTAAAATCAGAATTACTGATGCAAGCTGCTGCCACCTTCACAGAGAAGATTGGTAAGAGCACTCATGAGAGGTTTTCCAGGCAGCTCCTTCCTTCCTTCCTTCCTGCTATACAACTTGGCTCTTTGAAAATGGCCAGTGCCAGGCTCAGGCTGCCCTACACCTCCTTTTCCCTGGAGCTGACCACTTACTGAGCAAACATCACACACCTCTGGTCACAGAGATTTCTTGGGGCAGAAGGGATGACTACACAGCCCAACCTCGTGTCAACCTTAAGTCAAACCAAGAGCATCTGGCCTTTATATGATCTGAGGAAAGTGTCCAGCTGCCTACCCAGTTTTGCAGGACAGATGCTATGACTCCTGATCTCTCCATCCTCAGAAGAGCAGTTGTTAAACAATCCCAGATAAGGGATTTCAAGAAGAGGAGAGAATTGCTCTGCACCAGCAATGCCACTGTGAGGTTTCTAAATGGGGTTCTTCCCACAAATGTTTGTACTTCAAAATGCCTTTTCCTGTGTCTGGGCTTTCAAGCCTCCTCGTGATGAAATGAAAAGCAAAGTCTCCCAGGAGTTTCCGTGGGTACAGCATGAAGCCTAAACTGCCTTCTGGACAGGAGTGCCTGTGTTTCATCCTGCACAAAACACATTGGGATTCTATGGGTGTGCCAGCCATGCGTTTGAGAAATATTAGTGATTTCTTTGATGCAAAGAGCTGGTGGTGTTGATGTTGCAGCTGCTGGGGACAGTGATAAGGAAGATGGCAGTGGAAAGCTTGACAACAGGCATTTAATTAATTTTAGCATCCAATTTGCAGAGCCTTGGTGGATGATGATGGGTGGGAACAAACTAATGATTTCTAAATGAAATTTCTCTGTCATTTAAACTCAAAATGGGAGGATGGCAAAGGGAAGGAAAAGAGACATTTTATATCTTCCCCTTGATTGTAATTCCCTGCCTTCAGCTAGATCAATATCATTTCTGTTGGAGATGGAGGCTGCCTCTGGTTTCCATGGCAATGTGGTTGTTTGAGGCTTGCAGGCTCCTTGAATCCCCAATTTATCAGTCTTCTAGGCTTTAATAATGGAGACCAGCAGTCAGGCAGCTTATGAATGGCACATGTCTTTTGGGCTGGGGAAAGGGAGGTGGGAGCATGGTTTGTAGTAAGGGCTGCAGCAATTTGTTTTCCTGCCACTGACAGCTGAAGGGGGAGGAGTACGAGGGGAGGATCAGCACATTAATTCTGGATGCACTGAAGGAATCTCTAGACCATTTTGCAGCAATTACAGAAGATTTCCTCCTTTAGTTTCTTTTCCCTAGCCAGTTTTGCTGGGGAAGGGGAGGAGAAGAGCTTCACAGTCAGTCCTTTGTGAGGAGGTGGAAGCTGTAGATGGAGAAGCCAAAGGCTCTACCACTCTGAATGTTTCCTTCCTCTTCTTAACCCTCTTTATTTTAGGATCAGCAGTGCATGAATGCCAGCAGTCTGCCACAGTTTCAGGTTAATTTTTATCCCCCTACTGATCCCACCACCATTGCTAGGCTGCTCAGCAGAGCTGTGAGATGGGCAGACCTCTGAAGACCTGATCTGTCTGTCAAACTTCTGTCACTTGCTGTGCTATTCTCTGTGCATCTGCTTGGCCTCTCCAAATTCAAGCCTCCATCCCCAAAGTGCTATAAGCTTCATTCCCTGAATTAATTACTTTGCTAGTAATGTCCTGGCTGTAGAACAATCACTATCTGTCACTTCAATAAGGTTCAATTGGCCTATGTCTATTCAGGATATTTCCATTTCTTCTTATCTTTCCTCTGATTTCTCCCCTGTAATCTCATAGGGCAATTGCTCTAAAGAAGTTAAAGAATAAATGGATGTGTCATAGAAAGACCTTGTTCTTCTGTCCCCTCACATGGCTCTCTCTTTCTAAACCATCCTCCAGCACTTAAACCAGGAAGAGGGAAAAGATGGGTGACACAAAAGAATGCTGTTGCATGAGATGGGGACATCCTGTTTTCCAATACAAGAGCAACTGCCAACAGTTATATTTCACAGATGGAAGGAAGTTAAAACCCCTGTATTCAAGCTTTTTGAATCATAAGGTATTTAAGGAATTAAAGACTACCCTTCCTGGTCTGCAGAACCTATCTGAAATCAACAGGGCTGGGGAGAAAAGGAGTAAAGAACAACTTATGGGTAATTTTTGCCAAGGTTTTCCTCAGTAAAGGTGAAGTAATGAATACAGGACATAGAGGGGCTGGCAGCTTGGAACCACTCCTGAAGGGAGCCTTTCTGGTTCATCAGGACAGCTGAGCACCTGATACAGTTCATCAGATCAATTCTGATCCCACCTGGTGGCTGGGGACACCCTGCACAAGTCACTTCCCATTTCTCCCCTTCAAGCTCCCTGGATGTTAAGACCATGGAACCTTGGTAGAGGTCTGTTGAGGTCACAACACCTCTGAGGTCACAGCACCTTTGATGCTGTTTGGTAGGATGCCAATCAATGCCAGTGTAAAATACCTGCCTCCAAGGCACTCTTACCCTGAATGAGCTCTTTTACCTTGCCTTTGGCCATTCTGCCACACAGCCTCCCACCTGCCCACCACTTTCTGGTGCAACAGAGCATCCCCACAGAAGCACCATGACAGATGACACTGCTGCCATCTGGGAGCACCCTGTCCTCCCTGGAGCTGCCTTTGCCTGTATTATGACTGCGGCCAAGGGATTGGCCTTACTAAAGGAGATCTTGCTGTCTGAAAACCTAACCACTCTGGTTGGGCTTCTTCCAGTTGTAGCTGGATTGAAATTTTCCAGGTATGAGTACAGTAGGCAGGGTGTTTGGGACAAAAGTACTGGTAATAGGCAGGGATAAATGAACAGTCAGCATTAAGCATGTTTTTCTCAGCTTCCATGTCTGGCTGCATCCATGGATATGGGAAAGAAACAGCAGTGGAAGAAAGAAAGAGAACTGCTTCTTTCCCGTTCTCCAGGATGAAAGAATATTTGCAAATGTAGCTGTAACAGGGTTAACACCTCACATTCACAAGGAACATCCTCTCTTTTCTCTCCCCACCCTCTTCCTCCATCACTCCCATTTCTCTGGAGATCTCAATGCTTCTTCCCTCAGCCAAAGTTGGGGAGTTTCCTTGGCAACCTGGCAGCTGGTGTCTAGACACTGTGAAAGATGCTTCGCAATGGAGCTGTGAGCCTGACTCCCCTCAGCACCCCCTCCCCATTGCTGCACACCCTGAGCATGTCTCCCACTATTCCCTCCCTTTCCGTCTACTGTACACATGGATGCCAGTGCAGGCTTGGATTTCCATGGTGGTGCTGGAGGAAGAAAGGCATAGGGTGGGATGAGAAGGAGTGGAAATCCCTAAGCTCTTCAGCCTGACAAAGTGCAAAGGCAGCTGGGGCAACAGAACTGTGTCTGGCTGTCCTCTGAGGATTTAGCAGGATCAGAAAAAGAGGCAGCTGTCCAAGCTTGGACTGAAGTTACCAGCTGTGGGACTTGCAGAAGTTGTGTTTTTTTGTTCTTTTTCTCTCACTGCTGGGGCAACTGAACCATTCTTTTTTGCTTCTGGAAAAAAGATGAGTTGGTACAGGATTAGGAGGCCCAAGCTACCATGTATTGGGGCCATATTAACATTTTTGTTTCAACTCAACAGGCTGACTTGCTTGCTCCTTTCCAATAATTACTGGGTGATTTCTGTGGACCTCCTGCCTGCTACTTGCACTGGGGACATTTCTCCCCACCACCTTGTTGCAGAGTGTGCCAAGGATTTGCAGATCTCCCAGGTGCTCTCTGGGATCTGCAGGGCTCACTGGAATCAGTATCATGGGTCTGTCTCTACTGAGTGAGGGATTCACCAGGGATTTGGGAGAAATCATACAAGTTGATACCCTGGACCAGACACAGCCTGAAATATCCAATTCCCTCACTTCTTGGTGTTTAGCTGGGGCAGCATAAGTCTACCAGTTTTCAGAAACAGCAAGTCAGGAGGGTTGAGGATTTTAGCTCTCCATATGATGCATCATAGGTCTGACTGCGATGGGCTAACATGGATCAGAAAGAGAACTGTATACGCAACAGCTCTGAACCTGAAGTGTGTTTTGTTTGAGCAGTCTCAGACCTACCATCGTCTGCCTGGAATAGACTTCTGGCTGGCTAGAAGGACAGATGGATTGGGACAGATGAATCAAGCTGTGAAGCCTGGATCCAAATCTGGATCCAAATGTCATTAAAACTAGGAGATGCTCAGGGCAGAGATTTTAAATGATGCTTTCCAGTGGTCCTTATTCTCAAAAAAAAAAAAAAANGTCATAGAGTCCATAGAGTCATGTCTGGGTCATGTGAGATCTTCTTATAACAGGACAGGAAAGCCTAGATTAATATTTGGGAGCAGAGTGAAGACCAGATAAGGAACAGGTTCTCAGTTCCATCTCTGCCCAAGCTGTAGCTGGCAAAGGACAGAGAAAGGTGGAAGCACAACAAATGCTAGAGAGAGCGGTGTCTGAGTAGATTTGGACAGTATTTCAGCATGAATGCACAGGAGAGTTCTAGCTGCACAATCAATATCAGCAATAATTATGCAAACACTGAGAAAGCAGCAAAAGCAAAATCTCTGCATCTGTATTAGAATCCCAGAGTGTTGTGCAATTTCTCATCTCTTGGCATTCGCTGTGGTAATTTAAAGATCTGCAGTGGAACAGAAACAAAAAGGAAAACAAAATGCAAACCACCAGTCACAAAAAAAAGATCATCAGAGAGGTTGCTGCTACTGTGGTCATAAGCTGATGTCTGCTCTGATTTAATTAATCTTGGCAAGTCAGATGGGAGCTGGGCAGGTCCCAAGAGACAGTGTTTTACCCGGAAATCCACTCAACCTAATTTCACTAATGTAGGGCAGTGTAGAGACTTGGAGAGGAGCCTGCATGCATTAGAGCACAGCATCAGCAAAGGCAGCTGGAAGCATCACCATCCAGCAGAACTGCTGCTTGCGTGCCTGCCTCAGCTTCACAGCAACCAGAGCTGCATATGTTCCAGGCGTTTGCTCCCCAGCAGGGCTCGCAGACATGACTCTCACTCTTTCCAGGAAATAAGTGGAGTACTGAGGAGCAAGAGCTGTTTAAGACCCTATTGCAGCAAGGCTCTATATCTCACTTCCATGTTGTTACCCTTCCATGAGTAACACTGTTCCCCAGCAGGTGCCAGTTGGAGCTGTAGGTTTGAAGCCTCTCTTTGACACAGGCTCTTCAGCTGGGAAGCAAACACACATCAGCCTCTCCCACCATGCAGCTTTATCTTTAAACAATTCTGCAGTAATGGCTTAATGTTTGTCCAAGGCTGCCCAAAAGGTTTCTCAACTTGACTACACCATCCAGAGGGTTAAAATGGAAGTTAGAACAGTGGCAGCTCACCTCACAGATGCTTGTTTCTTTGGCGAAATTATCTTATACTATAAGATGATCTGGACTGCATAGATTTTCAAAGATTGAAATAAAAAAAAAAACAAACTAAAATCTCAAGCTAGTAGGGTGGGACCACAGGACTGGATTAACCACGAACAGTGCAACTAATGACTGCATTAAAAGAACTGTAAGGGTGGTGATTGCAAGCACAAACTAGGTTAGTTTTGTTGTTAGTTTGAGGTGATTTTTTTTAGCTTTGTGACCTAGCTATTCTTGCTTTTCCCTTCAGGACTGAATTTGGTTGTGGCCTCCCCTAAAGTTGTTTGTTTTGTTCTGGTTTTTTTTTTTTTTTTTGTTTTTTGTTTTTTGTTTTTTTTCTCTTTATATTACAGCTCTGCCTTCCCTCCTGCTCTCTTTCCTCCACTCTCATTTTGTAAGTTTGGGTCTTCCTTTTTGTTTTGTAGCTGAAGTGCTCTAGAAAAAATGTGAATGTCTCCACCTTGGCTTGCTGCAGGTGTAGATATTCCTAGGCTGCAGCTTACCTTAAAGTAGGCATCCAAATAAGACAGGTTAGTAGAGTCTTAGAGATGTCCTATTAATTTCCACTAGTTAGGAAGGAAGGAGAGGATGAGAAGATTAGCTGCAGATGTCTCTGTAGATGTCTGGGGTTAGGTGAGATGTCCATCCACTCTGATTTGAGCTTTCTCATTTCATGATGTCAACACATGTGCATTGATGCTGTCCCAGTCCAGGCCTACCTGAAGAAAGAGCTCATTGCTTCCTGCTGGTTCTGTCCCTTGCAAGTGAACTCTGGGGGCTCTGATCATGCAGACAGGAGATCTCACAGTGTAGACACGTTCAGAAGGGAAGCAGCTTTAGACAGGTGGAAGTTTGGCTACCCAGGATGAAATGCATTTGTTCCTCAACCAGGGGACGGCCTGAATACTCAATCACTTTTTTTTTCACCTTTGCAGCAAAGTGCAAAGTGAATGAAAAATGCCTAAACTGTGCAGTTCTGACTGTATAATGGTATTTGTCCACTGCAAACCCACAGATACGATATCCCAGAGTTCAAATAAGTGGAAAATTAAGACTGGTATTGGGTAAAAAGCAGTATTGGAGATATCCTCTCTAATGTATGGAATCCCCAGGTCAGCTATCTACTAATCTCCCTGGGGATACCTTGTCCCCCTTTGCTGGGACACTGAAAACAAGTCTGGAGAAAGCCCAGAAAACATACTGCAGAAATAGCCTGCATCAAACTGGTGAGTCAGATGAACTGTCTCACTTCTCCTCGTGAATCAAAAACTGCTGCTAACTGCCCCTGATGTCACTGGGGCTGTGATGCATTGCTCCCATTGCACAGAGTGAATCCTATTCTTTTTACTGCTGTGGTTTACCAGTGCTAGAGCGTGATTTTTAAATTTTTTTTTTTGTTCTGAATTATTTTTTCCTTCATGGTATTGCTTCTTGCTAAAGTTTATTAGTACATAATAACACCAGGTTGCTTCTTTTCCCACATCCCAAAGATCAATGAAGTGCTGGTAAAACTGGTAGGAAATGAGACAGCTTTGCAGGGTGTAGCAGTACACAGAGTGTTTCTCCTTACTGCTTCAATATCATGCAAGAGAAAAGAGGGAGAGTGATTAACTGAATTTTACGTGATGATTCTTATTTTAAAAGCTAGAGTTTTTGTTTATACTTGGGATATGCACAGTCCAGCATTTGAGTTGTATGATCCCTCTCTGTTGACCTGAATGTGTGATGATGAAGTGACCTTAAATTGTTCCCGGTGCTCCATGATCCCAGTTAGTCCAGCCTATACGTCCATGCCAGAAATCAGTGCAGTCTCTATCCTTCTTTAGCAGAGAGTCATCTGCCTGCCACTGTCTGTTCCCAAGAAAACATTAAATGGGGACAGTGAGGCACCTCTGTGCAGTTCGTCTGCCACCCAGGGATCTCTAGGCGCCATGGGCACTCCCTGGAAATTAGATTTGCCATTGTGGTGAGCTAACAGGGAATAGAACACGGCAGAAAATTGTGTTTCAACATGCCTGCTTATCCTAAGAGCGAGGACAGCATGGGAACACTGTGACCTAACTGGCATCACTGCCAGCTCCTCCATCTTGAGTGTTAGCAGATTTTCTGTCCACACCCCCTAGAGTGCTGTCAAGAGCCCACCACACTAGGAGCTGGACCCCACTTACAGCTGCTGATTAACAGGGCACCTGTGTGTCTTTGTAACACAGCAGATGTGCAGGACCCCCCCAGTGTCTGTTTGTCCTTGTGCTTGCTGTGTTATGGGCCTGTCTGTTGTGTTTTCCTGAGGGGACTGTGGGACTGCCAGCTAAAACTTGTGCATATTTTGGTAGGAAGACACAAAAAATTTTAAACACAATGAAAAGCAGTGTTAGGACTTGTGCTCCTGAAGCCATGTTATGTCTCTTTGTTGCTCTTTCACTCATCTTCCATTCATGTGAGGAGAAAACCCCAGAAACTCTGCCTTACTAGGATCTGTCAGACCCTTGTAAGAAATCAGACTTTGCTGCTGGCTAACAATAGTCTTTTTTCTCAAATTTAGGGGTAGATGGTTGCACACTGGGATTCTACTCTCCGCTTTGTAATTCAATGTGTCTCCTGCTATGAATGCCTTGAAGAGCAACATTAAAGGGACTCTCTCCCAGTGATCAAGTAATTCAGGAAAATTAAAAAAGTAGGCCAAGCTTTGCCTCCCAATGATACTTATTATGATCCTATTTTAGTCAGTAGCCTATTTTGTCTCTGGTCTGTGGTGGTAGCTGTATCAGATAGAGATGGAGTCCTTGAATAGCATCCTGCTTAGTTCTGTATCAAGGGAAGGGAAGTCCACAGATGTTTTTGCTGACAGGGGGTTTGCAGATGAAGTGGATGAGGCCATGGGGATATTCCCACAGAAATTTTTCCTTCTGGAAAATCAGCAGTCAGAATTCACTAAGATAAATTGTATTTGAAGGTCCAGGAACAGAGCCTTTAATGAAGATGATTTAGAATGGAAAGTTGCACACAACTTGAAGTGATTCATAATGAAGTGGTGCTTAGAAACATGTTTAAAACCTAGGCTAAAAGAGCTGAGAGGAAGAGGCAAGCAGGAATGTAGCACCTACTTCCAGTATTGGAAGCAAATACAAGTCTGCCATCTGATGGCATCAGATGGACCAGGCCAAAATGCATGAATGGTGTCAGTAATTAAAGTTTCACATCCCAGTTAGCATTCTCATGAAACATGGGTATGAGGATGCTAATCCTCACAAACTAAACACTGGAAACTGAACAGCCTCATTGTTAGGTTGACAACATAGGCCATGGTGTGATTTTTGTGTACATCAATTAGCTTGGCATCAGACAGGTCCCACACACAGCTACCCTGTTCTGGAGAAGAAAAGTTTAGCCATATGGACATAATCTGTGTGGTGCCAGTTGGCCTCGGGGCCAGGGACCAGTCCCTGGCCCATTTTATTTACTGGTACAATGTAGTTTGATAGCCCATCCGAGAGGCCAAGAACTGTGCAGGGAACCCACAGTGCTCTCTGAATGAGATGGGTACAGGTATGTGTCATACCAATGACATGGTCTGTCCCACACCACTCAGTCCTTCACTTTGCTTGTTTCTTTTCCCTGTTCTTTGTATCCCAAATGTTTCTTTTCCCTGTTCTTTACCCCAAATCTGGGTTGCTGCTTGCTTGACCTCTCCATGGGCTGTGTATGTGTGGGACTAGGAGCCAGTGAGGAAAAGGGAGATGGCAATGGAGCAGACTAATAACTGCAGTGCACTAAGACCATTCTGCATTATTCTGTCTTACAGCCCTGCAGCCCTGGGTCAACCACCACCTTCTCATGTAAAAATCAATCCACACAGTACATGCACTGTTTCTGAAAGAGGCTGGGAACATGTTAGTGTACCCTGATGAGAACTGGGCAGTAGAAACTCTGAGACAATTGTCCTGCTGCAATGAAAGAGGCATGGGCTAGATAAACCCAGGAGTGAGATCGCTTTAGCTTAAGAGGCATTCCTTTAATTTGTCTTGTTCCTCCTGGCTGCCTCTGCCTTCCCCTGGGTTCTGATCCTTTGTCTAGTTCATTGTGGGATAGCTCCTAGCAGTAGCTTTAACTTCTGCTATGAATGGTGTGCCAGAACAAGGTGTCTGACTGACAGGCAGACCCAGCTTCCAGTTATACTCACTGCTTCCCCCCAGGGTAGCTTTGCTTTTGAATGAAGAGACCAGAAAACTGGAGAGATGTGGCAACCTCTGGAGGAAGGCTCCCATTCTTAAAGGCTAGAGACAGTTCTCTAGGTCTCTGTTCAGTGTGAGAGAAGTCTGAGTTACAGGGTGTAAAATTTTTCCCTCTGGGTCTGGAAGGCTTCAAGATTGTATGGAGTTTTTTCTTTGTGACTTTCTTTAAGTTTAGGCTGGGATTATTCATACTGTAATTGGGGGACAATGATTAACAGTGGTTGATACAGTCAGTAGGTTCTGTAAAAGGGTGTGTGATCTAGCTGATAAGCCAGGAGTCTAATCAGTACCCCTAATGGAATGAACAGTACTTGTCTGGCATATCAGCAGCAAGCAAGGCAGCTCCTTCCAGTGGCACATGTTTTCTGGATGAAGGTGTTTTGTGAGAGCTACATATTTGCCTGCTGGTATGTTCTTTCCATGCTGCAGAAATTCCAGGGATTTTGAGACCGGGGTGACTTTGGAGAGGGAGAAGCCTGAAGCCATGCAGTCCATCAGGCTGTGTGCACATTCAGGGTGCTCTAGATCATGGCTGACTAACGCTGGACCATCTCTTTCCCCACTAGATGCTGTAGAAGAAACCAAACCTACTGAAAGTGCCCAGCAGGAAGAGGTGAAAGAAGAAGAGAGCAAGGCGGACCAAGAAAATGCCTGAACATTAAGAAATGACTCCCCATTGCCCCTCCCTCCCTCCCCCTATCCTCTATCCTTCCTTCCCATCCCAATCTCAATTTCCCTCCTTCCTGCTCACATCTGTGAGCCTGTCTGTCCCTCTCCCATTACCACTTAAACCCTTTTTTTCTCTGTGTGGCAAACATTTAAAGAAAAAAAAAAAAAAAAAAAGCAGGAAAAATCAAAGTCAAACAGTGTGGCTTAAACATTTCTTTGTTTCTTGGTGTTGTTATGGCAAGTTTTTGGTAATGATGATCCAATCATTTTGGGAAAATTCTTGCACTGTTTCAGAGTTCTTTGACCTGGCACGTGTGTGTGTCTGTCTGCCCACTGCGAGCGCTCTCTCTCTCTCTCCTCTCTCTCTTCTCCAAGTGTGTGTGTGCGCAATGTTACGTTCATCTGAGGAGTCCAGACTTACTGAGTTAAAACAAAAGAAGGGGGGAAAAAAGGTTCTTTTCTTCCTTTTTCAATGTGATGGAATGAACGAAAGAAAAAAACAAAAGACCAAACACAATAGACAAATGAACAAAAAAGAATACTAAACCCCAGTTTGTTTTCAGAACTAAAACAACTAGAAAATGTGCCAATTAGCATAATGCTTGGCTCCAGGCTCCTTTTTCAAACTGAACAATAATTAAAATAAATGAGAATAATTATCATTAACACCACCGTGTTGCATTTCTATGCTGCTGTACATCCTGCTGGCCTGGTCTTTTGTGGGCCTCTTCTTGCGTGGCCCAGTTGTACTCCTTGGCCACCAGTCAGGGACTCACTGCTCTCCCTGGCACCACTGAGGGCATTTTTAAGGGAAGGTGGCTTGGATTTTGAGTGAGATGTTAGCACAGACTAACACAAATAATGAAAGTAGCAAAATCAGTTTTACTAAATATTATTGGAAGTGTCCCTCTAGGAGACCTCTAGGCCCTGATTTGGAGAACTGTGGTGACCTTGGAGGTATGAGCCTGCAGAGGGGCCAGCTTCAATCATTCCCAAGGCCTAACCCTTGTCAAGGGCTGTGCCAAGGGCTGTGAGGGGACAAGGCCCTGGGATCTGAGCTTCTCTCCACAGCAGGATGATGCTTACCCCATTGGGCTAGAGTTGAAGTCCTGGAGTAGCATAGCATGGCCCCCCAAAAGCATTCTGTTTGGCAAAATAAATTGGGCCAGATTATTCAATATTTATTGAATAAGTCGGCACAGGAGCAGGATGAGGCCTGGTGGCCTAGAAGCCAGTTGGTGGCACTTTGAGAAATACCTCATTCCTGCTCCTGTGAACCCAGGGTCCTTCACCCAGCTCTAATGAGTGCCAAGGCTTTCAGCTGTCATTTATGGCTGTGGGTAGAGCCCCAACTCCTAAATCTCCACTGCTGCTTCCCACAGGTTGCCAGCTGTTCCCTGGTGCCACCAAAGCTGTCCCGGTGGAGGACTGAGAGACACCAAACCCTGAGCCTGTACAGCCATCTGGGTCTGCTGCTGTCTTTATGAGCTGTGAGAGCAAACAGTTAAAATACATTTAGTAATATTTGGGCATTCATAAAAGCTAATTACTGCTCTTTCACTGCCCTGGTTATTTTCATGTGCTTTCCCAGAAGCTCCTGCATAGTTTCCTGGCCTCATAGGCAATGACAGCCAGAGTACCCTGCAGCATAACTGTGTGATGCTACAGGACCAAGATTAAATTGTCCTCACAGCAGGAAGACCAAAAGATGGGAATGCTGACAGCTCCAGTGTCCTTTGGTGGCTGATGCTTCTTGGCCATGGCAGCCCCATGGCCTTTGGAGGGCTGGCTGGCACTCCTTGTCCTACTCCTTTGTTCTTCCCCATCTCTTTGGTGGAAATAGGGAGAAAAGATGAACAGTGTCTCCTCAGAAATTATCACTTTGAACGTAGACTGCTCACTGGAAGTGCCATCAAAACATGTCAGGACTCATTTCCATGTGTTTCCTGGAATTCTGTAGAAACAAGAGAGAGAGAGAGACAGGGAGGGTTTTTTCTAAAGAGAGGAAAAGAGAGAATGGGAGATAGATTGGACAAAGATTTTTAAAAACAGGGATTAGAGAGATGAGGGGGGAAAGATTTTTGAGTGGATAGGTGGATGATAGGGAGAGAGAGGGGAGTATAGTTAGAGAAAGAAAGATTAGAGTGCAAAAGATGAGAGAGAGACAGGAAGAAATTAGATAATATGGAGCAATAGACAATTGATAGAGATAGTGAAACGTAGATAGCTGAAGTAGATTAGACAGATTAAATAGGTAGAAAGATGGGCTGACTGACAGATAGGTATTGTGTCATACTTCATAAATGATATATATGCTAATATTCCCATGTCATGAGGGGTGGTAAACCCTGAGACACCTTCCAGCCTGACCTCAATTCAGCAAATGTAGCGCAGACATCAGGCATTGCTTGGACCGTATGTCAGGTCTCACCACCCCACCCATGTCTTGCATGGAAGCAGCGGGGTGTGGATGGTGTTTGGGAGGGAGAGCGCTCTGAGGGACTGGGGGCGTAGGGAGGAGAGGGGTACAGTGTTTGCTGTTTGTAGCACACAAGGGGCCCAGCCCAGCGCAGATGCTGCGGACACCCTGTGTCTCTAGCACAAAGTTGAGAGAACTGAGGTTCAGCTCTCAGGATTTGTGGGAGAGGTGTTTGGGAGGAGGTAGGAAGGAGGGACCATGGTTTTAGTTTGGCCTTATCTCTTGTCATTACCATTTGAAAAATTTTTCTGTCTTGCCTGTTTCTGCAAAGACCATGTGGTTTCCCTGTTCTTCTGATTTCAGACCCAGATTTTTCATCTTGCCTCCACTTTGCTATTACTACTTTTAACTTTTTAAGGAAAAGAAAACTGCTCCTCATGTCTTCCTGGACATAGGCCTTCCTCCCTCCTCAAAAAATGAAACAGCTTTCTCTCCCCAGGGATGTTTTACCTTTGTATTTCACGTGTTGCCTCCCCCTTGGCTGATGGTTGGGGTGTCACGCGTGTTTTGTCACCGTTTGTAAGAACATATTTGCCACGTTGCTTAGAGAACAAAGGGTTGGGTTTTGTATTTTGTTTTTTTTCCCCTCACAAAGAGAATGGGATATGTGGTTACCAACTGCAAACCTAAATAATTTAAATACTAATTCCTCTCCTTTGGTTCCAGTTTAAAATTACTGGCTGTAACCAAGCACCCCCTATCTTTATTATTGTACTGTGTCCTGATCCTGCCAGAGAGTCAGGGCAAAGAGAGCGTGAGAGAGAACACAGAGACAAACCCTGCCTTGAGCAGGCAATGGTTTAATGTGTAATACACAAGAATTGTATAGGAAGCTGGGCTGTCTTCAGGGTACAGGAAGAGAGAAGAGAAAAGCATTTGGATTTCCTTGAGTTGCCTCTTCAGCCAGATGTTCAAAGGCTAAAAGGAAACACTATACAGGATGTAGCATGGGACAGAAACTGGAAAGAGAACAAGGGTATTTGAGGAATGATTTTTCTAGCAAGATACCACGTGAGCTGAAAAAAGCAGAAGAGGCAGGAGGTCCCAGAAGTAAAGAGTGGGACAAAGAGTTGTCAGCAAAGTACTTGAAGCTTTTCCACTATTCCTGCTGTAACAACCAACAGGAACTCCCCAGGGAGTATGTATCTAATTCTCTCTCCCTGAAGAGGATAGAGGTTTTCCTGGTCTGTGGTTGTTATTTTATGTAAGAAAAGGACAGGGCATGTCAGAGTGACTAACACTGGGAATATGGTGCCTGACCTCACCATGCAGTGCTGTGGAAATTCAGGGTCCTAGAGGGGCTTTTTCCATGCCCCTGTGATAAGATACGCTATTGACCCACAGCTGTCCTGAATGCTCGTACCAGCTGTAGGCCAACTCTTGACATTTCACTACTACATTTCACTAGGCTAAACCTTGAAAAAGTGAAAAAAAAAAAAAAAAATCCAACATAGACTCCCCATCAACGCAGTAGATTATCAGCATGAATTTAGTCTGCTTTGCAATGCTTGTGGCATCCTGACTGTCTGCACTGATAGCAGATGAAACCCCACAACCCTTGCAATAGTTGCATCAGCCAAGGAGCTTTTCTGTGAGCCACATTCCAAAGGGAGGGGATGGGCATCCTGCTGAGATCCCTTCAGACCCAGTGTTTTCCAATCCTAAACCTTAATGCAGCCCCATGAGAGGCTTTAGCCAGAAGGAACTCACCCTTGGTGACCACATAAACACCATTGCTTGGGTAACATGTTACTCTAGATGAAAGAAATAGCCATGACTGATGGAGATGAGGTTAGAAAAAAAGGAGAGAAGGAAAAAAGGAAGAGGGAATTCATACCAAACTCCCCACAGGAGTTATTTCTTTTTTCCTGTGGTCTCCAAACAGCAAACTAGCACTTGTGACTTTTCATACTGAAGGTCTGCTGTTTGTCATAGACATCTAGGATACCTTCATAGGAAGGAAATTGAGTGTCTGTGGTTTGCAGAGGTGGAGAGAAGGGTTTAAATGGATGTTTTTGTGGTTCCTCTTGGCTAAGTCTGCTTGATGGTCACCTGCAGCTCAGCTGCACCAGAGGTGACGTTGGGGGTCCTCTTCTAGGCCTGTGCTCAGATTCCCTGCTTTTCTGCATTGCCACATTAGCACTTTCACTGGATATTTAGAGCACCTCAGGACTGGTTCTCCTCTCGCTCACACTGGGGTAACTCAGGAGTCGCTCCACTGGAACCAGTGGTGTTAATCTGGTGTGAAAATAAGGCGAGAGGAGGATTCAACTCCTCGGGGGGGAGGGATTTTCCAGGTCCCCGAGGGGGAAAAAGAAATCAATGGGAGTTACATGTCTAACTGCCACTTGTGCCTGTGAAAGTCTGCCCCTTAGCTATATGTATATAGGGTACAGTTTTCAGAATAACCTAAGTGACGTGGGCACTTGAGAGCACACATTTCACTGGCTTTCAAAGAGATGCAAGTTCCTAAGGCCCAGATGCTAAAGGATGTCCAAACTCCTCTCTGCAGTGCATTTGGGGGTCTCAGGCCTGAAATTCTCCAGTCATTTCCCAAAATGGAACTGAAGATCATGAGTCATTTAGGTGGTCCTGAAAGCACTACCCTCTATCCATTTTTCAGGGTGTTGATCTCAGGTCATGTGCGAACCTGCATTCTTACCTACAATGCTTTATTACTACATTCTTCTGTTGAGCAATACTTGGAAGAAGAGGTGAAGGTCGAGATTTGCAGAAAAGGCTAGTGACCCCAGTGGCTCACACCTGGAGTGCCCAACTTGAATGACACCTCACTGGGGTCCAAGCCACAGGTCCCCTGTATGCTCTGAACATCAAGATTCATGTAGTACATACCCAGAACCACTAGTCACTTCTGAAAAAAGAAATCCCAGCCTGAGACCTAGATTACTCTTACAAAAGAAAATCCCAGGTGAACTGTTCACCCAGTAGCTTGGTTTTTCTGCTCATGCCTGTTCCTAATGAATAAAACAAATCCCTGTGAATCATCTAAGCCCTATTTTGAGGAGTTCCACTGGCATACAGCTGAAGTAACACAGTAATAAATTGGGGCCTGAAGAAGGTGGCTACAGCCTAGAGAGTGTCAAGAACTGTGACGTGTCTGGAAGCTAAAAAGAGCAGAACTTGACAATTAGAGCGGCCCATTTCCGATGCTCTTGTGTGAGGATCTGGAAAGAGTCTCTCACTCATTGTACTTGTGCATTATGAATGTGTCCATCTGCAGAGATCTAATGTACACATATGTCCTGAATATTGTCCTAAGGTTGCAAGCTTCAAAAATGAGCAGAAAACATTCCCGAGAAGTGAGAATAATACAGATGTCTGTATTTGAAAAATTGGTTAAAATAAAGTCTCTCACTTATAGATATGTGTAGTTGTGTGCAATTATTTGCTTCTGGAATACAAATTTCTTCCTTGTGTAGGACTTCAATTCTTTGACAAAAAAATCTCATTTCATTCTCTCTTGACCTTCTCAGTCAAGTCCTACTACTGTGGAGAAAAATGCTTTCTAGATATTCTGTCTGGATAAAAAGCTGTGTTAAATTGAAATGGTGAAGTCAAAGACCACAGAGGCCAGTATGTTTTTATTGTGCTTAATATCCATTGAGGTGGAATATCTAACTGGCCTGATGGAAGCTGTGGTCTCCTGTGCAGAATCCTGGGTTTTTATATAACATAACACAGACATCCCCAGAGATGCTCTGACCCAGGAAAAGCCTGTGGCTGTCTGGGCACTGCCTGGAAAAGGCTGAACTGAGAAACATTGTGCTTGGGCACCACAAAGCTGCAAAATGTCCACAGCCATATCTGGGCCTGGGATATTCTGAGCCAGGGAATCTGCTTGGATGTAGAAATGGGAATGGGGGACACCAACCAGTAATGGTTGGACCTCTGGGGATCATCCAGTCCAACCCCTCTACCAAGCCAGGGTCTCCTAAAGCAGGTGGCACAGGAGCCACAGTGTCTCCAGAGAGGGACAGTCCACAACCTCCCTGGGCAACTATTCCAGTGCTCTGCCACCCTCAATGGAAAGAAGTCAGGCAACCTTGTGCAACCTTATCTAGAGATATCCAATTCCTCATTGGATTTAAATCTTCAGTAGCTCACTGGGAAACTCCAGAAGTTTTTGAGATAGAAATATATATTTCAGCAGCTAAGAAGCCCCACCAATCATTTCCCTCAGTATCGAGTTTGTGCCTAGTGCAATGAACAGAGCAGGAATTGCTGCCTGGGCTGTGCTAGGCTTCTGACTTAATTCTGAGCTGCATCTGACAGCAGCTCAACAGCAGAGCTGAAATCAAGCATTTTTGTCACATCTATTCATCCCAGAAAGCTTTGCAACCCCTGTTTAGAAATCACTTGCAACTCATCTATGAAATACCGCAGCTGGCTTAGCAAGGGCCCAGAAAATTCTTGATGAGGCTCCACGGAGCTGCCTGGGAAACAGAGTAGACCTCAGCACCTCACATGGGTTCTGGACAAAGTGCCAATTTACAAATGACACAATTAGATGTCTGTATTCTTGTATGCAATCATCAGTTGCCTCATGGCTTCTCCAAAAAAGGCGTGGACTACATCTTGTGTGCAAACAAATATTAAGCATTCAAAATCAAGTGGTTTCAATTAGACACATCACTGGATTGCAGGGATCAGCCCTGGTAGATTGGCTTTGCTTCTGTGGGGCAAAACACCTCTAAAAGGACACTCAAACACCTCTCTCCAAGTAATTGGTTGTCTTGAGGTAGCAAGGCTGCCTTGCACTCTTTTATCTGGTGCGCAGCAGAGGGGGAGGGCAGGAGCTGAATAGGTGGCCCAGCACATACATGGCAGCTAAACTCAGCCTAATGTAAATCTTCACCTGAGACTTTCTAACAAGGCACACAAAATCTGCCCTGCATGATTTCCAGAGTCACATCCCTGCCACTGCAAGAAGAAATAAACTTTCTGCTTGAATTGTAGAAAATGACCCATTACTCACCTTGGGTATTCAACCTCCCTCAGTTGCCCAAGTGAACTCCCTTTGAATATCTTGCCACATCCATGGACTACACCAGCAACTTTCCCCAGTTTATAAGTGATCAAAGTGTTTCCTGTTCCTTTGGTGGTCCCCTGGCTTAGCCCTCTCTGAGCTGGGGGACACCTCCTTTCCTTGGAGAAACCAAAATGGGAACTTCAGGTTTTCCTGATTTTTGACAATGTCAACAGCTTGACAGCACGCCTGCTGCCTTCACTGCTCTACTGAGGTCGCAGGAAAAGACCATTGTTTCTCATAGAATTTCTCACTTGAATTTCTAAGTCTGCTTTCCTTTACCCAGCAGGAAATATGAAGCACTCTGTAATAGACATTTACAGTCTCCCAATCTGCAACCTTTGTCCTTTTTTACCAGTATACAGAGCTGGCATTAAGTCTGAACAGGGCTACTCTCTTGTTGAAGATGAGCAGAAAAAGCGAAAGGAAATTATGCACTTCTGTACTTAAGATCACTTTCATTTATTAAAAAATGAAATTGTTTTTCTCCATGAAGAGCCACTTTTATGTATTAAAGAGGAAATAATTTTCCTCTAGCTTGGCATGAAACTGTGAACATTAATAAAAAGAGAAGCAAGGAAGTGAAAGCCCATTTATCTCAGAGGAACACCACACCACTGTGACTGAGAGTAGGGTTTGCAGAGAGGTGATAGCTTGTACAAGACAGACTGGGGTACTTGGGTCTCTGCAAATGCATCAGCCTACAACCTAAACTGCAAGCTGTAAAGCGGTAGAAAGGCACTGCTTAATTTAATTATGGTAGTTGATAAGCAAGTTATGAGTAAAATGTAAGTAGCACTTCAAGAATAATGGGTGGATGCTAAGCCGAGAGAGAAGATTCATTATCTGTGGTGAGAGAGAGGAAGGGTGGTACAGGTCATTGGTGGCTGGATAACAAGGAATTGGGGTGAACTGAAAACCACTGGCGAAGCTTCTCCCTGCTGACCACATAATTATGCTTTTCTTACCTTGAGACAGTCATCTTCTGAAGGGTTTCATGGCCATCAGCCATGGTTAGGACCCTGAACCAGCGAGGGAAAAACAGTTTCTCTCACTGGAGGTGAGGTGTAATGGAGAGGGTTCCATTTTCCCCCTATGCAGGGGGTGTGCCCATCCTTGGCCATTTATCTGTGTACAGTCTGTGGCTTAAATTTCAATGAAGCCACATTCAACACTTGTCTGTGCAGCATCTTATTGATTTCACTGTGGGTACTGTTGGGGCAGGGGCTCCTTCCTTGTGTTTGCCCAGGTCCTGAGTCTTTCCTTTTTGGGTCTCTTTCCTTCTGAGGCAGACCTGAGTGATTTAGGAAAAACAGTGAAAGCTAAGAAACTGCCATACTTCCTGGTGGCCTGGGGGGTGCTGGTGTCCAACAGCAGAGATACGTTGAGCTTTTGGATGTGGAAGACCAATGTTCCTTAAAACCATGGAGAAAGCCAGCTCTGTGAGTGATGACAGGTCACCTTCTGTAGAAGTCACTTAAAGACCAGAAGACAATTCCAGTTTGAATGCCAGTACCCAGCAAAAGGGTTAGCAGTTCCTGCATGCTGGCACTTCATCTTCCTTGATGCTGCTGCTTCTCAGTAGCAAAGAGAGAGAAGAACTATAGCTGGGGGTTGTCTCCCACAGGCTCCATGCATGACAGCCAAGCCTGGTGCCAGACACTCCACAGGGCATGTTTGGCAGTCAGGGCTGAAAAAACAGGGTGCATGGTCTGGAAAGACCTCGCATGCTGACTGGTCTCCAGGAAAAAGCCAAAGGCCAATCACCATCCCCTCTCACATCCCAGGGAAGGGTTCTGCTTGCCCCAGGGAATGGGCTGGTGGCTGGGGAGGGCTGCTCTGCCTGGCCGTGGCCTCTGGGCTGTTGGCACGCGCTGCTTGTGGCCCCTCACTGGCGCACAGACCACTAATAAGGCTTTCCAGGCTGTCACTTCCACATTGAATCCTTTGAAAGCTGCGTTCCTCTGGGCCCATTAGAGGGAGGAACTGTCTCTGTTGAAACATATGGGGCTGTCAAACTCTGTCTGTTGCTCTGAAAGCTGCTGCTGCTCTTGCTGTTTGCTGGGGAGAGGCAGCAGTTGTCTGCAGGAGGCTGTGATCAGGATGGGGACTTGGGAAGGGGCTGGGAGAAGATAGCAGGTGAGCTGGGAAGGATACTGGTAAACAGTATGCTGGTAGCTGGTGGGCTGGTAGGACATTGGCATGCTGGGCAGGTCAGGGGGAGTCCCTCAGGCTGTGAGTGTGACAGGAGGAAGAGGTACACCTGAGGACAACTGGGTGGTGAATATTGGGGGTGTATGTAGGGGCAGGCTGAGACAGCAGGAGACATGGCTGACAGCAGAGATGTTGGACTTGTCTGGGTAAGGAGAGGATGGCAGCCGTGTTGGGTGACTCTACGAGGAGGCTGCAAAAGGGAGGCTTTGGAAAGCATCATGAGGTCACAAGGCGCTGGAGTTTCTTATTAAGCAGCACACCCACCCCCCAGCTCCATTTGCACAGACTGAACAGGATTTAATGGAGTCCCTTGACTTTTTCTTCTGAAATATTCATAGGTTTTAGTAGTCCATTTCATGCTCACCTCCCTCTCCATTAACGAGCATCGAAGAGGGACTGGGTGGAAAGTAGGCTGCTGTGGAGCCAGGGAGATGGAAAAAGGGACCTGTGCCTCTGCTCAGGGACTGCTGGGAAGCAATCCATTCCTGGGCTGCTCCATGGCCCTCTCACTAGGCCTGCAAAATGACTGGAAATGAGCCCTGGGCAGCATGCACAGGGAGGTGATTAATACAGCGGGAAAGGAAGGAAACCAATTAAGCAGAGCGCTGTCTGGAGCTTTTGCCCTCACCCCTGTCACAGAGATACACCCACGTCTGTCTCCCTGCCTGTCTTTAAAATGTGCAAGGCCAAGAGCTCTGTAAGAATTGCAGAGGTTGATAATAATGCCTGGAGGCAATTAGTTCCCTCCTTGGCTTAGCATTAATGCCATGCTAGGATACAGGGAAAGTCCAGAGCTTCTGTGAGACAGCACAGAAGCACAGAAGTTGGATTATGGATGCCCCATGTAGTCTGCAGTACTTGGCACAGCAAGGATCCTGCTGGGAAGTTTGGAGAAAGGGTGTAATAAATAGTGCAATTGCACTCTGGTGTGTGAAATGCCCTAAAAGATCGGGGCAGATGGGATCTCAGAGCATCTCCCAGACCCATCTCCCTATTAGGTACTAAACCAGGGCTCTAATAGTCTAACTGATATATCCCCACCAAAGTCTACAATCAAAGTTGACAACTAACAAAGTCTAGGATTCTTTAGGATTCTAGAGAAAGGTGTCCCTGCTCATGGCAGGGGGAAGTTAGAACTAGATGATCTTTAAGGTCCCTTCCATCCCAAAACATTCTATGATTCTATGATTTTGGGGGTGGGGAGAGGTGCAACTCTCACAGCTTTGCTCCAAAGTCAAACCTTTTTTTTGCAGCAGTCACACTCCTAAACCATGCAGTTTAAAGTCCTAAGATTTTTTTTTCTCAAGGTAGAACCTGGAAAGTGCTCCAAGAAAACAGAGTGGTCCTCCAGTGCTATCCCTGCAGAAAGTATAAGAGATGCTCAGCAATGGGCTTCCAAGTTCACTTAGCTTCTCTCTGCATTCTTGCTTTGAAGAATGAAAAGAGCAAAATCTGCATGGTAATGAGTTGTTCATTCTGGCTGACAGAGACAGAAAGCAGGATTCTAAATGTACCATTTCCTGTGGTTCCTCCCCGCTGATGAAAAACCAAAACAATGTCACAGATGCAACAGCACCTATTTATTCCTGCTCTCAAAACACTCACTAGTCAGGCTGCTTCCCCTTCCCTCCCATATACCCACACACCCGTGCTTGCGTGTGTCCTGGGAATCAGATGTTTATGCAAGTATTTGCAGGATGTTCCACATCTCCATGAAGTGATAATCAGCATGTCCAGAATCAGCTTAATTACTAAGCATTCAGCAAACGCCCACAGGCTCTTCCAGGGCAGCTCCACACAGCATCCCCATGAATGAGTCTGCATGTTTTTCCTCCACTGCCACACACCGCTCCTGATCAACAGCTTGGGCCCTCACATCTGAGCTGCTGGGCTGTCTGGTTATTTATTTGTTTGCAGGAAAGAAGAGAGATGTTTGTAAAGCTGTAGCTGGCCATGAGCGTACACTGAGGGTGTCACAGGGTGAGACTTGACCACCTCGGATTTTTTACAGCAGTCTCTCCATGCAGGATAGAGATGTGAGCGATCCCAGTTTTAACTGGGCCACATCAAAGATTTAAACATGTCAGGCCCATGGTCTGGCAATTAACTCTCTGTGTAGAAAAGACAAAAATCAATAATCTAAGTACCAAAAACTGTGGAACTATGAAGTTTTGACATCCCTGGGTTGCAGCCTGGTACATCTGGGTGCAGAGCAGACAGGAACTTTCTAAAGAAATGAAGGACTGCTTGGTTTAGCTGAGGCAGTCAGAAAACACACTGCTGAGGTAAGAAAAGAAATCACTTTCTGTGGCAGCAAAGTGAATTTCCTGTAAGAAAGAGCGCCATTCATGGCACTTCAAAACTTTTCTGAAGAGTCTCCTGGACTGAGGCTGTGAGCATCTACAAAGATCATGACCATGTCTTGCCTTTCAGTCAGTGCACTTTCTGTCAGCCCCACAGCAAACAATCCCTCATGTAACCTCTCAGATGATTTCACAGAGCTGCTAAGCACAGGTGGAAGAAAGATTCACGCTTCCCCTCATCAGTCTGTAGTTACCATCTGTGGGTCTGACAAGGTTTGGACTCTTCAGACAATTGTAGCTGAATTAATTTCCTTCCCTGTGTCACCGCACTACCAAAACCTACATGATGATCCCATCACATTGTTATACACACTGGAAGCATTTAGGGCTATTAAAGTCACAGTTCACTAATTGAATCCCTTTTTGTGGAGCTTGGGGACCACAGAGCCCAGAACCAGGGAACCCTTTTCTGTCTCTACTGTGCTTGTCATCACATGGCAAGAAATCTCCACTTAAAATACAAATCATAATCAAACCAGCACTTTGATATGAAGCAAGGGGGAATTCACAAACACAAGCTCACTTCTCCACCCAGGCATGTTTACACACAGAGATGTGACTTTTCCTCTCTGTTCATTAAGGAAAATTTTAACCGTTTTGCCCAATCTTCCATATCCTGATTCATTAGCTATTCAAGACCCTGTGCATGTTAGGCTTTTGCTCACACAGGCACTTAGTGTTGGTTGCCATCACAAGTAAATAAGAGGCTCCAGCAGTGTTTGGGTACCTGGACAGCTCTAGCTGTTCAAGTTTGCTGTTAGTATTGCCAAGACCTAAGGACTGCCTCACATCGCTGGTGATGTCTCCAGACCTCAGAAGTCTGCCAGCCTCAGCATCACAGCATTTCTAACATCCTGCACCCGGGAACTGTCAGTACTCTTATCAGCGCTATCTGCACAACCCCTGGAGCACCGTAGGTAGGATAATTATGACAACAGAGGGCTGTGAAGGCTTAGACCTCCAGATATTTTGTGACACCTTCCTTCTGGTTGGGTAGCAGGGCTCTGCTGCTTGCCCAGGGGCATGGGAAGGGGCTGTGACAGAACACACAACTGAGCTAATCTCTCAGGATTTCAGGCAGATCACATCAGTAACTGCTCTGCCCTGAAGAATTTATTCTGCAGGGAAGGGGATGAGAATAACACATACCTTTAAGCTTTGTTAAAAATACATGCCATGAAGACAGCTCTCCTCTCAGGTTAAAACTGTCTGACAATATCTGGGTAATACCTGTGTAAGCAAAACACCCACCAGGGAAGAGGTTTCTCGGGGCGTGTGTCTGGAGGTGAGCGCTCCACCAAGTGGAATGCCCGGGGAGAGTGCGTCCCCGCAAGATGTGCTGCCTACCTCTGCCTTTCCCTAAATAGCACATCCTGTCCTCGTGGCTTGGAATACACTTGGCACAGAAAAGTCCGCAAATCTAGGGTAGGACTTTCTTCTAGTTCTTCCCTAGCCAGCTCATAAGATCAAATTTTAATCTAGAAACACATTTTTTTGCTCACTCAGCTGCTGAGTAGCTGCGCTGTGCCCGGAGCCTTGGTGCTGCACATGGACACAGCCAGTCACACCTTGTGCTTCTGGTAATACCCAGGTTTTAAATGCCACTGCCATTCAGCCAGTAGTACAGTAACACAGCCACCTGCACCGGGCAGCCTTTGCCACGTGGTGACACCGCAGCTGGTGTAATAGGGAAGGAAAATAAGATTTTAGGTGGCCTTGACATAGAGGCAGTCAAAGCACTACTGAATCAGTGACTGGGGGTGCATGCCTTACTCCCTGCTGGGGAGTAAGAGAGTCGGGGCAGCAGCAGGTTTCGGAGATGGGGCAGCCAGAGAGCCCTGCAGCCTGCGTGGCAGACACAGCAAAGCATCCCTGTGCTGCTCAGAACAGCTCACCCCTGCTTTCTGCTGCTGCTGAGACTGCTGGAGGGGAAAATTCGATTTGCCTTTTGTTCAGCCAGCCTCATGGAAAGGCTCGCTCAGCGGCTGAGTGAAAAACAGAACCCAGTCACGGTGCCTGCACCTGCCTCAGCTGAGAGGGACCCCAAGAGCTGAGTCTCCCCCCTCAACAACTGGCTCTGAGAGCTCATGCTGGGGTAAAGGCACTGTGTGCCTGACACAGAGACATCAGCCTCCCTCAACAGCTATGCCTGCTGCTCTGCCTGTGGGGGAGAAAGCCATAAGGGATGGCAGAGATCCTTGGGAGATGTGCTTTGCTAAACGAGGCTCAGGCCCATGGTGCATGTGTGTACTTGCTTGACTGACTACGGATGCCTCCCAGATACACCCTGCCCTTGTCCCATTTTCATCCCACCAGAGAATATCACGGCACATCCTGACAACAGGCAGCTAAAGAAGGGGGCAGAGTGCCCTCCTCCTTTCCTCATATTACCCAGGCTCTATTCTGGCTAGTCACCTCAAAGGCAACTCCTGTCACATGTTCTGTCTGAAAGGCACTGATGCTGGAGCAGCATTTAAATTTATGTTTCCATAAAATAATTTTTTGCATACAACATTTTTTTTTCATAAGCCATGGGACAGATTGGAATCTGACATGTTCAGCTGTCTCTGGATGAAGGGAAGAGCAGAAGTGACAGGTAATTTTTAGGAGAACTATATTAAACTCTGTGTAGGATTTTGATTTAGTAGTAGCAGTAAAATGAAATTTCAGCTGATATTCCATTATCCTGTTTGCAGTGCACTCTAATAGCATCTCTATTCACGAAACAGTTCAGCTCCTGTCCTTTGGTGTTGATCTATTTGTTTTGCTCTAGAGCAGTTTCCAACACAGTGAATTTGCCTTCCTGCATACTCATGTATACAGGAAAGGGACAATACCTTTCCAGTCTACCAGCCTTGTATTTGCATGTCAGATCCTGAGACTGGATCTTTCCAACAGCACATTTCATGTGGGACCCTCTGCAAATGTCTCTGTGAACATTTGGCTAGATGTATTTCTTCCCCATCTTTACAACTAGTGGAGTGCACTGTGAGCAGATAAGGAAGAAAAAAAAAAAAAAAAGAGAAAACACAAAAAGCTAGGCTTGGAAAGGGTGGGGGCAGAGGAGGCAAGCACATTTTCTGTTTCCACCTGACCACGTCCCAGTGACCCATTACAAGTGCGTGACTTGCCTGGTTTTGCAGAAATCACGGTATGCAGTCTCACCAGAGGGTTGCAGTGGCTTTCCCACTAAGCCTTGCTTGAACTAGAAATCTTTTGTTCTTTTTGGTTTTGCCTTCACTCACAGAAGTCAGACAGTACAACTGGCACTCAGGCAACTTGAGGCATCTGCAGGTACAAAAGCAGAGGTGCCATGTACTCTTCGCACTCATTCCTGAAAATTCCATCCCTTCTTTTAGAGTTTATAAAAATGGGCCTCATTTTTTACTGGTATTTTCTTAGGAACTCTGCAAGGTAAACGCAAAGCACTATCAAATCCCAAAGGTATCATTTTACCCCTACTTTCTGGTAGCATTATAGATAAATCACTCTTAGAGTGGGTTCAGCCCTATTTGTCTCCGTTCTCCACACCCTTCCTATCAGATACTGAAACGCCTCAGCCTCCTTCTGTCTCCCAGCTCCTGCAAGATGTGCAGCTTCTTGCAGGCAACCTCTCTCTACACCAGCTTTAAGTTACTAAGCAGCTGAGATAAAAGGTTCCCACCTTCATAAATAATCAATGTGGGCCAAATGGCTTGTGCTTGCTCAACAAAGTCATGCATGAGAAACAGAAAGGGAAGAGACAAACACTAACCCAGCAAGGAAAATATCCACACCTCATGCCAATAAAGGTGGAAAGGAGATTCAGAAAGCAGAGAAGCAAGAGAATGAGTAGAAAATAAAGGAGCTGAGCACCCATCAAACATTTCTTTAGTCTTTATTCACAAAGTATCTGGAGGCTGGTTTTGATTTAGCTAATTTACTTATTAAAAGGAAGTTACTAGAACAGCCTGGTACCTGCCAGTTCCTGAGTGAGAGTCAGCCCACTACCCATGCCTCTGATGGGTTTACCCATGGTCATTTGCTGTCATTGGAAGGATGTATATGTGCAACCAGCATCAGTGGGATGAGTGAGCACAGCATCAGGGCCCCACTGCAAACACAGGGTATGCACAGATCAGTGACAGCCCAGACAGCCTTTTTTAAGGGCTGCTGTACAAAAGGCAGCTCAGCTAAATGGTCTGTCCTGTAAATTCAGTTGCTGAGGTAAGATTGCCATTTTAAAACATAGGGATTTCAAGTTTCCAGAGTAGATGTCACACCTTCTCCTTTGCCTCTCTAGTACGTGTTAAACACAGAGGCCCATGATTATGTGACTCGGGCGAGTCCTTTCTGTTTGATAGGTTCTATGTCTAATAACTCTGCCATGGGAGAGGTGCTCACTAGCCAGCCCAGCAGACCCATTGGTGTTGGTACATCAGCACTGATTTTCACTACATGGGTGCCAGGTCCTTAAAGAAGGTCTCTGTGCTGAGAATCAAAGTTGCACAGTAATGATAAACCTTTTCACATTACAAGAGCTGATGGTGAGCACAAATAATGTCCCTATGCTCTTCCTCTTAGGATGATCCACATACGTTGTTAACATGCATATAAGGCAAAAAAACCCAAAAATGTTCATGCCAGATTCACCACTGAGTGACCACTCACTCCAAGCTGGTGTCAAACTTTTAAAGTGAAGCTTAATCCAGAGCAGTGAGTCAGGTCTGGCACAGTTAACTCAGGAGGTGTCAGTAGGGACTTCAGGCAGGTATGAGTCTACCTCTGGTATGAATCCCTACTTTTTGTAAGCACTGGACAAAAAATGCTGCCAAAGGGAGAGTCTCAGACTGTAGTCTTCCCACTCCCTACATTACTATGTTGCTTTGACTGAAAACAAGACCCTGGCCTGCCTGTCAGGCCTGTTCCTTGTTCACTGGTGTCCCTGGAGTCCCCAGATGCAGAAGGATGCACAGAGCAGTGTACAGGCTCCCTCTTCATGACATGCACCTTTTCCCATCCTTGACAAGCTTTTGTCTCTTAG
Source organism: Aegithalos caudatus (assembly GCA_013389925.1). Taxonomy (NCBI): domain Eukaryota; kingdom Metazoa; phylum Chordata; class Aves; order Passeriformes; family Aegithalidae; genus Aegithalos; species Aegithalos caudatus. The sequence goes on from WEIU01017882.1 coordinate 169,025, forward strand.
GGTAAGAGGATACAAGACTACCAAACAGCCACATGTCACAGACACAAAGCAAAAGAATTCAATGGCATCACCAGTGCTTTGGAGATGAACACAGTTAAGCAATTCCTTAATTTAAATTGCCCAACCGACTGAGGAAAGGGACTATTCCCTCTGGTATACAAGCAAAAACCACCTCACACAGCCTTTCTCCTTATGTCCCAAGCCAAACCTCCCTGACCTTAGCTGTGATCAGACCATCCTGGTTTCTCAGACTGCTGTGTGAAGCTGAACACAACAGATTTTGGCTGCCTACTGGAATGGTGATGAGTTCCTGCTCCTGTTCACCTGTGATTCAGTAAAAAAACACTGCTGCAGACACAAACTAATAAAGGTGGAAGGGAGGATAGCTTCAAAGCAAATTCACACTCCTGCTCTGAATAACTGTTTTCTCAGCTCTAGTATTTATATAAGAACAAGGGGGATCACTAAAAAGTCATGAAGGGAGAGCTCCCAGACTACAGAGAGTGACCAAGGGAGTGAGAACACTGGATTCCTTGGGAGATAAAGTTTCATTGCTATGGCATCAATCTTCTGAGCTTCTCTTTGCAATTTTGTCTCATTGGATGCCTCTTGAAATGAGTTTCCATTTGTCTGTCTGGTGCTAATTTTCCCTCATTTACCACATCAAAGCCACCCTCCAGTGCCTTTTTTTCCCTTTTTCTTCAGTCATTCTCCTTAATAGCTCTTGGTTTGTTAACTCAGCTATCACTCAGTGACAATCAGACGCTGTTAGTCTGATCTAGCGGCCTCTGGATGCCCTATCTCTCCTGTTCCCAAGGTCACATTGCTGCCTGGGATGGTTGCCTGGGGCAGGGGCCAGGGCCCTGCTTTAGAGCAATTGCCAATTTTTATCTGCATTACAGCCCTTGCAAGAGATGTTTCTCTTTATTTCCATTTCAATTAGCTAATAGGGGTAACAAGTAGAAGACAAGGGTTTGGACAGCACTGAAAATGTCCTCTGAGCTTCTTGAGGTCTTTGCCCTCAAGCTGGTTCAGGTTTACTTGGAGTCAGGAGCTGGCTCACCTCTACTTGCAGGAAGTAGATCCGTCTCTGTAGCCAGCAGCACAAATCCTCACGTCTTTTCCACAGCCCTCTGGTCCTTGAGCACTCCAAGACGTGCATGTCCCTAGGGAGATGCCCCACTATACCATCCTCGAGCAGACAGTAGCCCCAGACCATGCCTGCACAGCTGTTTCTCTGCTGGCTGCCAGCTCCCTTGGCAGTGAAAAGTCTGGCTGGCCTCTGGTGTACGATCTGCCCCGCTAAGAGAGCACACACTGCGCCATGTGCTGGGTACTAGGGCCATGACAGCTGCAGCCCCATCCTGCAGCGTGGGAGGCTTGTCCTGGTGCCTGTCAGCAGCTCTGCTGTGCCAACAGCTGCCCCAGAAAAGCCTTGCAGAAGAGCAGATTGTTCAAGAGCATGGCTTGTCCCCCTGTGAGCTGTGGGTGGCAACGCCAGCACTGCTCCTTCTCTGCCTGAGCCACAGCAAGAGGCCACATGCCTGCAGAGGCACCAGGGTGCAGCAGGGGCTGTCACCAGGAGCTGCCTCCACCAGTGAACCTCTGCACATCTTCACTCCTGTGCCACGGAGAAGAGCTTCAATCAGAGGCAGGAGGCTGTGCTGAAGGTGTGTGAGGCTCTGTGGTGGGAGGAATTTCAGGCAGGGAAAAGTATTGTCCATGGAAAAATGTGGAGAGCCCATCCTCCCTTCACTAGAGAGACAACCAACACACAAGCACTGCTGCTGGGAAGGGGCTTGTCTTGGCTCTATTACACAAACCAGTAAAGTCAGCAGCCAGTGAGATGATCTGGGAGAGGTTTTACATAGCTGGAAGATCTCAGGTCACTCTACAAAGGGTGATGGACCCACAGGCATGCAAATCAGCCTTTATTTGAGCAGGCTTCCCAAACCACATTTCAAAGAAGATGCATGGTCTTAGCTCAAGCTTGCCAGCAGCTTGTGGGTGCTCTGAATGACTGCTCAGTGCCTGTTTTCCACAACTTGTGCCAACTGAAGCCACATCAAGTGAAGAATATATTCCCTACAGGCGTGCGGGGCCAGGACTGGAAGCTAGGTGCAGTGTGAGGGACTGAAGCTCTGGTGGATTCCTGCACTTGTGTCAAGTGCCTTTTGCATCCTCACTGACCCTCTGTCTGTGTGGCATCCTTGAGAGCCTCAGATCCAGGAGTGATTTCTCTGTCTGGGAGGACAGCATTGCAAAATGGGTTGCAAGCTAAGGAAACAGCCTGGGAGGCTGGACTCCAAGAGATGGAAAACCCAGATTCACATGCTGAGCTGGCAGAATAGGTGGGATCGTCCATTTATGCCAGTGACTTCCAGAAACTCTCACACTGCTAGTACTGCATCCTGTCAACTCAGGTATCAGGGGACTGCAACCCTAGAATCCTGGCCAAAGACCTGGATAAAAACATCAGAACCCAAAATGAGGCAGGAGCAGATCAATGCTGAGGTGCGATTTCCAAACCAAGCCTTGCTGCCCTCCAGTCCTGTAAAAATTTTGGAGTAGTTCTCTACCGGTAGAGTAACGTTATTCCTGGTCAGCATTTTGTAATCATTTGTAGTATTTTAAAAGATCTAAACTCAGATTTATTATCAAGGTTATTGGAATGTGTTGCAACTCCATTATGTGTTTCAATTAGACTTCCTCTCTCTGATAAGGGTTCAAACATTAATTCCTCTAGTTTTCTGGTCAATACACCACTTTTAAGCTGAACTGGAAAGGTTACAGTTTTGGAGAGGAAGCAGCAAATGTTCTACAAACCATGTACTCTGAAAGTATTAAACATTAGAAAGCATTGTGTAAAGCTCATAGTCTCCAAGGTGTTCTCAAGTTTTTACAGATACCACACCTGTTTGTGTTCATAACAAGGACAACACACAAATAAAAAGGTGTTAGGTACAGATATTTCTCTGGAAACAAATGTAACTTCCATCTTTCAGATGAAAGCTCAGTTTGTTTCCAGTCAGTTTGAAGATGACACTAATTGTGGTAATGTTGGTCTGCTGGGGAGTAGGAAGCTCTGCAGAAGGATTCTGGTCAGGCTGGATTGATGGGCTGAGACAGAGAGTATGAGATTCAGTGAGGCAAAGTACTGAGTCCTACCCTCGAGTCACAACAACCCCATGCAGTGAAAATGGCTTGGGGAAGAGTGGCTGCAAAGCTGTCCAGCAGAGAAGGACTTGGGGGCTGACTGGCTGAACATGAGCCAGCTTGTTCCCCTATGGCCAAGGAGGCCAATGGCATCCTGCCCTGTGTCAGCAATAGTGTGGCCAGCAGGACCAGGGCAGGGATTGTCTCTCTGTACTGGGCACTGGTGAGGCTGCATCTTAAGTTGTGGTGTTCCATCCATCACAGTTTATCTGTCTAAATCCAGCTTTTTGCCCATTCTAACAATGCCTGCTTTGGATAGCAAACGCCAGTCTTGGCTGAACTACAAGGTATTTTTATGGACACCCATTTTCCCATAGCCTTTGAGTATGATAACCCTTAACTAATTTCCAGCTGCAATTTAGAAGTGCTTGAACAGAATTCAAGTTCCTCAGTAGGAAGGATTAAGACCACATTCCACAGAACATCTCATCACTTTTCTTACTCTTCTGGAAATTTTGAGTTATGGTAAGTGCTAAGAATTCAGATCCTCATTTACTGGTAGGTCTGCATCACTGCTAATAATTTCTTATGTACATTTTGCAGGAAGAATGGCTAATAATTGCTCTTACAGATACAAAAAGCTCTTCATGGTGGTAAAAGCAGGAATTGATGAGTCTGCTGTGCAAGGAGTACTATTGGTGTTATACTTACACCTCATCAAATGCAAAGCTTGTTTGTTAAGCAGATGCCAGTTTTAACAGCCAAATTCTCTTCCCATGGATAACTTATTGTTAGTTAAATGTACCATTAAAAAAAAAACATTTAAAATGTTAATGAAAAGAGGGGTTATTCTAGCCAGAGTTTCTCTTGTTCTTCTTTTTAGCCTCAGCTTTAAGGTGGTGGTGGTAAAAAGGCCAAGACCGCTTGTCTTGTGTTCGGAGCACACCCACTGAGGTGAAGCCCTAGTAGCTCTGGTGTCATTCATGTTCAGCACCACAAACCTGGCCTGTTTCCACCTCAGAGACCAGCCAGTAAAGCTCAGTACTGACCTTAATATCCATAGAGCACCATGGTAACCCTGCCCTGGCACTGTCCCTACCAGCTCTTCCCCGATCCTCCACACTGCACTTCCTGGCTCTCCCAGCACCATGGAAGGGAACAATGGTGATGGAGGAGGGTTCATAACCCATCCCTTCTCTTCGGTCTCAACTAGCAAAGGTGTGGTAAGTGCTACTCGTGTTCATGTTCACAATCCTGCCTGCAGCTTGTGCTCAGTGATGTATGTCTGCTTAGCCCACTGTTTGTGCTGAGCTCCTGACAGCTCTGTTTTTATTTAATTTCATACAATTCAAGAAAAGTCTGTACTCTACTGGAAACCAGCTTACACTGTTCTGTGTGTTATGTTCCAGAAACAAAATTAGCTGTAACATTTCATTGAATATGCCCCTGTTTTGTATGCAGGTCTCAAGTCTCTGTCTCAGTGGACAGTAAATAGGGCAACAGGAGAGACAGTGGAAGATGACACAGAGACAGAGAAGGCAACACATTGGTTGGGCAGAGCAGACCCAAAAATAAGAAGCCCTGGTTTTTCATGGTCCAGCAGTGAGTGAGGATGAGACCACCTCCCTTTCAGAGCTGCAGCCAGGCTCTCCTGCAGCCCAGGCTGAGCCTGGCCATGTGCAGCCTCGTGCTGCTGCCCTGGTGTTGGATGCACATACATGCTGCCATGTGAATTAGCAGTTATCTCTGTCCTTGTGGGCCACCAGGAAATACAGATTCTCCTACTGGGAAAAGGACAGTGATGCCAGGCTGTGACAGTCGAGTGCATTTACATGACACACCTCCATCATAGTAACTTGACTGTAGATGTCCTGGGCTCTCCAGCCCTCACATTTAAATTGCCCAGGTGCTGTTTTCTCCTTTGACCTGTTTTTTTCCTGCTTCTTGGTTTCTTCACCCCTTTGGCTGTGTTTGCTTGCAAACTTACCCAGGCTACTCTTCTGCCCTGTTCCTCCTGCTCCATTCTAACCTGTTACTTTCATGCCTGCTTGTGATCATGGCACAAGACTCCTGCCCCTTTTCCCCTTGTCCTGGCTGCCCTCATTCCAAGCCTCATGCCCTCTCCATTTCCCTGCTTCCCCACTCCCTCCTTGTCATAAAACCTGGCCTCTCCAGTGCCACATCCTGCTGTTTTCTGGCCAGCATTTCCTGCCTCCTTGCCCTCCACCCCCCTTCCACTCTCCACCATCTCCACCATCATGCTCTGTCTCTTGGTGCTCCCATCCTGTGCTCATCTAAGCATCCCAGCCTCAGCCCATTCCTTCCATCAGCTTCCTTGTTCTTCCCCTCCTGGGACTGCAGCCTTGATCCCAATCTCTATCTGTGCACACATACAGTCATGCAATTTAACTAATTAACAAAAGAAAAAACAACAAACCAAACAAGAAGCTGAAGGCAAGTGCTGACCTCAGGGGTGTGCACTGCAGTTTTGCCTATGGCATCTCCTCCTGTCAGCCCCATCTCACTCACATCTATTTCCAGCCACCCTGCTCTCTTCATACCCAGGCACTGCACTGAAGGGGTCAGACTGCCTGGGGTGACACAGAACCCTCTGTCCCAAGCCACTGGTCCCTGCCCCACTTGCAGCCCTTGCCTTGCCCCTCCAAGGAAGGTGAGGGAAGGGAGAGCTTGGCCCACATTCCCCCCTGTGGGCTGCAATGTCATCACTGGACATGACCAGAGAGGAGACAAGCCAGAGTATGCAAGAAAGGGAGGGGAAATGAACAAACATTACCTTCTTTTCACGTATATTTAATTTTTGTATTTTTTTGTATTTTTTTAAGATCACAGAAGAGCAGAGCATTCATACATGTAAAGAAACAGAAACGAGATAACAGAAGTTAAATACATTGAGAAAAGAAAAAAATAAAAAGCTTCTTTTTTATTATTCCATCATGGGGTTTTGTTCATTTATTTGTCAGGTTGTTTAGTTTTTTGATTGGTTCTTTTACACACACACTTGAGCTTTTAAATTTTCTTTCGCAGAGCTAGTTTCAAAACCAAAACAATGGCAAAAATAAAATGGCCATTTTCTCGTTTCGTTAAAGAGAAGTTCAGCTCATGTCTACAGTGCTGGGGAAAAATATATATAAAGATATAGATATATATATATATTTATATGTATATAACACTGTTAATGAGGAGAGTTCTAACCACCCCACCGTGTAGCAAGAAAAAGGGACTGGCCTTCATTCTCAAGGTCTAGAGGATGAATCTTGGCTCCAGCTGGGAAGGTTGAATGATTTTGGGAGGTGACAGTGGCATCGCAGAGGCAGGTTCCTGCTCTGTGCTCCCTTCTCCCTTTCCTGGCACACACGTGTGCTCCTGCAGGCATAGGCACGCACATACCTTCTCCTGGCTCTTCAGGAGGTAACAAGGTATCTGTGTGTCACAGACAGAGCCACTGCCGGCAGGGGGTGGCTGAGCGCCTGCCTGGCTGTGTGTGATGGCGAGTGTGGGGACGGAGAAGCCCAGGAACAGTCCTGTAGCATGTGCACGGTGGAGCTGGCAGGCATGTGCGTATGTGCTTATGTGTGGCCGAATGGGGAGCAAATGTCAAAATTCTGGAGAAGGACAGCTCCACCTGGGACATGCTGTCCTTGCTGGCTGGCTCCTAGGTAGGCCTTGTTCCTCATCTCCACCCATGACCCCTCTGTTATGTACAGAAAATCCACACACCCTTCCTCAGGATGCGGCTGGAACCGCCACGGTGTCACACTGCTTTACTCACTGAGGCCCATTTTGCTGTGCAGTGAGCATGCCCTGGGAGGCCAGGAGGAACCTCCTTATGCACCATGGGGACAGGCAGAGAACAAAGGGCTCTTCTGGGATGAAATCTCTGCCCCTTCCCTAGCTGCGTTGCCCAAGGAGCTCTGCTGCTCATGCAGCCCTCACCACCTGTGCTGCAGTCATGTCCCCTTGTCCCTGCCCCCTCCTTCTTCCACTGCCTGGGCACTTCTACAAGGCTTGCAGGGCAGTCTGATTGCTGTGGCACCAGCTAACACAAGCCTTTGGCAAGTGAAGGATCCTTTGCTTCCCACCTGCCTGGGCTAATTCTGAGAGCCGCTCCTCTTGCCCAAGGCCTGCCTTGGCAGGTCTCCTCACCTCACTCCATCACCTTGACCCACAGAGGTACAGAGGACCATACCAACACACTCTCACCAAGATGAGCTCTGCTCCCCTGTTACAGCGAGTGTACCAACAAGCAAGCACCATATGTTGCCCTAATGGGAACCAACCATTAGGCAAAATTTGGGGGGCTCTGGGAGCTGCCCAATCACTGTTCTAGCAAGTTATAAGAAGGAAAAGTGAAAGAGGTTTTAGTGGTGTGACACAGCTCTTAGTCATGCAATTAAAAAAAAAAATTGTCTTCTGGTATCCCACTGGAAATGAAGCCACTCTAAGATTAGCGTTGAGAGGCCATGGTCTCCTCGCTGGTGAACCTGAGAGTTCTGCGCATGGATGATGGACAGCACTCATCCCTACACTTTTCCACCAGCATCACATCTTGGAGATTACCATCCAGCTTCTCCATCACTTCCCTGCCTCAAGTTTCGCTTTTCCCATAGGACAGTTTAGTCCCAGCATCCCTAACTCAGAAGTTTTGTGTACTCGAGTCAGAGAAGCAGTAAGATTGTGCACCATCAGGAGAGGGAGAGAGAGAGAGAGAGAGAGAGAGAACTGCTCACCCCCCTGGCACCTCCTCTGTCATGCTCTATTGGTCAGCCATCTCCCATGTCAGTTGCTACATCACATCAAGCACCATGATGATTTGGGCTGCAGGTCAGTGTGCTTGGAGGAGAGGAAGCAGAGGTGCGAGGGGTTGGGAGGAGAAGAGGTGTTTCCCTGTGCCCATAGATTACCCTCACCAGGGAAGGGCGAAGTGATGAAACACTGCACAAAAATTGAGCTGAAATATCATCTGCTGGTGGGGCTGTAAGGATTCTAGCATAACTCCTCTGACTTCCCAGATCCTCTTGTTTCATCAGGACTTTCTGCTGCTCCCCCAAATTCCTTCCAGATGTGTAGTTTCCACTCAGCTTGGAGGCCACATGCTTTTGATGGTGGCTTTGTCCATGCTGTGTGCCTGGACTTTCAGAATGGGGTTGCTCAGACAGGCAGCCTGGGGGCATGGTCTGGATGCACCTGGAGCTAAGAAGAGCTGGTGGGGCTTGGATGTTCTTTGACCAAAAGTGGGGCAAGCAGCAGTGCACGAGAGACCTGCCCAAGTGGTGAACAGTCAGTGGTGTGAGAAAGATGTGCAGACAAAGACTAACTCTTGACACAATGCATGTCACCAATGAAATCTCCATGAATGGCACGTTCACATGCATTTGGGGCTAGCATGGGGCGACACAACTTCACTGGTGAAGAAAGCGGGTACTGGGGAGGAGGAGAGGGTGAGTCACTGAGCAACGAGCCCTCAAGTGTGGGGCTGCAAACAAACAGAAATGAACACAACTGTCAAGATACAGGCGTCGGCTGGAGCATCCCATGTCGCCCTTCCCAACTGTCCAGAGATGGGCGTTTGCTTTGTTTTCCATCTGACCAGGCACACGCTCCAAGCAACATGCTACAATCACGCACGTGGCTCGGGGTGGCTGCAGTTCCCTTGTCCAGTTCCTTTCAGAAAGACTTGCCTTCACCCCTCCTCTCGGTCATCTGAAAAGGGTTAGAAATCTGCTAGCAATTATGGGGCCATATATGAAATCTATGTTTTTGTTCCTCTGCTGGGACATTACCAGACATTTCATGTAACTCTTGTAATATTTACAAACCAGTAGATGAAATACAATTTTTTTTCCATTTTGTTTGTATCTTTTTGTAACACTAAATGTTAAATCTCCATCAATCAAACACAATTACACTGACAAGCTTGAGGAACTGGTGTCCTGTTCCAAACTCCCATTTCCCTGGTTCCCAACCAGCTGAGAGGCAGCAGGAAGCAAGAACACAGCTTTTTAGGAGGTGATGGGAAAGATAGCAACATAAAAGGGCAAAAGAGATGATGATGAGAAACAGTTTCAGAGAGAAGGGCCTGAGACATGAAAAAAGCCATTGCAACATCTCCAGAGGGTGGAGGGGAGAAAGAATGGGAAAAGGCATTAGACTTTGCCTGTGTTTCCAGTATTCATCTGGGCTCACCTCTTGACAGGTACTTTAAGCAGTTCCTCAAACTTCAGAAGAGCTTGAGCTCAGGACAAACAGGGGGATTTTTATACCACCCTGTGAAGCACACGGCAGCCCACAGGATTAGATTCTTGGAGAAAATCAAGCTCCAACCTACCCATGTTTCCCCCAGCCCTGCTAGGAACAGACAATGCCAGAAGTGGGGTTGCCAGCACTTCTGCAGACAACAGGCGTACTTGGTGTTGGTGGCTTTTTTCAGAGAGGTCTGCAATTAACTGGCTTTCACCCTGTTCCACAGCCATGCAACAGAGGCAAAGATCTGCCCAGGGCCTGCAGGAAAGATCAGATCCCAGCACTGGGACTGGGGCCATTTCCGCCACTAGTGGGCAGATGGCTTCAAAAAAATAGATGCCCTGCTTTAGTGAGATATTTCCCTTTTAACAATACACTTCTGTAAAAAACATCCCCTCAAGACTGTGTCAAACCAAAACAGACATGAGATAATGAGATGCCAGGACTTGATGACTGCCACCACACTATAGGGGTCTGATGTGTGTGACCCCAGTGCCTAGGAGTGACCCCACACTGACAAAAACACATGCAGAGAACACATGGGACAAGTGCTACCATAGCAACCGGGTTGTCATCCAAGAACCTAAAGTTGGCTTGACTCAGCCATTAGGAGCAGCCTGGCACAGCAAGATGCTGCAGGCTGCCCACCTTTTTCAACAAGCCTGTGCCAATATATCCAGCCATAGGTACAGCCCAGAGAAAGAGCAGTGGGGTGTTTTCCCTCTTGCCAGAGTGCAGGAAAGGATGCAGCTCTCAGACCTGGCTTCTGGGAACAGGATCAGCTCATGGCTCTCGCAGGGGAAAGTAGAAGCAGCAGAAAAATCTGGACTTGCTACTAAGACTCTGAATTATATGGCCCTCCTGAAGGTTAGGCAAGAGGACTGGGATGTCTGAATGCTCTGAAGGATGCAGGACATTTTTTTTTCGTGGGCTGACACACACACAGTCTCCAAAGGAGATGCCCAAGTCCCATCAATGACTGCCCTATTTTGGAGGAAGGGAACCATTCCTGGATGCCTTGGGTGGATTTCAAGCACCAGTGCCTACTTGCAACTTGCACCCTCTTGCAGGTATGGCTTTGGGTCTGGAGGAGCATAGATTACCTCCATCCAATCTCACCCACAGCAGCTCTACGTCAACTCTTGCAATACCTAAACTTCAGCGTCTCATGTTTCTCTTTAAAAAATTTTTCTTGCACTCCTGGTTGCCTGGGAGGAGCCCTTGACTGCCTGCTTAATTGCATGCCTGCTGCTTCTTGGAACAGCTGAGCTCAGCAGCGAGGGGCAGCGCTGGCAGTGCCGCAGTGCCAGGCACAAGCACCGCGCTGAGCGCGGGCAGGCTGGGCCGCACCCACGCAAAGGTGGGGACAGAAATTCCCACTTTCCTTCCCGGCAAGGGACCACTTGGAGGGTATCCCCTCCTGCACACTGCAAGGCCAAGCTGTTTCCCCCTTGCCTGCATGTGAGCACGGCTGCCAAGAGTGCTGCCCCTGCCCCAGCGCCCAGGGCAAAGACAGAGGAGCGAACTGGCTGCTGCTTGAAAGCCAAGCGCCTGAGCGCCTGTGAAACACTGCACTGGGAATGTCACTCGACTTGTGTGGGCTAAATCAATCTCTCCCCTGCACACCCCTCTCTCCAAAAAAGGCCTACCTGATAAGCCCTGTGTTTTATCATATTTGCTGCTCGTGGATATTATTGCTCCCGACGGGCCAGGGGACACAGGAATCTTCTCCCCACTGCCCCAACTCGCACATAGGCTCTGCAGCCCCTGCTCACTCTGGCTCCTGCAGCAGACCTTGTATCGGTGTGGCAAATTCCAGCCATCACCCAGCATTTTCTCTGTCCCGTTTCTCACAGCTTTTTCTCACCTCTTCAGCGGGGAACCACTAAAGCCTCTCTCGTTGGCACCTCTGTATGTGATTCTGCCTTACGAAGTGTGGGGTACTCTCCAGCAAGACCAGCAGCACCCTTGAGATAAGAGAAGAGCAGGGGAAATTGTGCTGCCAGTTTCTTTGTTGCATCGTTTTAAGCTCCTTCTTTGTAAGCCCAGGATTTTGGACCTGACATTTGTTTTATTTCTTACATTCACAGGTCCTGGACATTTTCTGATCCAATTGCTTTCAAATGTGGAATTTACAGTGAGTTTTGTAATAGCAATGGTGTACAGTACACACACATGCACACACACACTCACCCTTACACAGCCTACATTTCCTTTTATACCAGGGAGGACAGTAAGAACAAAAACAACAAAGCAAAAAAAAAGGGTATTGGCTCTATTTTTGCATGTCTACCAAAATGGTTAGGAATGACCAGACTGTGGTTTTCATGTTGAGGTATCGTTCCTATGCCCACTATACCTAAAAGGAATGGCTGCTTTGTGACGTCCAAGGTCTCATCACTCACATCCCACCAGCCCAGCCTCCCATCCCCAGGAGGAATGGTGGCTGCACTCTTCAGTCCATACTGTTGTAGGCCAGTCCTGGTTTCTTCTGCTTGCTTGGACAATTGCACATGAGTGCACATCCCCATGCGCATGTGCAAGCACTCATGCATAGCATGGGCTGCTATGCTGGTACTTGAAGGCTGAGAGCCAAACAGGTTGGAGGTGGGAGAGGAAAAAAAGCCTAGACAAGGGTGCAGACTGACTCTTGCAAGCAAGGTGGCCAGAAGACAAAAAGCCAGTGAAGACACTGGAGAGGGGACACAATGTGAACCTGTGTTGCAGCTACCCCTCTCTCTTCACCCCTCTTCTCTAAGTGATCTCTCTGCATCTTGTCTGACACAAGGCAGGACATTATCTACAACAGGATGAGCATATGTACACATGGACTGTTCATTTTGCATGCTTAGAGAGAGCAAGAGAAAGAGTGTGTGAAGATGGAGCAAGAGCCACACATGCATGCACGCACGCACACAGGCATACACAGGAGAAAGAGAAAGACACCTAGCTGAATTGAGGCAGGGGGAAGGAAGAGGATTTTTAAAGAAAAAAAGAAAAGTAGGCTTTCAGTAGAGCTGACACAGCTTTAGTTCAGGCCTGTGGGGGCAATGTTACTGAAGGAGGGGACAGGAAAGAAGGTGTTTAGCATGGGCTGGGAGCACATGAGCGCAGGGTGACATGAAGAGAGGAAGGGGTTCTTCACAGGACACCAGTGTGCAGAGAGCTTCAGGTGACTTGCTCTGGTTTGTGGATTTTTTTTTTTTCTTCTTTTCTATTTTTTAAAATTTGTTTTTAAAAGTATGAACTGGCTGAGCATTAGCTCACAAAAATGACTCAGGGCATCCAAAAAATTAAATGGCTATACACACTGAAGCAAAGACCTCTTTCTGCAAAAGAAAGAGGAGGAAGGAAGGAAAGTGAGGGAGTATGGAAAAGAGGAAGGAGGAGAGAAAAGAAAAGGGATCTTCTTTTTGATTGGCTTTGCAGGTTTTGTTGGATTGTTTACATTGCAGCATCCTCTGGTGACACGATCCTTGCTGGTGCCCCATTCTCTCCCTCACTTTGTGTTGCCTCCTAGGCAGTTGATGACTTGACAGCCGTCTTTTGCTTTTCAGGTTTTGGATTAAATGTTGCTGAGTCTTCTTTGCTGTAATTTTTCCTCTCCCCCCTCTTCACTCCTGAACACACAAAAGTTGTGAAAGAAACAGTCGTCTCTCTCTCTCTCCCCCCTCTTTTTTCTCTCTCCCTTCTCTTCACTCTGTCTCCTGTATAACGCGTTTTGTTTTGTGTATTGTTGTTGTTGTTGTTGTTGTTGTCGTGTTGTTTTTTTAATTATTATTAATATTATTATTTTAATTCTGATTTGTATTAACATTTGCTGAGTAGGCAGAGCAGGGATGCTGCCAGAAGCCACAGTGGGATGGCCAAACTCATGGAGCCGTTGTCTACTCTCCCTGTGCCAGGTCCTGCAGGGTGCGAGAAGGGAGAGAAAAGAGGACAAGATTACACAAGGCTGGGTGAGATGGGGGTGACAGAAACACAGTGCTTCAGTCCCAGGATGCTCCTGCAGTGTGGGTTTGGGCTGCAGGGCACAGCCGCCTTCCCACCTCAGTGAGCCTCCCTCCAGCCCAGCTACAGGCTGCTGCCTGCCAGCTCATCACTCATCAGCATCCTCCTTCCCTCAGCCCAACATTCCAATGGCATGTGGCTCTCCCTAACAACACCCACGCTGGAGGAACAGGGACTGGAGCAAGTGGGAAGGCTCAACCCTGGCTGCTGACCACATCTCAACCCTTGCTGTGCCTCCAGCTGGGAGCTGCTGGCCTTCCAGTGCAGGGAAACTATGGTTCACGCCTTTGCAGATGCAGCCCCTGGTAATCACCCCCACACCTGCCCCCTCCACCACCTTCCCAGTGGTGGCCCTGAGATGCCTGGACTCCTTGTAATTCTGTGCAGTGGTCAGTACCTGTCTGCAGGCAGACACCAGCTCCACAGGAGCTGATGCATCACAGTGGTCCAATCAATAAAACATGGGCACACCCAGCAGACACCTCCTCTCCCTCCCAGGGCTGCACTGTAATTATTTGTTTCTGAGTTGGGGTGGAGGAAGGCTTTGCTTGGCACTTACAGCCCTGTGACAGGGCATCCATGGGGTGAGGGTGCAGGGTATGCCGGGGAGGTTGATTTTTCATGAGGGTGAGAAATGAAGTTGCACGTGTGTGCATGCGCATCTGCAAGCTCCGTCAGAGGGGGCAGGGAGGAGTGTACTGCTGCAGCAACAAATAATGCAGCCTTGCTCCAGGAATACTAAGTGTTAACACTCCTGACATCTTCTCATTCATCCTCTCATTTATGGGTTCCCTTTTCTGGATGGCTTTAACAGCAGTGATGCTGTTTTAAATTCATCCTGCAATCCCAGGCCTTGGCAGCCTTTTCTTTATAATTGGTCAGGGAGGTGTCCATGGCTGTGGGTTTGTAAATGCAGGCTCACCGTGTATATGTGCACATAAAGTGCTTATATATGTGTGCATGCACGCACATGTACATGCACATTTTTACAATGTGGAGTGTGGAGATGGAGATGAGGTTTTATGTTGGAATTGATCCTGCTGTGGAAGAAAGGTCATGCTTACTACCAAGAAAAGCTGTTTCTGATGGCAGAGAGGACCAAAAAAACCCCAAACAAAACAGGCCCTGTTCAGGAGAGCTCTGTAACCCTGAAGTACAGCTGCTCCCTCACAACCTGCAGAGGTGAAAAGCCCCGCTCTCCTGGGTGGAGCACAGGTGCCACAGGCTTGCTCACCAGCACAGTCACTATTAAACTCAAGCTGGTGACTAAAAGGCAGCAAATCCAAGAGGGATGTCTTGAGAGTCCCTCAAATTCTGTTGCACTTTTATTTATCTGGTTTATTCCTAAGGTAGCTGATTAGAGTAGCAGTTTGTGCCCCAGTTCTATTCTTTCATTATTAAGTAAGGATGTGCTGATTTGTGTGGAAAATTTATGTTCCATCTATCTATGGCTTTTTTTTTTTTTTTTTTTTTTTTTTTTTTTTTTTTTTTAAGCTGGTCCACGTGCATCTTTTGTTGCTTGTCACACAAATCCTACAACACTGTTTTTTTTTACTCATGAGCTCCTGCCCTAAACTCAGGAACATGTTTCAGTTCAGCTACTACCCCTACCTCACCTATGTTTCAGAAAAAGCATCTTTCACAGGCAAATAATGGTGGGAGGCTTTTTGGGACCATTTTCATCCCTTTTTGGCACAAAACATGGCTCCTCTGGCCCAGCAAATAAACAAGGGCACACCAGGCAGTGTTTGTTGCCCACAAAAAAATTACAGCCAGCACAATTTTACTATCTGGCTTAAAGACTATTTGTCTTAACGTGTACATGGATATGTACATGACATATCACAACCATTCCTCCTCTTTGCTACCTTTCCAGGGTGTCCATGCAAACAGAGCAAGGGCATTTGCACCAATGGTGGCACACCCTGCACACCCAGCACAGCAGAGGCAAGGTGATGTTTGGCCTTGGCTGGGTACTGCTGCATTAATGCATATAAATGCAGGGATCAGAGTTTGTGGAGCTTAGTGCGGACTGGGGGCAGAGGCATGGCATGGTGTGGTGTGCTGAAGAGATAAGCCTCTGGAATATCTGGGTATAAGAGAGGAGACACAGAGACATGGGGTGTGATGGAGGACTTGGGAGAGGGTCTGTTCTGCTTGAGCTTCTGTGTATCTAAGTTTGAGGGCATCTGAAAGGCCAAAACTCCCATCTCCAGAGATGAAAAATGATACATGTTCTCATGGGCTCCCTGTGTGTCCCAGTCAGATGGTGGAGATGGTTGCAGAAGCCTCTCCATGCGCAGTCCTGATCAGCCTCTGTGCCACACCAACAGCCTAGCAGCTGTTCTCACCAGCAGGCCGTGCAAGTGCTGGGCAGTGTTAGGCTGACTGGGAGGACCAGGATACAGTGTGGCCTCTGCACAGTACCCTGGGGACCACATGGAATTTCTGGGTTTTACAGCACAGCCAGCTAGGGTACACACCATGGGTGCTACGTTTCCTGTCACAAGTACTGTAAAAATGTGGGAAGGTTATAATTCTACCACAAAATAATATTTTTGGGGAAAACACCTGCTCAGGTGTAATAAGAGAATGAAAACGCTGGAAGAAAATAAAATGCTTGTCTTTAAGTGAGATTTTCTGCAGGAAATAGCATCCCTTTTCAATTTATTCTATCACTGTCACCCTTCCTTCCCAGCCACACCTCGGGCCGTGCCAGCCCATGTTTGTGTGACGACTTCTCCGTTTGTGGCACGAGCAGGTGCTGCTGTGGGCTGTGCACGTCGAGGCACCCCCGCGGCCAGGGGTGGGGACAGCCCCACAGCCGCCACGGTGTGCTGCAGAACCAGCACACCTGAGCACACACCCCACACCCGCGCACTGCCCTCCCCTCCTGTGCTCACGCCGGGACGCGCGCATGGAGACAGGCACGCGAGGGCACAGGTCCCCCAAGTGTGCACAGGCACCTCGCAGCTCCCGAGCCTCCCAGCTCACAGACGCCCCGAAATCCCCTGTCCCTGCACCCCCCAGACCCCTCGCAACCCCCCCGCCCTGTAGCACCCTCGCCATCCCGCAAATTCCCTCTCCATCCCGGTCCTGCGGCAGCAGCGGGCGAACCCGCGGTCTCCGCCGCCCTCTGGCGGCCGCCGCGCGGAGCCGCCCCCTCCCGGTGAGACCCCCAGAAAGCCACCCCCCCC
>WEIU01017882.1:189610-268959 GCA_013389925.1 Aegithalos caudatus
AGAGAAAGAAAAACCCCACCTCTAAAGCAGAAGGCACAAGGGAAAGAGGATGTGCACCATATAGGTGTCTCTATCATCTCACTCCCTGGGGCCTGTAGGGTCTTAGGGTTTACACTTGCCAGCTGCTCTGCAGGAAGCAATTTTCCCTAGTCTGTTGACTCTCTTGCTGGAGCTTCAGAAGATGAAATCTTTATTATCATGAAGGCTTAAAAGGGAGGAATACTGTTAATTCCATTTTCAAGGTCATACTTTGAAAGTTATTAATTTCTTTCTTCCAGGGCTTTGCACTCTACTCTGAGGCTTTAGGGATTACCAGCTTCTACTTACTAGGGTTCATTTGGGGCTTTTTTTCTTACTTCTTTCCTGTTTCTCCCTGCTCCTCTTAGAAGACGCTTTTTTTCCTCCCCTGTTCTCAGTGTTGAAGCTATTTTGCTCGTTGCCTGCTCATTCCCCATTGTCACTACCACTTCTGCTCCTGTAATTAAAACTTGACTGTGACTGCAGTGGCAATAAGCTGGCTTTCCTAGAAGTGCAAGTACCACTGTGTAAGCTGGGGACGATGCCCTCCAGCAACCCTCCAACAAGATTAAGGAAATGTCTCTGGTGTCTATCAATCTTTGCACTCAGTTTAATGTATGTCAGAATTTGCTCATGCTTTTTTAGCACTGAACAGTTCTTCCCCATGTTTTGGAGTTCCTTCATGGTGTACTAAGTACTCATTCATCATACCTCATGTCTTAGAGGAATGAAGATTCATTCTGTAATGCAGCTCACCCATCCTTCCCTAAGGTCTGAAGAATATCCCTGAAATTGTATTGAAAAATGTCTTTCTGAGAAGGTTGTGGTGTTCAAGAGCTGTTTGCTTACACCATTTATCCTGGAACTGGTTTACAGTAATCCTAGTCTAAAATTCAGCTGTTATCATGCCCAGTGAGGTTGGTGGTGGCTAGAAGACCACCTTTGTTTCAAGTTGACACAGATTTTTCATCATCAGATCTGTCCTGTGTATATGAAAAGTTTCAGTGTTTCCTCATAGAATAAATTGTTCTCTCACCCTTTTCATTTCCCTAGCAACGGAAGGTTTATTAAAAAAAAAACCCCCCCAAAAAAAACCAAAACCCCACCTTCCCCAGCAACTGATACAAAATCAGATACTTAAAACTATATTGTCTTCGAATCACACATTAAAGACTCTCATTCTAGAAGCAAAGCATAATAAAAAACACCCCCAAAACCCCCAAACCCAAAACCAAACCAAACAATAAAACCAAAAACCAACCAACAAACCAACCAAAAAGACCCACAAAAAACCAAACCAAACCAAAAAAACCCAAAAACCAAAAAAAAACCCCAAAACCTGAAAATCCAATCCACATAGCACAGACTTTTTCAGGAGTCATTTTTGGAAAATCTGAGCTTTTTCTTCTTTTTGCTTTTCTAGGATAAACAACCCCTTTCCTGCTCATCTCTGAAGCACATGTATAGGGCACTGCAGACCAAAGGTGATGCCAGCAATAACCCAGTGTCTTAGTAGAGGACAAACAGCATAGATCCCCTCACCCGGAGCACACACAGCCCTAGGAAGCAGGTTTGCTAATTGGAGGCTTTGAAACCTCTTGAAAAATTAATATTTTCATCAGTTTCATGTCTGTCTATTTACTCACTTCATCCCTGCTATGGTTTTGTACAAGCTTTACTGGATATATGGCATGGGAAAGATTTGAGTGGCTGTGGGCAGAAATTAAGAGGCAGGGGACACACATAGGGTAACACAAGCAGAAAATGAATTAAATTGGGGTGGAGAGTGACCAGAGTGCTTGAGGTTAATCTGGTACTGAAATCCAGTCCATCTGCAGCCTCTGGTCTCCATATCTTTCTCTAGTATCTGCAGAGAAGTGTCCTTCCAACCTGTCCTTGAGGCCTTCTTAGGGATCACTCTCAGTATTTCAGTGAATTAGAGACGCCATGAAAGTCAAACTGGGCCCATGCAGTGGTGTATGTCTCTAAGGTGTGGGGTCTAAGTAAATATAACCTTGTGTTCCCTGTAGTTCTCATCAAAATATGGAAATATCCATGTGTGTGCAATTCCAGAATGAGACTACTGGTCACCTTAACACCCTAACAGTACAAGCGTGACTTTAATGCCTGGCCCAGGCCTGGGAAAAGCCAGACCAGAAAGCTATCATGGCTTCCCAGAGCTCATTCCCAGACCACTGTTAAAAAGGGAAAGTTAATACAGCTTACACAGGCTGCTGAGCAGGCCTTCAGCTGGATAAGCTGGAGCAATGGGAAAGATGTAGGAAGTTATTCCTGTTCCTCATTAGATGCTCTCGGGTGCCTGGAGGTTGCTCAGTGTGTCTGGGCAGTGTCACCATGGGTCAGTGAGCCTGTGTACCTGCAACACCTACCATAGGGGCTGCCTGATCAGACCCTGCTGAAGCCGAGCTGGTCAGAGCACATCCTTCTCCAGGGCTTGATCCCATGCTCCCATCCCATGCATCCACTCCCCAGGCTGCAGGTGATTCTGGGGAAGGACCACGCGCATTGCTCCTCACTCACCTTGTCACAAGGCCTCTCCTTTTTGCAGGGGAGCTCTGCTGACAGAGCTGCTCACCCATGGGAGGGAAGGCCTTCCAGGGATGATCTGCTTTTTCTGCAAAACTGATTTCTTTGGAATGGCTGGGATTTTTCCCCATGCACACTCTCCCTCCCTCCCAAATCTCACACCTCCCTTCTCATTCCTGGTTGTTTTTGTTTTTAGAGAGAGTGCTCAGATAGCTGTATTAATCATGCAAGCCCAGCCATGTGTAATGTGCTTTATCAACAGCAGAGCAGACACTGAATGGCAACAGGTTCACAAGCGGGCCCAGTGCACTGCCTGAGCTGGGAAGATAAACCTGCTGCTTCCCAAACCAACTTACCGTCATGGGTTAGTGAATGGAGAGACTGTTCACTTGGGACAATAACCAGAGGGTAGGCCAGCTTGTTAGGCAAATTCTTGAGTGGTTTACACTGGAAATGGAAGGGCAAAGAGGAGGAGGAGGAGGAAGGTAGAAATTATTCTTTGGTCATTTTCTCACAGCGGTTGGAGGAGTTTTTGTGTGTGTGTAAGGATTAAATCAAGACAAAAATGGCAGTTCTTCATCCTCCTCCTTGCTGCCCTCTGCAGTTCCAGTCACCCAGACAACACAAGAAATAAGGAGAACAAGAAGGAGAGAGCAAGGATTTAAGAACACCTGCTGTGCAGTGGGGATAGGTTGTCCAACATCTCGAAAGGAGGAAGGTTCAGTTGATGACTTCAGAAGCTCACCTAACATACAGAAAGTATCAGGCTATGAGTCTCCTCTGGCGTGGGTATATCTGGCTCAGGAGGCTTAAAGCCTGCCCCGGCTCTGTTCTACAGGGTACTCTGTCCAGTATCAGTGCTACAACACTAATACTATCACTGTGCCTATCAGACAACTGATTTTCCATGGCAGTCACTCTTCCATGGCTTTGTTTCTAATCTCTGCAGTGCAGTTATATGTTTTCTTCCCCAGTGGATCCACCCAAGCTCCACTCTCCAAGCTCTGACTGCTGTGCCCTGACCTCTGTTCTGCAGGGCTGTTCTGCATGCATGCAAAACCACACGGATGACTGCACAGACCTTGACTTATCTTCCTTATCCACTGCAAGGGCTCAGCTTGGAGGAATATCTTTCTGGGACTTCCAGTTTCAGTTCCCACCCTCTGCTGCTGATCTTCACTCACTAGATCCTTCACAGCACTGTTCTATGCAAATATATACAACCCAATGCTCATTTTGGAATAAATCAATTTAAATTAAAATAATGAACAAAAAGTACAGAAACAGATCAGGCAGTAAAGCCATTTCTCTTTCTTTCCCCCAGCTATCTCTTTTTTTCCTCTAAGAAAGCTTGTTTCTTTTCTCTAAACTTTTTTTTTTTTTTTTTTTTTTTTTTTTTTAAGTTTTTTTTTTTTTTTTTTTTTTTTTTTTTCCTTTGGGAGGGGTGGGAAGAAGCAGATTGGCTTTTAATTATTTTAAGCAATCTCAACAAACAGAAGCTCTCTGTTGCTATTCAGAAAAACCCACCAAGAAATGTTGGTAGCTTGGCATCAATTCTTGGCATGTCTCTTTTCCCTAAGATGCTGTTTTTGTCTGCATCCGTACTACCTCCTTTTTGAAGACAGTATCATCACCTCTGACTTTGGTATTACTCACTTTAAACCACACAGCCAAAATAAGATACAGTGCCATCCCTTGCCTCATACCTATAAAATAGCAAGCAGCAATTTCTGTGATGTTGGCTGCCTGCCCTCACCCTGCCTTGTCCTCCCTGTTCCCTTGGCCTGAAGGCCCCACAGGCTTGGCACCCAGTTCAGTCCCAGCCCCTCAATGCCTGAAGCCTTGGCAGGCTGACCCTGAGCAGCAAGAGGAGCTTGGTCTGTCTGAGCATCCAGTCTGCAGGGCCCAATCCTTTCTGCACTCACCAAATGGACACTGAGCTCTTTGGAAAATCTGGGTGGATACCACCTGTGGGAAGCAAGAAGAGCTGTGAGTTGTGCTTCCCACCTGGGGCCATGGGCATGATCAGCTGCCAGTGCCCAGGGCTCAGGCAGCTTCCAGGGAAGTTAGGCATGCCCTGACCAGTCAGCCACACATCACTGTGGAGTGACGAGTACAGCTGAACTGTGTCCCTCAAATGCCTTAGGATTTATGGGGATAGCAGCCTTGACACAGTTCCAAATATGCCCTCATGTGCTTGGTCTCTGTGGCCATTATTTTTTTTCTCTGGTCATTATTTTTTCTCTGTTTCTCTGTTAGGATCACAAAATAGACAAGATTGTGTATTTTGGCCTGTCTATGCTATAGCTTCCCTAGCTCTGCCAACCAGTTTGTTTTGAAGGCCTGAAGGCCTGGATTTTCACTGGCCCTTTTTGGGACCCCAAGTGAGAAAGCACCCTTAGGCCTCAGAAGAGGATTCCAGAGGTGGGATTCTTTCAGCTGGTCACATCATACTGGAAGGGCTGACTGCCTAGTCAGCAAATCTCCATAAAATGTTCATCCTTTACAGCTTGTAGTTTCTGCTGTAATCCCTCTTGCTTCTCATCTTAGCTTTGATGAACTCAGATGTCCACGCTTTTTGCCAAAGCAGACCCCGCTGAGATGAGAGCAGCTGGCTCAGCAGAACTGGCAGGGCCATGCACTACAGAAAGTGACAGGGGAGCAGAGATGGGTGGGAAATGACCACTGCAACAGAGAAGCTCTCTTCTGCACAACTAGGACACTCAGAAAGAAGAAAGAGGACTGAGAGGGTATTAGAAAGAAAGCTGCTCTCTGTTTCCCACTCTGGCCATCAGACCCAAAGGAACATCTCTTTTCTCCCTTCCCCCAGCTCCCACCCACCTGATGAAGGCATTAGTGACAGTACAGGCTACACAGGCTACAGCTAAATGGAGACTACAATCTACAGTCACACAGGGTCATTCTCCGATCAATGCACGTTTTGGTAGAAAGGCAGGACTTATTCTCCTTTTCCCTCCCACTCTGCTAATTGCTAATATATTGCTGCTATAAATCTTGTGTCAACATATTGATGGCCATGACTTCGTCTGATCAGGCCCCAAAAGCTGACACACTTGTTGCCCTGTGGGCAGCTCTGGATGTGCTGCTTTCTGAAACACCACACTCCCCTTGCGTAACTCCAAGGCCATCAAGCTAACCACGATGAGAAAGCCTCTACTTAGCCTCTGGCAAGAGCTCATCACAGATCTCCTGTGAGGAAGACTCACAGGTTTTGAAGCCCATCAGTCTGGCTAAACCTTTCTGATGTGGACACTGGGTGCTAATCAAAGGGAAGGAGTTCATGTTCAAAGAGCTCAGGATGAGGGACAATGAAGAGCAAAGATGGAGCTAGTGCCATAATTGTGACAGATCCCTTTAAGGTTCAACAGTGGCCACACTTGCCCTTCCATTGGCAGGTGTGGTGTGGAATGAACAAATTCTCTTTTTCCAGAAGAAAAATCCTTTTGAAAAGGCACCTGATGATGCAGTAAGGCCCCTACTTGGTGACAGCCAGGTCTTGTGTCAGCCCATTATAATGTGATGTTACAATGCAGACAGAAAGATGTGATGATATGGCATCATCCCAGAAGACATTTCAAGGCATTTTGAGTGCCTGGCTGCAAAATCAGGAAGGCTGGAAAATTTATCAAGGACAACTCAGTTGAAAGCTGAATCAGCTGGTCTCCACCAGCATTTTAGGAAACTGTCTCCTCAAATTCAAGTCCCATTTGTTTAGTTGAATGGGCTGCTTCTGAGTCTTCAGCCTGCCTGAAAGCAAGATGTTTCCACAGCAGCTAGCTAATGATAGCAATGCTTAGCAGGACTACAGCGCTCTTCGCTCTTCGTCTCAAATCACCTTCCCTTTAAATTAATGCTCAAAACCCCACAGGGCAGGCAAGCGTTACTGAGGATTAACAGAAATGAAAATTGAGGGAGAAAGAGGAAGAAGGCTGTGATTCTGGTCATTGAGGAGTGGCTTAATTGAGGACTGAGGACTACATTTCAGAACATCAACTCATAGGAAAAAAAAGGTCTGACAAAATTTTATGCCCAAGGTTTCTTTGAAGGTGAGCAGCAAAGTAGAAGCACATTTGAAAAGCACCCAGCATCTGTGCTGAAGGCCCACAATGGAGAAGCTGGTAAGGGCTTTCAGAAAACAAGTGTGGCCCAGAGCATTTAAATTCTGCTTTCCCCTCTGCAAAATCCCCTTGGTGTGTCTTGGGTCACTGGAGATACACCAGCATTTGGCACCACAAATTCCTGGAGACTCCTCACAGGAGTGATGGCACACCAGGACGTCCTTCAAGATGATCTCAGGAGACTGGGGAGCAGTAAAAACTTAACAGGTGCAGAAATGGATGGGAAAGTGTTTCAAAGGATCAACTAAAGCTGTGCAGGATGGCCTTGGCAAGTTGATTAGGAGGTGTATTTGTAATGGGAATCCTGGCCTTTCTCACTCGCAGATTTTGCTTTATCATTTAGCTTAATGGGCTCCTAATTCAAAACCAGCTGTAAACAGGGCTGGCTATGAAAAAAATTAACACTGCCTGCCTGTGGAATTTAAGAATATATAATAAAAATAATCATAAAACCAAAGAGCCCTGGGTTTTTCATCAGACAAAAATATTTGTCATTGAAAATTCTGCTTAAAAAAAACCCACCTAAAATTGGAAAACTCCTCAAAACCCTACATCCAAAACATCATTGGAAACTTTAATTTCATATCCAAGCACAAGTTTCATTTGCAATACATAAGATAATGGTGTTTAATTGGATTTATTTTTCCACAGTAGGTTCCCAATGGCCTACTTTACTCCTTTTCTCAGCTCCTTGAATGTTATTTACCAATCACTCTCTGGGATTTAATTTTAATGGTAGCTTGATTTCTACCTCCCCCCTTCCTTTTTTTTTTTTAGGTACTTTTCTTTAATTGTATTTGTGGATTTGCCTTTTAAATAGGCAATTGTGACTACATCTTGAGCCTGAATGAGTTGCCAAGAGCAGAGCTTGATTTGAAAACGGCAGAGTAGTAAAACAGAGTACATGTAACATCAAGCATTTATTGTTCTTTTCATGGGAGTACCTGCAGATGTTTTGTTCAAGCAGGTGCTCTTTTGCAAAACAACCTGGGTTCCTAATAACACTATCCCAAAGCTCTGTGCAGACATTAACAATTTAGGTCTCTGAGCAACCCATAAGTTGAGTGCATCCTCCTCATCTGGCAGTAAAACAAAGATACTAAGGAGCTGTAGGCCAAGATTTTTTTTCAGTGAACACAGGGGCTTGCTGCCTTATTGTTGATTTAGTTGCAAACACTAAATTTCAAATGCTGTTGCTTGCTTTCTGGATGTGCCTGGTCTCTGTGCTTTTTCAGAATGAAAAGATCACAACCAAGCGATAAATCTCATATGGGTGTTGGGACCGTGCTGTCTGCACCTGAAGCAGCAACACAGGGACAGAAAAAACACCCAGACCCTGTTTTGCTTTCATACCTTTTTCCCTTTTGGAATAACGCAGAGAATAACATCTCACCATATGCCTCTTTTCATGCTGTCTGCCTCAGATACAGGACTATGTGATTTGAAGACTTGGAGAGGTGGGACAAAAGCATGAGAAAACAAAGTGCTTCACTGTGGATGATAGGATGCTCAACAAGAGTGAAAAATAAAACTAACTTCTGGCAGTTTTAATTTTCAGTTTTCCACTTGTCCTTCCTACAGTCTCTGCAAAATTTTAGGTCTGCATATGCTTTTGATCCAAATCTGAACAAGTGGCAAAGAGAGCTTAGGATGGGAATGTGTTTTAGACGTAGGTCTGCAGGGAGATTGAACCTCTCTAAAGACTGTCCACACCTGGGTGACAACTCAATGTCATGACTCAAAGCTTAGTTAAAGTTTGTTGCTGTTCATTTGATTGGCTTTTTGAAGAGGGAGGGGGGAAAGAGAAGGATGAGGAAAGTGAGAAGAAAAGACAAAATGACACATAAATGAGAAGGGGAAGCCCTTATTTTCCTACATTTCTGAGCTGTTTTGCCCATGCTTAATTCTGAGCATTTGTCAAGATGATGGAGAATGACCCAGCTAACGAGCTACTTCAATATAAAACATATACTGACCTGGAAAAGGATTGGGGAGTGTGGGTAAAACTCGTTCTAAGGGGGGAAAAAAAACAATAAGCAACATGCAGGAGAAAAGGACAAGCCACTTTTCACACCAAGCAAGCAGCAGATACAAACCTGATGGAGTTGTCCGTCCCCAAATTAAATGAACTAGAGTAGGTTTCATATACAGAGCATTTTGCTAGCAACACAACTAATACACATCAACATCCCCTGGGACTGGGAGTCAGACAGAAGTGATTTGAAAAACTAAACAAATAATACCCAAACAGCAAGAGGGATTAAGCACCTGCAGGGAAGGTAATTGGAGTTGATGGTCCATATCTTTCCTCTGACTTTCAAGACCACTCATGTCATCACTCTACATCTCCTCTTAGCTACACCTCTGTATGGAAGCTAGTCTTGGCAGAGAGTTGAGTTGTGGAAATCCTCCATGGGTATTTGTTGCCCCCCCAGAACCTTCTCCACAGTGGATTTCTTGCCAACGACAGTTCCCTTGAGGATCTGTGCGTGGGAGCAGTCACCCTGGTGAATCCTCAAGGGCACTCTGCTACTTTAGAGTTTTTGTCCTCTGAGAGGGGCAGAGTTTTTGCAGACTCATAATTTTTCCAGTTGTATAAAGATCTTGCTCTCTTGTTTATAGGGGTTTTATAATATGTCTTTGTTATATGCCACAGCAGGACTCTGATTTATGTCACTCCTGGCCTCATGGTTTGCTTCTTCCACAAAGGATCCCAAAAGAATTGCACAGACACTGAGGGAAACCAGTATCAAGGACCTCAGTCTGAGGTTAGCAGTAGTGTTAATTCTGCTCCACAAATGGTGCAGGTGATGCACAGAGCAAGGAAGCAATTTGCCCAAGGTCAAATGCTGAACTGTTGGCAGAGCCAGACACAAACTCAAGAATACAAGGTCCCCAGGCTTGACTGTTATCACCAGGTCTCCTTTCTTTGCACTCAGAGCTGGCTGGATGCCTTGTAGTGACTCAGACAAGTTCCTACCCATGGACTGATCCATAGGTAGACATTTAGCTGCAACCACTGGTAGGCCTGGGGCAATGAGTTATCTCCTGGCTTACCTGCTAAGATCACTGCTGATGGACACAGAGCTTGGCAGGATAAATCAGTAGCCCACTATTATTCTCTGATCACCTAGGCCCTGCTATTTTGAGGCCAATACTCTTTCTACAGTATCCTTGGTGCAAAGAGTGAGTTTCTGTCTCACTGGAGCTCCTGAGAATTGAGTAGGTATGGCCCATCCGTATGACACTGGCAGAACTCCTGCCCTCATGGTGGTAATGGAGTTGTTTGAATCCACAGCAGGCACAGGGGAGATCAAATACAAGTCTAACCTGGATCTCTGTGTTTATGTAGCAACAGGGGACTATTGTTCTGCGAAAGCAGGCTGTTTGTGCTGACAAGACTTCCTTGTTATTTAGTTTGGTTAAATAACTCAGCTCCCCTTTACCTTCTTCCTGCACAGCAGGCTGCAGGCTGCACAGCATAAGCAGTTAAAGCAAAGCACTAAGGCCTCATTATCATGCTGCTTTCTATTCAAGGACTCTGTCTCTGTTCCTCTCTCCCACTGTGTGCTGCTTTTATTGCTCCACCCTGGCTCATTAGCAGTGTCTCAGCCTTGCCCCCTCTGACTGTCAGCCCAAACCACTTTCCTCCCTCCTGAGTCTCCCCGTTATTGACAGCCTTGAGGAAAACAGGGGGTGTGCACCAAGAGCCACTAAGGGATTTTTTGCCATGGTTAAGGCTCCAAACCCTAGCACTGTAACCAAATATTCAGGCACAACAAAGCATGGGCAGAGTGGAAGGAGGGGTGTCAGCATGTGCACACTTTTGGCAGGATGCTAACAAATAATGACAATTAGAGTCTAATGCCAGTTTTTAGGAACGTGCCTTGCTGTAACCAAAACTGGTGGGGTTCTACCTGAAGCCTCTCAAGTTGGCCCTGTCTGCTAGCTTCTGCTTCACCTCTGCCTTTGCTGATTCCCCAGAGGGTGCAGAGGATGAAACAGGGGACCTGCTGATGAGGCAGTCTCCTATAATTGAGCCAGCTGAGCCAGCAGGACAGCATCAGGAGGTGCAGCAATGTCTCCTGTTTCAGCTTATGGGATGGGCTAGCTCAGCAGGAGGCAGAAGGCAACTAATTTGGAAAAGCTTTTCTTTTCTCTGCTTTGCTAGAATGCACCAGGTGCTGCACCTGCTTGCGTGTGCCTGTGGAGGGGTGTGTGGGTTTGCTTCTACACCACAGAGGTGCATGCCTATGTATACACACTCACCTACACATAAACCTGTGTATCTGTGTTCCTCCAGCAAATGTGTATCTGCTATGTGCATATATATATATATATATATGTATATATATATATATACACACGTTTATATACACACTTCTGTGTAGCATGAGTTAAGATACAAATTGTGACTTTCACTCCTGCTTTTCACAGTACTGCTAGGTGAGTAAAATCAAAAAGAAACATGTTCCCTACCTCCTAATACACTTGGAGGAAGAACCCTTTCGCTTCAGTTGTGTCACTGCTTTTCATCTCTGGTGCTCTGTGATGGCAGCCCTGGCTTTGCCTCTCTATCAGATAATTTTCCCAGAGATGTGTGTTACTACCCCCTTTTTTGTGCTTACGAGTTACAAACTTGCTCCCAGATGCTGAAGAGCTGAATCAACCTGCTGGCTAACCAGTGCTGCCAAACATGGTCATGCCTCCCAACTCCTCATGCCCACAGATGTGTGACAGAGTTTCCTCTCCTGCATGGGCTTTGGTGCCTGTTGAACCCAGCCATGAACTAGTTCATCTCAGTACAACCAGAGAAAACATTTGGGGCATTTTAGGGAGATGAGCAGTAAAGCTCATTTACCTATTCACTGGTTTAGCAGGTTGGACAGGCTCACTGGGATGTCCACTGAGTGGCAGAATAAGGCAAAACAACAAAACCACGTGGCAGAGAGCAGGATAAGCAAAAAGACTTGTGAGCAAGGAATATCAGCAAGTTATTGGATCAGTTGTATCATCAAACCGTACCTGAGTACCCTCTCTACAAACATACTCCATGTTTGCTGTTGGAGCATTTTCTGGGTAAGCTAAACCTTTGGTAGGGCCATATTTATGTTGTTGTAAACTCAGTCTCCAGGAGTGAGGGGTATAAATCTCTCCACCTACCGCAGGCAATCCTGCTGCTACATCCTTTAAGGAAGATCACTTGCTATCTATTCATACAGCTCAAGGAAGCTGCTTTTGTATTTTAATGCATCTTCTATCTATGACATTGACATCTAAGGCACTCAGTCTCTCTGAGAGGTTTTCAGTGCTGACTGAGATTTCATTAAATGGTAGCCACCAATTTTTCTCTGTTGCTAAACTGTTCTTTCACATCATTTCACTTGCTCCCCGTCTGCCCTCCACCTCAGGCAAAGCTGTCAGTATCTCATTATTAACTCTCTGGTTGTTT
Organism: Aegithalos caudatus; assembly: GCA_013389925.1. Lineage (NCBI taxonomy): Eukaryota > Metazoa > Chordata > Aves > Passeriformes > Aegithalidae > Aegithalos > Aegithalos caudatus. The sequence goes on from WEIU01017882.1 coordinate 201,767, forward strand.
CTTCATTCCTTGGTGCCATTCTTTTTTGTGCTGCAATGGGACACTGAGGAACCACTGCTGTACTTACCTCCCCAGTGGGGTGTTGCTCTATAGTGAACTTTTTCTCAGTTTAAAAAGGAAATAAGATCTCTGATTCCAGGGATGAAAAACACTCCCAAGTATTTGAGTATCTGCTGTACCTTGCAAAAACTTAGCACTGCTTTATTTTTCTGTCTGGGTGTGTGGCTGGGAATGTGCATTACCTGTTATTTCAGCTACTGTGTGATCACAACAGCATTTCTTTTGTCTGGGCTTGTGGATTTTCCAGCAGTTTTCTTTATCTTTATGAAGCTGGATTCCCTTCACTCATTTCCCCCCTGATTTCTTAACCTTCAAAATACCAGCTGTAGTCTGCCTGAATTCATTTTGTTCTCTTTCTTTCTTCCATATGAACTATAAGAATAGAGATTTCCTGAACAATATTAAGCAACTGCACAGTGAAAAAGTAGGGATTAACCAAGCTACAGAAACAAGTTAGAAAGACTTCACTGAAAATCATCAAATCTCTCTCAGCTTCTGCACCTCCATTCTCCTGGCTCTTGTGAAGTTCTCTAGTGTCCTCCAGTATAAACAGACCTTGCACTTCTAAAAAATGATAAACAAAATCCAATAACTTGAAAGAAAGAAAGTGCTCTTCATACATATCAAACGGGGGTTAAAATAGGATCTTCACTATTGCAAATCATCTTTAAGAGTTGCCATATTTCCTCCTCTAACAGTTAACAACAACTTTGCAAGGTTTCCCTGAGTCTCTCACAGGTTCTGCCAATCATTTTATGACCATGGGTAAACCACTTCTTCACTCTGTACCTTAATTTCCTACTGCGAAACAGTGCTAGCAACACTCATCCATTTCTAAATGACTTGTGATATTAAAATATTCATTGCTGGCAAATCCTTTGAGATCTTTTGAGGTGAAGTTCTGAAGTCATGCAAAATGCTTCTCCAGCAAAACTAACCCCCCAGCTAAAATCATATGTGCATATATACATTATGGAATTTCATCTTATATTTTGTTTCGGTAATGCATTTCAGTTCATCTGTGTAACAGGAACCAACAGAGAGGGCCAAATTTAGAATACAGTCACAAATAATGGATTCTAAACTTAGAATTATATTAATATCAGGAAAAACAAATCTGGAGTATTTGAAAATTGTGTTCCAGATTGCTGCCTGAGGATTTTTTTTTTTTTTGAATCTCATGACAGTCACAAGACCAGGGTGAAAAGACTTTCAAAGTAGAAATTTGCTTTGTGTGCTGCAATGCTACAGGAAATCAATGATATGTTATTTTATGATAATATCTGTTCTTTAGAAAATAACTGCTACAAAATGTACCTAAATTTGCAAAAATTCAAACTGCCATGAAATAAATCCAAAGGTGGTAAACAAAGAATGCCCATGGATTTATTCTTTTACGCTATATCTGTTAAAATTAACCTAACCATAACTTTGGGTTTTATGGTGAGATCAGAAACTAGACTAAGCTGCATCCCACACTGACTGCTTTACACAGCTTATTTTTTTCTGTTTAAAAGTACATGCAGGTCATGACATGAGAGCTTTAATTCAATTTGGGACTGTCACAGGAACACTGCCATCAGTCACTTTTGTGTCTACGTGTTCATTTGTGTGAGTGGGTCATTTTGCTGCAGTTTATCTCTGATGCCAATAACATGTGGGCCAAGCCTAGCCCAAGTTTTAGACCTGGAATTGGAAACTCCATTTGAAATACATCACAGCTGGTATGAGTGTGTGGATGGTAGGTGAGGGACAGAGGTTCTTCTTAGGGTCAGGTTTGAATCAGCTGTGAAATTCAGAACCAGCAGGTAACTCTGCTTTAGAGCTTGGTCTAGTCCCAGCTTCTGTCTCTTTACACTTACTAAGACAAACTCAGTAACTGAAAGGTAGCAGAATGAGATCCAAGTAACCTTATTCCATATTTCATCGGTTGATTACTTTTTCCCCCATGGTCCCATATCCCTTTAAAATCATTCTGTCTTTTCTCATTTCTGTCCCTTCCACTTTCAAACCAATTTCTCTTTTTTCTTGACTCTGTCTTGTTCTCCTCAGGCTCAGTGGCTAGTTCTCTCCATCTCTCTGAATTACTTGTCATTTCTCACCTGTCATGGATCCTCCAAGCCCTGGCCTTCTGTCTACTTATTAAAGGGGCTGTCACTCTAAGGGGTTTTTGTTTCCAGCTTTAAAACAAACACATTTTTATTATTTTAACAAAATCTGTCTTCAGCAAAGCCAGTCAATCACAGGGCTTGACTGTAAACCTTTCAATTTGGCTGTGTTTGTGTTTCAAGGCAAGTATAAACATAGAGGTATCTGAAGAAAGTGCTGAAAGCCAAGTCTTGGCTGGAGGTCTGAGGGGAGGACTGCGGTGTCAAGCAGATGCCTTCCTGAGTTTTGGCCACCATGTGCTTCCTGCACAGCCATGTCTTTGTGAGAGCTTCCCTTCACCCTCTCCCATACTTACTGTAAAGGTATAGGCTGGCATTTGTGACTCCCAGCTTGTTGGTAGCCACACAGGTGTAGTTCCCGTAGTGTTCCTCAGTGACATTGGCCACCATCAGCAGAGACTGACTCCCCGTGCTCTTTATCTCCAGACCATTGGCGCTGTTTATCCTGGGAAGACAGCAGAAGAGGTGTATAGTGCAATGGCAGCTGTGTACTGGGAAGGAAATCCCTCCCCAGCATGCAGCAAAGCAAGTCATTCAGCCCAGCTGGCAGGTGAGGATAGAGGGAGGCAGGGAGGGGATGTGAGAAGAAAGAGACCAAAGAAGGCATGGATGGAAAAAAGGAGGAGATAATGAAAGGAATGTAGCAGTTTAGTGGGATTAAATGCCACTGGTAAAGCAGTGGAGAAGCAAAGAAAGACAAGGGAAAGGGAGGAAACATTAATCCAGCACCAAGTCACTGTGGAAATGAAAACACCATGGCCAGCTGAAGGCTAGTCTGTACTTGAAAAAATTATTCCTAGTAAAACACACTGATTTGCAATATGTGCATATTCTGAGTCACCCCTGAACCTGGGCACCTTGTTCAAGGATGGCTATCCTAAAATGCAGGGTAATGACACAACCTTCTTAATGCCAGGTAAATGCTCAGGTAGAAAGGACAGATGCTTTTTCTCTTCTCATTTATTCTCATATGCAAGTCTGAGGCGCTCAGGTCACACGGGTCGGGGAAAGGACAGATCCTTTTTCTCTTCTCTTTTATTCTCATATGCAGGTCTGAGGTGCTCAGGTTCCACAGGTGGGGGAATCTCACACCTCAGCAGCTCCTGGTAGAATGCACATGGAGCAGCATTACCTAATTGAAAATTTTTACTAACTACTTTTTGGTCTGTATCAGCAGCTACTTAACTCATGAACATTGTATTAATTGGGTATTGGCCCATAATTGACTTCAAGGCAAGAGCTCCATCCTCTGTACTTCCTTCAGCATCTCCAGTGCAGAGGAACTGCCTCCTCCAGCCATGACCAACCTGCCGAGTTTGATGGGACATTGTGACTCAAAGGGATTGTAAGGAGCAATTTGTTTGAGAGGAGTTGAGGAGGATGGCAGGAACCTCTGTTCAATGACAGAAAAAGAGAGGAGGGAAGAGGCGAGCTAAAGGCCTGACCTGGTATCATCTCTGTACCACTCGAAATCAGGCGTGGGCACTGCTGATGCCTCACACCGCAGTAAGGCTTGTCGTCCCGTGGCCGCTTCATTGCTCTTGGACTCCGTGATGGTGGGAGGGTCTGCAGGAAGGAAACACCTGGTCAGTGCACACGCTTACAGGTGGAACAAAACTGAAACTATGTCAGGGCTGCCTGCCTCATGGAAACTGTTCAGGCTACTGGAGGTCCACAGCAGCTGTTTGCTGTGGCCCTTGCTCCCCCCTGCTCCTCTGCAGAACATTGCTCTTTGAACTCTCCCTCATATACAACATTAGCAGCACTCCCTTCTGAATAAAGTTCTGTCATAAATGCATAGGCATACACAGGCAAAGTTAAGGTTAATGATGGACTTCTGCAATTTATGAATATTTACCTATGGATCTGTAGTTCACAAGGACTTATCAGAGAGAAGAAGATGAGAGAAAGACTTCATCAAGGGTAAAGGAAGACAGCAAAAGTAAAGGAATAAAGAAGGGATTTAACACTAATATGAAAATTATATTCCATAAAAACTCTTTGCCTAATGCCAAAACTATAATAAGAAAGGACTGAGGCAACATGTATGAAACAGAAATACATTAATGGCTTAAAAGAGAAGAATTCAGCAGAAGCTGCGGGTGCAACTCTGAGAGCCAGTGTTGAGACACTTTCCTTAGGTGTCCAAGGTTGCAAATCCTGATCAAGCTTTCCTGGACATCGTGCTTTGTGACAAGTTCCAGAGAGGCTTGCTTGTGACTGCTCTGCCTGGGGTTTGCTCCCAGCCCAGCACAGTGCTCCCACCTCTGCTTACTTTGAAGTCTGAGCATTGTGCCATGGGCAAACCAAACTTGGAAAATATATTGGTGTGCTCTGCTGGAGCTTGGTCTCAGTACTGGCTGGATACCAGGTAGGGTAGGCACTGGCATCTTCAATCCTAGCCCCATGTTCAAAATATTAAGTGATAAGCTTTACATTTTAAAAGGCAGAATTATTTCCACCTGGCTGCTGAGAGGGATCAAGGAATAAGTGCCTTGTCTCTCATCACTAATACTTGCATACCCTGAGATTACAGGGCTGCGACTCAGACAGATACTTTGCTGAGACTCAAGTTACCATGAAACACACTTTGTCATCTGTATCTCTCCCAGAACTCAAAGGCCCCCCCCCAAAACAAAACAAAACAAACAAAACAAAACAAACAAACAAACAAAAAACCCCACAACCAGACAAACAAAAAATAGCAGCAAAATGGATTGTGCCAGTCAAAGAAAAAATAATCTGTCTGGAGAATGCAGGGAAGGAAATTTGTTTGTGAACACATTCGCCATCTCAATATGATCCCTTCCCTGACCTTAATTGGGATTTTATGCAGGGCTTTAGGGATATTGCAGTGAGCCCTCTAACATCATAAATATTAATAAGTTTACATAAATAGGTTCCTACATTCAAAGGCTGTGGGTTTGTGTAAATATTTTAATTTGAAAAGGAGGAGGGATAATAAAAGGATAGCAAAGGTGATTTTTTAACCATTCCTATTTGATTTTTTGGTTTGAGCAGCATATCTCCTAGCTAGCTAAATGGGAGACAAACCTTTCCATTTCATGAATCTGGTACCAGTGGTGAGTCAGAGAATGAATAGGCACCTTTCCATGGTCCTAGAAAATGATTCCAGCAAGTGTCTGCTTCCCAGCCTGCTCCCAGGGAGCCCAGCCCCTTGCTCTGAGCAGTCCCCATATTCACCACTTTGAGAAGCTGGTGCAGTGTTCTCCCGGGAGCAGGGGCAGGTGGCAGTCCCAAACAAACCAGCCCATTGCACCGAGAAAGCCGCTGCTCTGTGTGTAGCCATTTGCTGCCTGGGAAGTCAGGAGTGGGTTCCCTTTAGCTGCTCTCCTCCTACTCTCTCCAGGACTCAGTTTCCCTCTCTGTGATGTGCAAGGGCAATTACTTGGGAAGCCTGAAGGTGGTAGTGTGAGACCAAAGCACAGTGAGATGCTTTCTCCTGCAGTCTGAGCTGACAGTGCTTCACAGCAGATGATAAGAGATGGCCAGGAAGTTCCTGAGGTTGGACAGGCCCCATTTTTCGAACTTACTGTGGTTTTCCCACTTTCTGCTGCTTGTGGTGTTGTTTAACAAAGCAGGATGAGGAAAGATGTATGCAAATATCTAGTTTTCATTCCTCTAATGTGACTGATTTTTTTCCTGCATGGTCCTCATAGTCTCTTAGATTTATTTCTCTTTCTTTCAAAAAAAAAAGAATTTGTCCTCAAGGAATTTTAAGTTGCTTACATTACAAATTACACTACATATTAACATCACTTTTTCATATTTTCCAACAGTTAAAATGTTTAAGATCTAACCATGGCATAGTTATTATGTGTTGAAACTAAATCAAAATCAAACATTCTGACTTTATACAAACAATCTGTTTCAAACACATTAAATCATCATTGAAATTATGTTTCACAGAAGTGTTTGAAACTATTAATTGGTTCTCATGGAAAGTCTCCAGTTTATTAACTCAGCTGCTTTTGACATTTCTATACTTTCAGTGCAGAAAATCTGCTACTATGGTTCATATTAATGCCAAATTTGACCCATGAGGCAGCTGATATTAAACCACTACCACCTAATTTCTAAGGGAACTATAAAAAGCTATGGTTTCAGAAGATGGTGCAGGGAGCATATACCCTCGATTTCTAAGCAAGACAGAAAAGTAATCTGATGGGATGGCCCACACAGGACGAAGGGAAAGAAATTAAGAGTAGAAATTATATTAAAAGGTGCTATGATCACTTACAGTCAAATTAAGACTGGTATTGCCTGAAACACTTGATGCCATCAGCTCTCTGCCCTAACCTGCCCCCATAACAGTTCTACCTGTGAATCAAGGCATGAATATGCACCCAGAAATATATGTCTGTAGCCATCTCCAATTTCAATTTAAATTAATATTCTGGTTTAAGTCTCAATTTAAACTGAAGAAGGTCAGGAGGGGATATACCTCCCATTCATCCATCCTTGATGCAAAGTTATTAGCCTCCAAGCAAGGAAAATAAGCAGGTGCATGGGGATAACTCATTTTACATCACTCGAGTGCCAAATATAAGCCTTACAAGTATGGAGGATGGACATATACATGTGTAGGATTAAAGAATAACATCAGTTTGAAATATCTTGTGTTATTGTGAAAGGAGCAGGCCAGCAGAGTGAAGTGGACATCTGCCTAAGCACATACGGGACGAGATCCATGCCCCAATCCACAGGTGTGGAAGTAAGCCACAGCTTACTGTGCCTCGTGCTGCTTTTAGGGGCTTGCTGTATCCTTTGGCCAAAATGCCTTTCTGTATTGCACTGGTTCATGAAGGGTCTTTTAGATAGAGCTTTAAACTAATGACCTGAAACCAGCATAAAAGTTACGTTTTAGCACCCTGTCATTAACACGTGCCTCTGCCCCGTGTACCCTGGCTGTGATGGCCATGTAGGCACTGCGGAGATGACTGGGTGCAGGCAGGCATGTGTTTGCTCTGAGCCAGCTGAGCCCTCCCTTATCTCTCCTTGCTGCCTTGGTGAAGCTTCTCTTCACGGTACTGTTCACCCGAATATCAATGAGTGAAAACAAGGCATTGCCAGCATTTTGGAGGGGAGAGACGGGGGCAGCTCACAGCTCTTCTTTCTCTCTCCCTCTCTGTCTTTCTCTCTGTATCACACCTCTTCCAGCTTTTTCTTATATATTACCAGGTTTAAAGTACAAACTGTACCCTGTGGCAAGCGTCTGACTGCAGATAGTTTTCTCAGCACCCTCCCTTTCAGACTGTATAATCCAAACCCAGAAATGCTTCTGTGTTTATCCTGAAGTAACCCTCGCCTGTGGGCAAAGCTTTCCCCGTTGCCCTACCCCAGCTGTGATGTACTCACAATTCACAGTGACCCGGACTTGCTTGACGTCTGCTGAGGCAACTTCATTGGCAGCTTTGCACTCGTACTTGCCCGACTGCTCTCGTGTGATCCCCAGGATCTCCAGGTACTCCTCCTCGCCTTCAAACTCTCTGCCTGGTAGGACAGAAGAATACAGAGGGTGGCTCTGTTAGGCTTTCAGATTTAGGAAATTGCTATGGAGGATCAATCACAACATGGAGTCTGCAGACAAGCAACAGTTGTGAGTGGTTTAGAAGTTATTTCAGAAGCCACATCAGCAAGATACCAGTATTTCATTATGAAAAACTGAAAGTCTGTAAGGCAGCACAGAGGTGATACAATTCATAGCCTCTCACAGGCTGCCCGGGCTGAGAAGCAAAATCTCCACCACGTAAGATCAGACTAAGTTCACTAGCATGATGGCTGAGTACCACCAAAGGTTAATCACGTTGTGAGTGATGTGCTGGTTCAGGGCTAGCTGGGTCCTCAGATATCTTGTCAGCACCCTTTACTCCGCTGCAAAACTGTGAAAAATGTCTTTCTGTCTCTCAGAGCAACCACCACCCTGAAGTGCCATCGATCAGATCAAGCTACTGTTAAACACAGCCAAACTGAGAGAAGCAAACTGTAATTTGATCTGCAGAGACCAATAATCATCACGCATCCCTGAGTTACCATACATATGAAATGACACATTTAAACCATGCTGCCTCACTTACACATTTTGGAAAACAGTGACTTGAGTGTCAGCTGGGGTTATGGATGGGGGCAGGAATTGGGGGAGGTCTGTGGCCTTGCTTTTAACTCATTGTGTGACCTTGAGTGAGTCACTGCTTTGCTCCCATTCCTCAGAGAGTGGTCAGATTTTCCAAAAAACTCTCTGCCCAGAAGATACCTGTGTTCAACAAGTGCTAAGCACTTCTGCAACCCTGCCCACTTCACAAAAGTGCTTACAGTTTTTGAGGGAGTTCATATAGTGCCTACTGTTCCCCTTGTTTTACAACACTGCATGAAAGCAGTGGGCAAGTCTGGTCTCTAGAGCTGAACTTCCCATGAAGTCACCTGCAACAAATGCAACCCAGAGGCACAGACTTGCTGCAGTGTCTTCGCCAGGTCAGCCTGGCCACACCCACTGGTGATGCCAGCAATCATCATTGGTGATGTATGCAATTCCTTCAGCATTGGAGAGGGACTTCAGAAACTTCAAAATCTGCTCAGAACTCTGTCCCTTACATAATTATTTTTGTCTTTATTTTTCTTTTTCACGGGCAATTTTCAGAATCGTTCTAGGGGAAAACCACCCCGTCATGAAGACTCAGCATGAAAACAGCAGTGTACCTATTAAACTCATGTAAAGACAAGGGCTCCCCCTCTCTTTCAGCAGGGCTAATGAGCAGTCCCTTTTTCCAGCTCCTACCAGATGTTCAGGTAGTGGAAATCTCATTGCTATGTGTGAAATTCACAACTGCTTTGGTTTTTGCATCCCCTAACAGCCTGCTGCAGGACCTTCCTGCATGGCAGCAGTGTTTTGCACACGGGAAGGAGGCAAAGTTGGCTCCTTCTGCCAGGACATGACTCTCCGTCCACTGCTCTGCACTGGGGCTGATGCTGTGGAGAGTCAGTGGAGAGGAAACCTGGGGTTTTCACAGGTGTTTTATTGCTAGAACTCATGAATGTGTTAGGGAATTCTAACCCAGTAAGGCCCAGAGTTGGGTGAGTCACAGCACTGCGAAGGGACTTCAGTCACCATCTAAGCCATTCCCCAGTCTCAAGGCAGGACATCAGTCATGTCAGGGACTCAGCCGTCCTCTGCTCTCCAGCGGCAGAGATTCTGCAGCCACTCCTGACAATCTGTTCCTGTGCTTTGCTGTCCTTACCACTGGAGAGGTTTCCTGAAGTTTGACCTGAGTCTCCCTTGCTGCAATTTAAAGCTATTACTTTTGTCTTAGCCACTACAGACAGAAAGAACAAATCATTCCCTCCTTCCCTGCAATAGCCTTTTATCAACTTTTAAATCACTTATGTTCCTCCCTCAGTTGTCTTTTTTTGTTTTTTTTTTTTTTGGCTGAACATTGCCAGGGTCTTTCAACCTTCCTCTGTAGGTGAGGCTTTTTTAGGCTCTTGATCATGCTTGTTCTTTGCTTCTAGACCTCTCTGACAAGTTCACATTTTTCTGGATGTGTGATACCCCAAACTGAACACAGCATTTCAGATGAGGTGTTACTGTGGCTGAACATGGATGAAAGATTGCATTGCAACTACTGCACTGTGCTGTTGTCTGTAGAGGCATCACATTGTTTCTGGTTTTGCTGCAGCAGGGATCATTTCTGTTTGGGAAATCTCTTAATTCCCAGATTTTCTTATGGCATATTGCTCAAATTGCTACCTGCTAATACAGCACTTTAAAAATCCCACCCCCAAACTGAACTGACAACCAACACTCCTCTGCTTTCACAGAAGCGCTCCCAGTTGGTAGGTCAGTCAGTTGACTGGAAAGTTAATCAGACATCAGGCAAAGCCTTGCAAAGAAAAGGTAAAAACATAATTTGCCTATTTTTTCCAACTCATTTTCTCTTCAATTCTGCCTTGTTTATACACAGGGTTCATTCCAAGTGGGACTTGCTTCTCCTGCAATTTGCCCTTGTCACAAGACTGTCACCATAATGAAAACAGGGTTGAGGGTGACTTAACCAGCTTTAATGGAGTGGCACCCTCATTACGGGTGCTGTTAAGTCTGTCCATTAGAGAGCCACATCAGTGGAGTTCCAAAGTAACCTCCAAGGGTAGACACTTCCCCAAGGGAGGATGTTTTTGAGGGACTCCCCTGCACACATACATGCACTTGAAGTGTACTGTGTACCATGTCTGGCAGGAGAGCTTTTACAACTACACAGAAATGCTCCCAAGGCATGATGAGTTGCTGCCTTGCCCAGTGGAGTGCCCTGGAAGAAAGTGAAAGGCAAGACTTCTGTTCTAAAGGTCATGTCAAAGACATCAATAACCCTATTCAGCTCCTCATTCCCCTGCTCTAGAACAAACATATAAGCATAACACTTCAGGGAAAGTTTCTGTGACAGTCTCTTGGTGAATAAGTAGCAGCACTGTTCTGGTCTCTGCACTGGTGACCCTAAGCATCAACATTTTGCTACAAGAACTGAACTACTGTCACTTTTAAGACAGACCCTTTTGCATGCTGCCTTGTCCCCTTTAAGAGCACATTAACCATTTCTAACAAAAAGCATTTATATAAAATTAAGGTGTTGTAGTACAGATCAGGGAAAAGAAAGATGTATCACAGTGTGTTAGAGAAATGTCAGGTTGTGATATCTTGCAGAGAGCTGTAGAGATGTTTTCACTAATTCACTTTGGCAGCCAGATTAGGTGAGTCATATTAACTCTAACCTCTAAGGCAAACAGGGGGTTGGGGGAGCAGGAACAGAACTTTATACATGGAGTGAATTTACAAATGTTTCCACACAGGAGCCAGCTTTGTTAGGGAACTGATGGTTGTCACTATGCAGTTTATCCAAGTGGGGAGGGACAAGACTTGGACAATGCTTTTTGGTACCGATAACAATGAACATATTCTATTAGGTGAAAGAGGGACTGCCAGCTCCTGGCAAGCAAGCCACTCCATTCCCATTAAGAGAAGATGCTTGCCTTGAGCAGATTATCAAGGGATGAAATTCTGACCGTACTGACAAAGCTTCCTTGCTGACAAGGGTTGTCTCCTGGCTGTTCTGTCTGGTCCAGTATAGCCCTTTTCCCAGTGAGGGTCCTTTCAGGTTTCCCTAGGCAATGAATGACTTCTCACTCAGTGCAGCTCTTCTTATTCAAAACCATCCCCTTGCATGACTTCAGGCAACCTGCTTCCCTGCAGGTTTTTTGTCTTTCACATGCTCATAGTTAGCTTGGTTTGTTGCTGCAGCCCCATTAAACACCATCTTGCCAAGCTGTAGCTCCTTAATTCTGTCCCAGTAATTCAGAAAGGAGCTTTCTGCTCTGGAGGCTGGAGATAGAGAGAGCATGAGCCCAGGAGGCTTGACAATCAAACCAAGAGGGAATGACCCCGAGCAGTGTGAGCCAGGCGGCTGCTGCTGCTTGGAGCTGGCAGAGCCTTTTTTGCAGAGGGATCTGTGGCAGCAGCTTTGATGTGTGCAGGAGGAAGGCTTTGAAGGCCTGCTTGCCTCAGCCACATTTCCTATCCTCTAGCTTCCTAATTGGACCCAGTAAATAATGAAGCTAAACAGCAAATCTGCTTGGCTATGCTAGCCTGCTGGCAAGCAGCCCTCCTTTCCCCTTACCCTCTGTAAATAGCCTTGTACAACCCCATTGGCTCTGCATTTTGTCCTTGTTGGTATGCACACTTGCCTGTGCTCTCATATAGATATTATATATACATATATATATATATCTGTAGTGTGTGTGCTGTATTCTGTATTTTATATACTATGTATTTTATTTGGTTTTATATCTATAAATCCACCCATGTGTGCAGAAACACAGGGTGACATGTTCCACAGGCAGTTATGGGCCCTTCTCACCTCCACCGAAATGACCCCTTCCACTGCCACACACCATCACTCTTTCCGAAAAGTCTAAATTCTTCCTTTCTACAAAAGACACACACCCATACAAAATCCCACTTGTATTGTGTGCAGACATCTCTTTCAGGTAGTCAGGGCCAGCAATGCATTCAGTCACATGCTCTACCAGAGAGGCCTTTTCCTTCAAGCCCTGGTTTCCTACATCTCCAAAGGGGAAGCTGATCTCCAGAGGTGGGAGCCACATTTTGTTTCATCTCCTCTCCTGTCCATACATCCAACAGTGGGCTTCTTCTTGTGCAGAGATTACTTTAGTTCTCTTATTTATTTATTATTTTTAACACTGGTGTGGTCTTAAACTGAAATTCAGATCTGGTGAAAGTATCTGTTTGCATTTGTCATGTGGAGAAAGAGATCAAGCCACCCTGCTCCTATGTTTGTCTTCCCTGCAAGCATCTTTGTAGTTGTTAAGAGAGGGGAGCAGAATGGGTTATGCATCTTTGTTGGGTCTAAAACAAGATGCAAGGAGATAAAAAAGATTGGAAATCAATGGATGCCATTTGAAGTTTTTTGTGCGTAGCAACTTCTATTGCTGAACCACAGGTTTTGTTGTCTCTGCACTCTCCATTTAGTGTTTGAGGTTTTGCTCACCTAACTTTGCTCCTTCCCTCTGCACCTTCTATTCCCTAGGAACAGGCTTTTGAAAGACAAAAATAGCAAAGGGAGCCTTTGACATGATTTTTTTGTTTTACCTCCAGCTGAAGGTTTTATTTTTTTTAATTCAAAACTTTGAAGTTTTAGTTTATCAGTCCCTGTCTCCTCAGCCATCACAGATTGCAATGAGCTTGGCATTTTTTTCCCATCCCTTAGTTGAAGAGGCTTGTTTTTTTAGCAAAGAGATCAGTAGAGAGAAGCAGATGGTGGATAAGCAAAGGGACAGCTAGTGCTACAATGCTACAGTGAGGAAGACAGGCAGAAAACCTAGAGTAGCACGGGAAGTGGTGAAATGGGGAAAGCTTGAGAAGACAAAAATAGATGGAGAAAAAACAGAGGGAGAATCAAGAGAGGGAGAGTGGCTGGGAAAGAGAAATGCAAAAAAAAAGTGAGATTCTTCAGTGACTGAGAAAATGGTATTCAGCTACTGACAAAGAGAAACACACTGAGACAGAGCAAGTGAGAAAGATGGGAGGTGAGACAGTGGCAGACAGAGATGTACAGCTGGGAGAGAAGCACAGCCATCCCTTGTGTAAAGGGAGCCATGAAATAACAACTGCCAGAGGGACAGGATCAGAGGGGTCACATGTAGTAAGGCAGTAATTACTCTGTTTAAGCAGCAAGGCACAGCAGGGTATTTATTGTTCAAACTGGCCTCATGCCTCCCATGCCCTCAGGTCTGTAGCTATTACACATAAACCAAAAAACTAGAGCAGTGCCAGGGAGGGCTTCTGGCCTGGCTCTGGCTTCATGAATGAGAATGAGTCAGACAGGGAGGAAACACTCTGGCATGGTTTCCCCTGGCATTTACCAGGACTTTGCTCATCAGCAATCATACTTGCACCTTATGTGCAAAACTGCCTGCCCTGCCTCCCGACCCAAGGACAGTGTCCCAAGGAGCTCCCTGGCTTGGGGAACATGAACACCCACTGGCATGATCAGGGTTCGGAGAGCCCCTGAATTTCATGGGCTCCTACTTCTCAAACTCCACACATCCAGCATGCAAACAAAACCCTCCAGGCTGACAGCAGCTTCCCCAGACTGAACAATGTCTCTGTGCTCTCTCTCTCGGGACAGCACTGACCAAACCACTTGGGATAACTCACCCATCGCTGACGGCTCTGCCTAGGAGCTGGAAGCCAAAATCTGACAGCTCAGATGCAGTTTGCATCCCAGCTGTGGGTGCGTGTCAGTGGGGGTCTTCTGCCTGAGGCAGCCTCAGCAGATCAGCTGTATCTATGAATTTCCAACCCCTCTTTTCTATAAATGATCACTGAGGGTCATCACACACTCTCATGCAGAGCCATGAGTCTGGGCACGGAGCAGGTGTGCAATATACTACTTCATCTCAGCAGCTGATTTGGGTCATAGCACTTTGGATCATAGCCTTCTGTTTGACCAGTGGTTTTCTTCTACTCTTTGCTGAACCAGAAGAAAGAATTAGTGTTCTGCCTCAACTTGAGATACAATTTAAATCAGATGATTTCATGTTGAAGATCACTTTTTTTTTCTTTCAAAATCACTTACTGAATTTAGCCCAAATTTAACACTTTTTAATGAACATAAACAGCATTTTTTGGATAGATTAATTACTCTTGAACAGAACTTGGTTGTGAAGCTAATGTATAAAGTAAATTATGAACCATGAGGTAAATTAAGTCATGTAATGTCAGAACTACAATATTATACTCCCTAAGTGTTGCATACTGCAATGCAAGTTGTCATGACTATGCTACCAAACACCAAGCCTTAATTTTACTGCCAAGAAAATGACATATAAACATGAACAAACCAATAGTTGCACAATTTCTGCATCACAAAATTTTTGCCTGCTGCCTTTTGAAGGGTACATCATGAAGTACAAGTCATCATCAGCTAGATGAATCAATGAGATGTCATCACATTTTTGAGAGCCTTAGGAAGGCAGGAGTTGATAACTCATCAGGGCAGTGAGGACAGTGCTGGAGCAGCTAATAAAATAGAGGTTGAAAAGAGAAGGTCAGATGAAGAATCACAGCCGAGGTGCAGGAGTTGTGTGATGTGCACATGTGGATGGCAGCACACCAATCTTGTTCCCAGCAGTGTGGTCAGCATTGTGGGGTCCTGTGCCTTTTTCCTCCACCACCTACAAGAAAAGGATGGGCCAGCACTTGTTCCTGGCACGAGGAACATCAGGGTGTGTTTGCAGGGGTGTGGGTGTATGATCAATAGGTCTCTGTTTCCCACTGTGCTAAGCACAAGTTGGTAATGCAAGCCCAGAGCTGATGCAGGGGACTGAGTTTTTTTGCACATCATGGACACTTATGAAAGGCATAAAATACAAGAGCAAGCAGTCAACTGTTAGAGTCTCTAGTGACTCCAGATGGTTTCCTTTCATTTGGCCTCATGTACTCCTTTTCCTACAACTTTTCTAATTTTGGAGAATGAACTTATGCTACATGGTTGTACAGTTTGAAGACAAGTTCCTCTTCACAAACAAAAGACCAAAGAAAGGACTGACAGCAACAAGTCCCTTCTGGGGCAAGAATCCTGACTGAACTGTATAATTTCTGTCCTGCCAGTGAAGAGCAGTGATGGACTGCAATGCAGTCCCTAGTTTAACTCCACAAATCATTATGTCAGCCCCAGACTTTAGGGAAACCTCATGCGATAGCATGCACTGATACCAATTGTGCCAGTCTCTCAATCTAAGAACTACAGGGGGCGGTCTGTGTTTAGTAGCATCTTTAAAAATCCTTGTTATGTTCTTTACAAAGTCTCTTGTGTCTTATGTAGCACAAGACATGCTCAATATACTATTGTGTAAGAATCAAGTGGCTCACTTTTGTAGGCATCCATCAGAATGTTCCCTTGTTTTAAATATAAGGTGTTTGTTCCCTTCTGTGCTATGCCCATTTGTATTTCTTGGGATGAGAGAGTAAGGATGTACCCAGAACTTCAAGCCAACATAAAATTTTAAAAACTTGGTGATCCTCTCTCCTCAATGATTCAACTTAGCCCACAGAATTCCATTCTCATATGTCTGAAACTTGGAAAAAGTCTTGAGAAATTACAAATTGGCATAAATTTACTTGAAATGGGAAAGAGCATTAATTCAGAGGCTTAGGCATTGCTGTGGGTCTTTCTCTGCAAGCTGGAGCCAAACATTTTGTGATCAGATAACATGGCCCCTGAATCTCCTGTCCTTTTGCAAGATGGCAATTCCTGTAGTTCATCCCTTTTTTCAGTTGAGGCTACTCTGAATACCAACTTCACAAACAAAACCTGAAGACTGGGATTTCTGTATCAGCCTGGATCTAGCCACTGAGCTTTTAAACTGCCATAGTTTTCAACTGAGGAAATGAGGTCAAAGAGTTAAGCTACCCCTTAGCAAGATTTACCCTTTCAAAAACATGCCACAGTGTTGTGATGCCTGGTACCAATATTTGTATAGGTGGATTAGCTTCTTGAAAAATCATTTTGTTTGCTTTTCTGTTGACCCCTCTCCTTGCTGCAATGTTTCTCAATTAGATCCAGCATAGTAATTTCCTGACACCATCCTCCATATCTGCTCCTGGTGGAAGAAGAAAAGGGAATACTTTGTGGGGGAGCACAACAAGGGATCAGGAGATTAGACTACCTAGCTGAATTCAGGATTCAGCAGGCATCAAATATTGCCAGGTATCGAGGTGAGAATCACAGAGGTTTGAGGCAGGGTGGAGTGTGATGGGAAGAGATTGTTTGGGCTCACACACTGCAGAGACTTTTGATCAATTGGGCTAGCTCCTGTGATATTATCATCTGAAGTGTCTGCTGTTGAGTCATAGTGATAGCAGTCCAGATAAATGATTGCTTTGGTCCAGGAAGTTTAATTCTTATGCATTTAGCCACTCCCTTGCTTTCCAAAGAATAAAGTCTCTCTAAAACTTGCAAGGCAGTGGCTGAGAAGGAAGGTGTTTGCTCCATGCTTAATATTGCATCTTGCACAGTCCTACAGAGAAGGCAAGCAGGGAGGAAATACAGACCCTGATTTTGAGGTCTCGTAGCTCCCTGATGCAGCTACTCCCTTTGCTAGTGCAGTTGTTAGCCATCAGCACACTTGAAAATCTTGGTTGTGAAGCAGGGCTTCTCTCCCAAGGAATATGGGAAAAAGAAGAGGGTCACCAGAAAGGAAGAAAGCAGAAAACTGTAAATAGAAGAAATAGTATCAAAACAACTCCTTTCTGACTTCTTACAGCTTACCCCATAAGTTTAGGAAGGGGTCTGAAGACAAACCTAAAAGGTATTTCATTGCCTTCATACCAATTCCTTAATACTTGTTCTGATGATTACATAAGATTTCCAACAACTGTGACAACTGTGCTGGCATGAGAAGACCATGGCAAATCATGTCAATAAAAATGTGTCCCACTGGGCTTTGCCTCTCTGAATCCCCTTATTACCATCATGGACAGGAATCCATTTATTTCTCTTCTCTCGACTCCCCAGGCACATTTGCTTCCTGTGGGAAGAGAAACATCTTGCTCCAAGAGGAGCCCAGTCAGCCAAAAGACCCAAGAAAGCATGAGAAACCATCCATTTTATGTTGAGAACTCTTTGGGTCCTTTCCGCCAAGCACCTGGAGAGGCAGGGATCTCATTAGATGCATTTGCAACTGCACACCTGTGAGACTTTCACTTGAACTGAAACAGCAGTTCCTCTAATTAAACAGCACAGAGCAGGCCACCTTAATCACTGGCATGATTTCATCTTCCTTGAGGGGGAGAGGCATCAAAACTGGTAAGAGAGAGGGAAGAAGGTGAAATGTGCTGAATCCCTGGTTCCTCAGTTTAAAGCACTAAGAGATGTCTCTCATCTCTGTAAAGATTAATGTGAGCTTCTGATAGCATGTTTTATTAAATTGTTATATAATAATTGATATTTGAAAGCAGGGTTTCCAAAAGCCACTAAATGCTTTAACAGGACAAGACCCATTGGTTTTCAATGGCATTTATGCCTGTAAGTCACTCAGGTGCATTGGAAAACTTCGCCTCTACCCTTTTATTCAAATCAGTGCCTCATTTACTCCATCAGTATGACCTTGCCAGTCTGTGTGGCAGAAACCAGGGGCAGGGGTGAAAACCATAAGCCCCCTAAGGAGAGGGTCCATGCTTCCTCAACCTTGGGTGGAAGTAGGGGGTGCCAGCAGCACACAGCCTGAGCGAGAAATCCATCAGCTGGAGAGCAAGTACCCAGACACCAAGGACACCTAGGAAATAACAGCATGATAATTCCTGTCCTGACTCTCCCAAAGCCTGTAATGGGGAGGCACATCTGTCCCTGAGACAAGGCACACAGGCAGGCCAGGTAGAAATGCTGGTGGCAAGCTAGAGGGCCAGTGGGCCAAAGCTTAATAGGAAAACAGCAGTGATTTGTCTCCACCACTATTTATGTTTCAAGCACATGACAGGTTGTCAGTGGAAGTGAGTGCTGCTAAATTTACTGCTTCTCAAATCCCTGCCACAGTTGCATACTTGACAAGTCACTTCATTTGAAGGGCTAGGTGTTGGGCTGGACTTTCCTCCCCCGTGTTTTCCTTCAATGAAAGCCACAAACAGCTTTCTTTACACCACAGGCTGATCCCCCTGCGGGTTATGGTATCAAGGTGTGAGTTTAGAGAAGAGGGACGTTCCCAACATATTAATTTTTAACCCTTATACATACATGCTGGTCTTGTTCTGGGCCACTTGACTGCAGATGTGTGTCTGACAGGACACACACATGACTGAACTGAACAAGTAACAGCTTGGCTACAGCACGGGACATTCGGAGACAGAGAACATGAGAGCCTGGTGAGCATGAGTGAGTACCAGCTGGGTGTGTGGGCAGGAGCTGCTGAGCATCCTAAGGAAAGCAGTGCTAAAGCCTGGGAATGCAATCGGAAATGCAGGTGGGTGAAAGGGTGCCTGGGGATTAGACTGCACATATGTGTACATGTGTATGGGTGGTGGAAAATAGACATGGAATAATGGGTGTGGGACTGGAAGTGTGACGGAGCATTTGGGTGAGGATGTGTAGGCAGGAAGGCTGGCAGGCAGGGGAGAGGGTGAGAGGATGAGCACAGGGTGTGTCTGTGGTCCTGCACATGGAGAACTGAAGTATAGAGTACCTCCTAAGTGTTGCATGGTGCCTGCATCCACGCAGTCTCATGCACATCTGTGACACAACACATTTGGCAGGTGGGAGAAGACCCCTCATTAATGGCTGAAAATTGGTAACAGTTTCAAACTCTCCTGGAAAGCAGAAGAGTAGTGAGGTTGCCATTTGATGATGGGGGCCATAAGTAGCCCAAACCTTCCCTTTTTTCTCCCTAACTAGTCTTCACTGCACTACAGAATCCTTGCTGAAGGGCTCTGGTCTTAGTTGCATGGAAGCTGCTCCCTGCTTTATGCAGCTGTGCTTCTGGACAGCACTACCTCTCAAATGTTCTGACTCCTTTTGGCTGCAGGTATCAAGACAAAGCTATGGTGTTATGGTGTTATGAATATGGTGTTATGAAAGACAGCCAAATGTGACAGGACACATCCTCCTACTCCAGCCACTCCCTTCATTCCTTCTACATGCAGTGGAGCTCCCTGCTTTCTCCCACACATATCTTGCTATCATGCACAAGGTCCTTTCATTTTGTTCTCTCATGTGCACTCAGTAAATTACACATGTGCATGGATACATATCCTACAGAGAGTGTCATGCAGAAGTAGGTCACATAGTTGTTTTTTTGTGTCACAGGGGTGCAGGACCATTGCTATTCTCCACCAGCCCTTTAGGAATCTCCTCTGCTTCCTTTTCCAGTATAGTATAGGCCAGAGGCCCTTGTTCTGCAATTGTGCCTCACTGTTTATATGATTAAATGTAGCATCTGCAGCTATATTAGCTGGGCTATTAGTGACAAGTGCTATCAATCCTCATACTTCAGTGAATAAACTGATCACCAGCTGGGGACAGAAATATCCCCTTGTCTCTCATCACCATCACACACAAACTGCTTTATGTGGGTTTCAGAGGATGGGAAACAAAGAGAGGTGGAGTTAGAGGTTGACAAATAGTTTGGGGTATCTTCCATTTTTTCTTTGGTTCTCTGCTTTCCAAATAACACAACAGACATTTTTTACTGGGTGGCTCCTCCAAGGCTGCTCTAAGTTTTACTGTGGATGGGGGAAAAACACAACAATTGTGCCCTCCCACCTGGCCTCCAAGGACTAAGAATTCATCAACAGTAATCATCTATGCCTCTTGGATGGAAGCCCTCTGACACTTTTACTGGATAATAGCATTTCTTAATAACCAGAATTTCAATCAAATTCCTTTCTATCACCTCTCCAGCACCAATACTCTGAGTACTCTGTATAGGCTAGGACTCAGCAGGGAAAAAAAAATCCTGCAACTTTGACAATAAGCTATTGAAATAATATTAAAAACCAGGTTTTCAAACACCCTCTCTCTAAACACTTATTTCTCAACCACTCTCAAAACTGCTGTCCTTGTATTTCTAAGTCCAGCATTCCAAAAGGGATGCTGGGTTTGATTAAAACAACTTCCTGGCTTGTAGGTTATGTCAGTATCCTGGTGGGATTTTATGCCACTAATCTCAGCAGTCTGCAGTCTGCAGATGCAGAACAGTTGAAGAAGGGGAGGAATTGTTAACTATATTAAAATGGCAAATTTACCTGCAGACTGTATTTTCTCACTACTTCAGGAGCAGAAGGTCTCGAGATAATTTCCAGGCAGTCTGAGCTTGCATATACAGGGGGATGCAAGGAAGGAGAGGGAAGAATAGAGAAGAAAGGAGAATAGAGAACAGGGGAAGAACTGTCAAGACAATAAATAATTTTAAAAGTAGCATAGAGAAGATAGTTTGTGAAACCCAGGTCTTCGGGAGAAGGACCAAAAAGGAAATAAATAAAGAAAGAGACACAGAGCATAAGACAGAGATGAAAGTTTGATTGAAAAGAAGTGAGGGAATACAGAGAGTTAGGGCAAACAAGCAGAGCTCTGAGCAAGGTGAATTGCCATGGGAAAGCAGCGGGGAATGCAGTTAGTGTTGGCTGGGAATACAACATACAAGGGGTAACTGAGGCCAGAGTCTTCCAGATATATTACTGTTCTATTGATCTGTGGTAAACAATTTCACTGCTCACATGTGATTCATGACTGTTGGTAGAATCACTGAGGGCCTTGGACACTTATGTGCTGTGTATACATACATACACAGGGGTATACAAGGAGAAAAAAGGTGAATTCCCATGACCTTTCGTAGTGAAGGATGGAGTGGGAATGTTTGGTGCTAGCTACCCCTCCTTACTTTCTGCCTGCTTCATCTCATTAAAAGCAGATAAAATATACCACATGAACAGCCACCCCATTTCTAGACAAACAAGTGCTCTTATTGCTACCTTCTCAAATATAGAGAGCTCCTCTGTAAAGTCTGCAATTCATGGACCGAAAAGACAAAGAAGAAACCATAGTTGTCCCCTGTCATTCCAGTGCTGCAGGAATCCTGGAAGATAATCTCCAGCACTTTCCATGTAGCCCTGGAAGAGCCCCATGAATTTCCTTTGCTCTTCATCCCCTAGGCTCTTGCTGTGAGTGCATGACAATTTGCCCGGAGGCCAGTGTGGTTGTCAAGAGGCTCAGGGAGGAAAGAAACAGAAAACCTCTCCAGTCACTTGTCACTGGGATGATTTGAGGTTTTTGGTGCCATCACTTACAAATCTGTTCTGATGGGCAAAAGGCACACATCCCAGCTCCAGCAGCAGAGCTGATGTCACAGAGGGCGTCTGGATACAGGCATGGGAGGGAGCCCATGGGTTGGAATGCAGCAGGAAGCTGCTACAAGAGGAGATGAGGATGAAACCGAACCTGCTGGAGACAACAGGTCTGGCTCCTACTCAACAGGAGAAATAGCTATGCTGCTCTTGATCTCCTGAACATGCACAGCTTGCTCTCATCTCCTACATACAATGAGAAGGCTGAGGTCTGCTATGAAAAGAATTTTGTACTCAGATGTGATGAATTCAGTTTTTTTCTATACCCTTCACCTCTTCCAGCTGTAGGCACTTCTAGGGAGTCATGGGAGAGAGATGGAGAAATGAAAAACAGATACTGAGATACCTATTCAGGTATTTTTGTACTGAATCCCAAAGCCTTCCTGAGCTCTTTCCAAACAGAAATTGGCTGAAGGTGACAGATAGTCCTCTGAATTTGAACCTCCTTGGGACATCTGTGCACACTGGTCCTGTCAGCATGCTATGTTAACTCATACATCACTTGTTTAATGATTTAAGGATTTGACCGCTTTAGTTTGGGAGCAGATAGTGAATTGAAGGCAGGAAGGTTTGATTCCCTCTCTGTGTTTCTGTACGCTCAGTCATCCAGTGGTTGATATCTGCACAAGCCTAAAGGCAATCTTCGCTCTTTCAATTAAAAAAAAAAAAAATAAAAAAAAAAAGAAAAAAAAAAAAGAAAAAAAAAGGCATTTAGGAGTCCTCAGATGGTTTGATGCTGGCAGAAAATATCTATCTCTGCTCAGAATCACAAGGAAGAAAATGGTCTTGCTCCCCTTTCCAGGCAGGGCAACCTCTCCCCACCTGCACTGTGGTGTGTGGTGCCCATCACCATCCCTGTGCAGGAAGCAATGTCTTAAGAGATGAGGCAGGAATACAGGCTGTCAAGATCCTCACCTATATTCTTTACTCTTCTTTCTGCATGATAGCTATGGAGGTATAAGCAGCTTTTACAGGTCCAAGACCAGAACCTGGTCTAGGCAATAGATTAAATCTCAGGTTAGTCTTTCTAGGGAATGAGGTGGCAGAAATTCTTACTGAGTTTTCTCAGGAGAAATGCAGTCTAAGATAGATTCAGATTAATAGCTTAACACTTGTTCCTCTCTAATAGCAGAAAATGCCCAAGGCACTTTTCCTCTGCTTGTGCAAAGACACTGATCACAAACCTGTATACAGCACCACACTCTGGGTCCCTTCTGCAGAGAAAAGTCATTAAGCAAAATCATACGCACAGACCCAGCAAAAAAGGCAGAAGATGAAAAAAAAATTTGTGTGCAGAGGGAACAGTCACAGCTGTTTCAATTTATGAGACAAGAAATTGTATTTCAAAGAGAATACAGAAGTTTTCCCCTTCGAGAAAGTTATTAACTAGAATTTGCAATAAACCCCACTCCATTTATATGCCTCTAAACTGAAGGGCTCTGATAGAGATTATACTGCATTCTGCAGGCCTCTGCTCTGCCAAGAAGAGCTCTCAGCCTCAGACCTTGCCATCCCAGAGGTCTGAATCATCTCTCCTGCTTTTTCATCCATCACAGCCCCGCTTCAAGTTTCTCACCCTTTTTTCCCCCTCTTCAGTTCACATACCTTTTTTGTCTTTTCTGATTTTCCTTACTCTGTCTCCCTCCTCCTCTTCCCCTATTATTCTCCTTCTTATCGTTGAACCCTTTTTTCTTTCCACCTGTATATATGTCCACAAGACTGAAACCTGACTGTAACTCAGTTGAGCTTCTGCAATGACAAAGAACATTCATGCTGGAATAGTGTATTGGTAAAACATCTAGGAGAAGAGTTCTCATACTTGCAGCTTTGTTTTGCCTTTTATAGCTGTCTGTTACACAGTAATTGATTTAAGGGGGATGATGCCAGATTGCACCACATGGCTGGAAAAGACTCCATCATTTTAATTCAAAGCTGTAAAGAACTGAACCAGGGGGTGGGGAGCAGAGAAGGTAAAAAAATACACTACAGCTGAAGAAATATGCTACAGCTAAAGAGAAATCACTTGGAGGTGTTGGCAGTAAAGAACTTCACTTACAGAAGCTGGGCTGCTGGAGATTTCCTTGAAGATGACCCACTGAAGATGTGTTTGATTTGAACTGGTAAACGCCTGTGCCTGTTTGTACTTAAGGACCCTAGTGGGGCGCTCAAGGCTAATTAATTGTTTTTGCATGTAGTAGCTTTGATGCTTAGCATGTCAACAGAAAAGCAAGAAAACAACAGAAGATGCCATGGTGGTATAAATGAGGGACTCAGAGAGAGAGAGAGAGAGAGAAGGTCAATCCAGCAATCCCATGCATACTGGCTCTCAAAAATTGAAAATTTAGTGTGGAGCATATATCCATGCTTCATTCTCACTTGCTAACAATTAAGTAAATAATTTAGGAAGGTGATAGATTATCCACAAAGGAAAAAAAAAAAAAAGAATCGATCAGTTTTATAAATAAAGAGTCCTTAAGATTCTCTCATTGCTGGAGGACAGACAGTGGCCTGCATGGACCTTTCTTCTGACAAGGCTGCTCTTAGACAAGTCCTCTGTGTCCCATTTCTTTCCACTTCTCAGTGTCTCAACACTCACTTTTCTATACATCTATTTGTGTGTGGTCAGCTTCATATAACATAATTTGTATGCAGCAGCCTGGAATGAAAGCATAACAAGCACGGCACAATTGATATTCTCCTCATTAAAAAAGGAAAAATCCTCCCTTACCAAGTTTGACTTGGTAACTATATTTC
The DNA here is from genome assembly GCA_013389925.1 of Aegithalos caudatus. Lineage (NCBI taxonomy): Eukaryota > Metazoa > Chordata > Aves > Passeriformes > Aegithalidae > Aegithalos > Aegithalos caudatus. The sequence continues at coordinate 226,169 of WEIU01017882.1, forward strand.
CCTTTTGGACAATATATACTGTGCCATACATACAGTGAAGCAATAAATAAGCCAGCATGTGAAACAGGAAATGTCTTTCTAATAGGGCAGTGAGTGTTTGGCATGCACTCATTGATTTAACCATCAGCCAAACAGGTAATGATGAAAAGATGAGAAAATGCCTAGTCTCATTTAATCGTCCAATCAACATGTTACAAAAATCTTTTGTGTTTTTACACAATAGCTCCCTGGAAAACACCTGCTGAGGAGTGTCCAAGGCACTCAGGTAGGAGGATTTGACCCTGCTGCCCAAAACCTCTTTGTTCAGAAAACAAAAGACTTCAGTTTCCAGTATTTGGAATCTCCAAGTTTCACTAGCACATGAGTCATGGTATGTATTAAGTGAGAGCTCAGTCTTCTACAGAAAACAGTAGTCAGTACCCACACGAGTAAAAGGAGGGTTTAATCCAGGATGGGAGTTAAAACAGCAGCTATCTAGTTCTATAAAAGCAGCCCTTCCCTGTTTCCATTGCATGCTCCTGCCTCTGCTGGCCAGTGAAGCTTCCTTTGCATCGGGAGATACCCACTCATGTTTCTAAGCCTCTCTGTAGCCCAACCCAAACCCAGTGTCAAACAGTCTTATGCTGAACCACAAAGGGCTTTGAAGTTGAACAAAAACAAATTGGAAAAAATACAGCATACTGGAGACAGTCTTTACAGTGAGCATTCTATGAGCCTGGCAGGAAAGTGACTGAGCATCTTACTGATTTGTGCAATACTGCTTCTCTTTCAATTCACCTGCTTTTAAACAACACACTGAACTGTCTCAGGAGATTCCTTGGTTAGGGCTTCATCTCCACACAGCCCTTCTTGTCCATCTCCTTTTAGCAACCAGCCTTTCTTTTCCAATTCTCTCAGTATGAATACCTCTGCAGGGAAAAGCTGTTTTTCTGTGCAATCCCCAATTTAATACTCTGACATGGCATCAACAACTTGTTGCTGTTTCTTCCTGTTCATGAAGTACTATCCCTGCTTTTTATTCCCCTTTTCCTTAAGTCATTCAATTTTCCTCTTCTCTCTGCCCCGCTTCACCCTTCATGGTGGGGTTTGTGCTTTTTCTCTTTCCTCCTCTTCTGGAAAAGTGCCAGCAATACAGCAGAAGGGAGCACATTGAGAAAGGTTAGGCAAACACAACATTATGATCAGAATCAGCAACATATTGCTCATTAAACATTTAAAATCAACAGTTGCTGGCTTGATCTGCCAATATTGTGAGAAATGCCAGTTTTTGCCCAAGGTGCCTCCTGTTTCCAAAACAACTTTATTTATGATGTGGGAGCTTGTGGCTGTGAGAACAAAACCCTACCTCCAGTGGCCAACAACACCCAAGCTACAGGCAGCTCCATGGAAAGTTCCCCAGTGAGCACCAATTGCTTCTGCGTCCCCAACACCCCCACTGTTTTCCAGAAACAAATGGATGTGTAAGAGCACAGAAATGTGTTTGCAGGAGATAAATTATTTATCTGAAATTTACTGTTGTGAAGTCAGCGTAATTCTCAAATCTGCAGACATATTTTATGCACTGATAGGACATTTCAAACAGGGGCATTTGGACTCATTTCTTCCCTCCTCCTCCAAGTATTAACACAATAATGCCTCACCTGGAAAAGAAAAGAGCTGGTGCTGGAGCTGGAAAAGCAGTAGGATAATAGGCTTGTAGTTTTGTGTTGTGTCCCAGGAAAGTTCTGTTTCTTGATAAACAAACCAGCATAAAACTCCATTCCCTCCTCCGTCCAACCTCTGTGATATTTGCATTTATATTTTTCTGCCTAGTCTACAAAGTTGATGCCTTTGGTAGTTAGAAAATCAAGCTTTATACCAGGTAAGGTACACACTTGACTACTGTGGGCAAATACCAGAATCCTCCGGCTCTGTCAGTGTCCTTCCTCCTGCCCTGCAGCAGTCCCTGCTCTCCCAAACCAGGTGAAGGACAGGTCACTCCTACACCCATGCACATGTCCACTGCATATGTACCACTACATAGGCATTGTCCTCTCTTATGCTGGCTCTGGGACATTCCTGCATCAATCCAGCCCTATAAAATTTTTCATTCTTACAGGAGCCCCTTGTTTAGTGCAGTTTATCTAAAACCATGCCACTGATCCAAATGGAGACTCTTCCTTCACAGAAACTAATTTTGAGGATTTTTTGCCAATTATTCTGAAGGGAACAGAGCTGGTTCCTAGGTATTAATGTGAAGATATATTCACTCTCAATTACACTTGTTTGAAGCATGAAAAATAAGATTGTCCTCTGCTAATGCAGGAGTAAAAAGGGCAATTATAAATCACACAGTTCACACAACAGATAACCAGCTCAACATTTCTGACAAGCTCTTGTCCACTGGGCAATAACAAGTTCTGTGGATGCTCACAGGCACCATTCACTTTAGGTCAGTCAAAATGGAGATAAATATGTCCTGGCCATGTCTCTCTGTTCTGTACAGGTGTATTTAAACGAGTGCATGCTCAAAGAGAGGCCAGTGGCTTGCTCAAGGCTCTGGTAAATCCAGAAGGCAGCAGTAAAGACTGCTGATTGTGAGCATTTCTGAGAAATCTGATGGAATGCTTCCAACAATTCAGAGTTCCTGCAGAGAATTCCCCAAAGCTCCTCACTTTAACAATAATTCTGTAAGTAGATGCACTCCTCTGCCTGCCACTTAAGAAACCTAATCACATACCAGATCCTCCATTAGAGTTGGCCGCTCCACAGCACAGGAAAAGTGGGAAGTAATTTTCACTGAAACATGGTCTAAGCAACTTGAAATGCTGCCACTAGAGTTTTCAGAAGGAAAAGAAAAAATAAGACTCCTTTTGATCTAAAACCAGTTAATCACTCTCCTTCATGCACCTGGCATCCCTTTTGTTTGTCAATCCAAACAGACACCTGACATTTGGTCAGATAAAACATGCTGGGTTTTCACTGATAGGAGCAAGTCTTCACTGTGGCTTCAACTGGCTATTTTTGTATGCTGTTTGATATTCAGCAGGGAAGATGGAGCCCTTCTTCCCATCCTTTCCTAGCTAATTACCAGTCACTGCTGTCGACAGGACTACAGGGTCCTGCTCAGGTCAGCTGCGAAGACTGTGCTCTTACACTTACATTCTGTGGCAGCAACTGATGATGAAAAATTGCTGCTGCACCAACCCAGACAGCAGGCAGCCATGGAGATCTCACACGACTGCCCCGTTATGGCACCGTGGATTTGGACAGACCTGGGCCACACCTGGCCAGTGGCCCTCAAAGGGTGAGGCAGACTGTGGCACGCCTACTCACCTTAAACAGAAATGAAACTATCACTGCTAACTGAGGTAAAGAAGTGGCTTTGGGTCACCCTCCAGTTTTCTGAGTCAGAACTGAATCAGAACAGCCCTTTTACTTCATCAGAGGCATCCAAAGAGACAAAGCAGCAGCAGGTTTTGGTAAACAGCCAGTGATTTGGCCAAGGACTGTAAAGGAGCATACATGTGATCTCCTGGATCTGAAAAATGTACAACTTGCAAAAAACCACTAAAACCTGAAAGAAACTCTGCTGTAATGAAGCACAGATGATCTAAGCTCTATGTATACCAAATAATTTAAACGGAAACAAAGCAAGTCCAAATTTCTACACATGGTACCATGACCTGAGGACTGAAGAGAGAGCAGCCCCACAAAGCAGCATTATGATCTTTCTAGAAACCCAACAGTGTCCAAATGTTCTGCTCAACTTGAAGTAGAGTTGCACGTTTTGGCAGTCCAATTATTTAATAAGTAATTGTCTGGAATTACTGTCCAAAAGTGAGTGCTCAATTAATCTGTCCCTTCATTAGGCCAGGAAGCTCCCTGAGTCCCCAGGGGTACAGCAGCCTGCAGACCCTCACGGTTCAAAGCAATGCTGCACTGCAGAATGGTATCAGTGTCAGAAACATCTCACAACCCTCCCAAGAGGATTTGCTGAGGACTTGATCCTTCAGGCCACAGGTCTCCGTAATTGCCTTCTTTATCTGAACAAGGTGAAATTGCTGTGAGGGGATAACTTTTTATTGATTCAGTTAAAGTGATGTTACCTGTCCTCTAGTCAGCATTCTCCTATAATTTCCAGAGTGTTGTGTTTCTTCCAGAACAGGCAGATTCAAAGTAAAGTAAAAATCATAATAAGCCAGTCATGTGCACCTCTATAACAGGGTCAATTTAAAAATTACACCTTTGGTTAAATAGGTGCAAGTTGCTTTTGGAGCCAAGCTCTGAGCTCCATTTTTAAGAATAGGTAGCACACCAAAAGCTATTTTCTTATGAGAAACCCTAGAAATAAGTTTCAAGCCTCAGAGAGAAGGATTAATTTGCTAGTAATGAAAGTGACACACGGGAAAATGTAAAATCAATCTTGGGTTTAAAGGCAGAACAACACTGGCTCCACTTCCTTTTTTTTTTTTTTTTCTTTTCTCTCTCATTTTCCTCCCCTCTCCCCATAGTGGCTTGTTACCACTGAGCATACATTATGCACATTACCCACAAGCCTATGCTCTGTTTAAATTAAAAAAAGAAACAGCGTTTTTAATCAATCTATTTGCACTCTTCTGCCACAACTCACAAAAGCAGTTTGATTTCTTTTCATTGGTCTCAAGAGAGCTGAACGCTGCTAACTAAGAAAACCACTGCAAACTAGTAATAATAATACCAATAGTAGCAATAATAATGGTGACACCCCCCCAAAATAAAAAATAATAAAAAAAGAAATAATAGAAAGAAGAGGCATAGTTAGCCTTGCTCAAAAACAGATCAAATCTTTTTCAAAAATAGACGGTGTTAACAAATAACAGATCAAGCTGGAGCAAAACTCGGTGATCTGGCTTGTTCTGAACTTGGGCATCTCTCCCTCACACCACCAACACATAAGATCAACTGCAAAGCAATGGAGGGACTCTTCAGTCCTGTAAAAATCAGGTTGTCTGTGCACACTTCTCCAAATCCTGGTAATTCTGCTACATGCGCATTTGGAAATTAATTATTCCTAGTAATTCAGACCCTGTCTTGTGTTTCACATACACCATGATTCAAACACAGAATTAAAAATAACAGAGAAATGGTCACCTGGTTTTGCTGGTGGTGAATCACAGCCATAATTCTACTGTTCAGATCTGGGGATTGCTAATTCTTTCTTTCTTTTTCCATTAAGAAAACAGGAGGAAAAACAGACCATTGCTTAACAAGGCCATATCATGCTGAGAGCTCCTGCTCAGTTTTCTATCTGTAAACAGTTTTACACAAGTGAAAACCTTTTTCTTCCTCTTTCTTCAGCAGATGAGAAAAGAAAAATGACCTTCCCAACAAGGAACCTTGAAACAGAACCAAGATCTCTTCATTGCTGGACCCCTAATGGGGGGAGACCTTGAAGCCACAGGAACTGGCTCCTCACTGCAGATGCTCTTCTGCCTCCTCTACCACCCTAAGGCAGCACCCATCCTACTTCTGAAACACTTCACATGATCTATACACCAGCACAGGGTAGCTACTGCTAGATGTATGAACAAACTTTATTTTTCCAGACTTAAATATATTCCCAGTCTCACGTTTTAGATTTAGATTTAGTAAAGATCCTGCCAACACGGTGATATGTCTCTCTTCTCCCACCCTGATACATAACTTGTCCCTTTTGGTCATATGAAAGACATCCATGGTATATTAATGCTAAATTATATTCACAGTTTAAACTGTGAAAAAGATTTACTGCTTAGAGAAGTAAAGCCAGGGACCATATCCAAGATACAAATCTAGATGGTAGTTCAAAATGCAAGCATTTTGGGTTGTCACCACCTTAGGGTTTGGTTTAAACTTATCTCCAACCAAAATATTGCTATCCCCCCCTGCAGCTTAAAACGTGGAAGAGAAAGAAGGGTACTGATCGTCTTCCTAACTGCTTCTTTGTAGCAACCACCTGCATAGGAAATAATGCTGGTATTTGTCAAGGGTTTTAAGAGTATTATTAGGTGCTCTGTATCCGCAGAAAGTCACTGGCTCTGAATGACTAACTCCATAGAGCCATATGGTGGAGTTGGAAAAGAGATTAAAGATCATTTAGTTCCAACCCTCTGCCATGGACAGTGATACCTTCCACTAGACCAGATTACTTTAAGCTCCATCTGGTTTGGCCTTGAACATTTCCAGAGATGGGACATCCACAACTTCTCTTGGCAACCTGTTCCAGTGCCTCCAATACTCGTACATTTTTTTTTTTCCTTATATCTGATCTAAATGTACCTTCTTTCAGTTTAAAGCCATTTCCCCTTGTCCTAAATGCCCTTGTAAAAATTCTCCAGCTCTCTTCTTAGCTCCCTTTAGGTATTGGAAGGGGCTGTAAGGTCTCCCTGGAAGCTTCTCTTTTGACTGAGCATGCCAAACACTCTAGCCCATCCTCATTTTTAATTACTTACACCAAGGCTGGAGAATTCATGGTAACCCCCAATACTTCACTGTGCCAAGTGCAAAAAGAAATCTCACCACTTCTTCCTATGTGCACTAAAATCAGATTGGTTTCCAAGATCCTGAATTTCTTTTGATTATTCTTTGATTTCCATGTACAAAAATGTATTAGAGCAGAGATTTCCATCATCCTCTGCCTCAGGAACTTCATTCCTTTGCCTTTAAAAATCCTGATTATACGTATAACACTGGCTGTAAAAATGAGACAGTAGAAGAAATTCCCACATATTCTGTAATTCTTCAATACAAAGGATGCTCTTCTCAAATGCCAGAAAGATGGGAGTTTCATTGGAGAAGACTCCATCTGCCTCATCCACCTTTTCCAGCAGAAACAATCCTGCCACTGGAAATAGGGTGGGTTTTTTTTGCTGCTGATGCACAGGTGAAAGAAAATCTCATTCACATTTTGTTCCACTGGGTCTGTGAAGCTGAGAGATGCTCTACATCTGCACAGTAAGAAGATGGGACTCAAATACAGGGGATACAATGCTGCTTCATGAGTGTGTGCTCACAAAGTAAAACAGGGATTAATGGATAAAAATCAGACCAGCTACTATTAGAATTTCCAATAAAGCACAAATCCCTTAGGATCTCCTGAGGAGAGACAGAACTCCCACCTCCCATGCAATGTCAGTTTATCACTGACTCACTGCACTGCAGGACAAGCATAGGCCAGCAGACTCCTGTTTCAGCAGCCTTAATCCACCCCAGCATGCACAACAAGGTGCAGAGGTAGTCAGCAGTTTGCCTGCTCTCCTAGGAGTAGGAAGCAGCCTGGATGCTTATCTAGCTCCTCTTATCTAGCTCCTGGAAGCTTTGGAAGAAAGGCTTCAGCAGCAAAGAGCTTCAGCTGTCTCCTCAAGATTTTTGAACAGCAGGTAGTTCAAACAGACCGCTCAAGTCTGGAGCATCTCTGGTGTCAGGGTTGAACTGGATGAGAAGAAATGCTCTTTAGTGCTTGGACATATGAAGACTTTTGAATTCTACACAGTATTTTCTCCCCTGCTGAGTTTCATTTCCCAGCGAAAAGCAATCATTATTAAAAAAAAAAAAAAATTAAAAAAAAAAATATATATATAAAAATACCACCTTACATTTTCACCATCATTCATAATTTTAAATCCCCACGCCTACTGCGCAAATGCTTTCTGGGGGGAGATTTCCCTCCTGAAGTTTTGCCATCTGATCACCTTCATAAACAGTCTGAAGAATGTTCTGTTGATACACAATGCACAGAGTGGGCAAAACCCTGCCCAGATGTCACTATTAATCTCTGCTACCGCTCCATTGATGCAGTGCAGCTGATGGAGCCTTCCTGACATGCTCTGGAAGGGCAGACAAGAACTAGGATTAGGGACAGGAGCCAAAATCTGGGGAGGTACAAGTGTGGAGCTTTCTGATGCTCCTGAATCTCTTCTGAGTACTACAAAAGAGCTCTGTGGGCATGTATTTACATACATATGCCTGTATGCTTTTCCCTGTGATGGAGGACTTGGCTCTACGTGAGAAGGTGAGGAATAAGACCTCCTTTCCTTTCTTCTCCACTCATAACATTTTTATTTTCTTTTGCATTTCTTCTAGGTTTCCTTGGTTTGCGAAGCCCACAGGGCAAGATCCAGAGCACCTGTGAACAGCAAACCCCATGGCACTGGGCAGAATGTCTTGGATAGCTGGTATATCACACACAGTACAGCTCAGTCTTCAACTGCATCAGCCCTTGTTATCTCAATCTTCAGCTTCCTACTGGTTTGGCAGTTCTCCTCCTCTTTCTATTTACATCTTTGTTCTTCAAGATGTATCAAAGCACCTGGGGCTTCACCCTGTTCCATGGGCACCCTGCCTCCAGCTCTGCCAAGAGCCTTGCAAGCCTTAAGGAGACAGAGAATTGAGAAAACCTTGATTTTTCTTTTTTCTTTTTTTTTTTTTTTTTCCCTCCTTCTTTGCTTTTCAGGATCCTCTCCTAGATGAGTGGCTAACTGCCTAGAGCAGCTTTAATTCCTCTATGGCAACACACTACACTGCCAAGCATTATTCACAGAGGACAGAAACAGGGTGGGGCAAATGTGGAGGGAAGGCAAGTGGAGAAAACTGAAAAATAGTGAGCAAATGATTACAAACTGATGGGTGTCAGCAGAGAGGAGGGGAGGGAAGGAGTAGGAAGGCTGTGACTGAGGGGTTTACCCCTTAGTACAGTCACAGTTACCATGCAACTGGGATCAGCAGAGCGATGAGGAAGGTGCTCTCCCCTAGGAATGCTGTGAGCAGTACTCAGCCAAACAGCTTCCCAGACATCACAGTGCCACCACCATCTCCCAGGGCAGCCCAGCCCACCCCTCCACTTGCCCAGGCACTGGGATGCACTGATGCACACATTTGCCAGGCCCAGCAGAGCTGCTCAGTGCTGGGCAGGGAAGCAAAGCTGCTTTTGCAGTTGTAAGTAGAGCTGTTTGTAGCACCCCGGAGACAGAAAAAAACAGCAGCTGGGATGGAGGCAGGGCACTGGTTTGGTGCTGCTCTCAGAAAATAATGTGCTGCGGCAGTGCAGAGGGAGCAGGTTCTGATATTATGGACTGTCTGCCCTGTGCTGGAGGATGAGTGCATCTCTGCCAGGTGAGCTCCTGGGATACAGGGCTGCTGTCTGGGGGCATGAGCTGCACAATGCTGAGTTCCTCCAGCCTGGCATCTGGGTCCAGTAACCCAGGGTGAAGGGAAATTCCCACATTACAATGGGGTCAGCTAACCAACACTAATTGTAAAGATGAGGCTGAAGAAATGGCTCCCTCTGGCCTGACACAGGCCATCCTCACAGGCCAAAAACACAAGAACAAGATGACTGGAGGGGCTAAGCCTGCAGAGCTGCTGTAAAACCCCTTTCCCCATGTTACTCTGTGAGGCAGGTTGACATCACCTTCAGTTTACAGGTGTCCTGTGGGGTGGAATGGCTTGCCTTGCATCCCTCCAGCCATACAGTCTGTCAGGTTTGCTCGAGTCACTCTGACACTGGATGCTGCACTCAAAGCCCTTTCCTTTTGTGGCATGGGCTTCCAGCTACCAGTCTGCCTGGGGGGATGAGGCAGTACAGGGGGATTCCAGTGGTAACATGCCCAGGCTCCTGACAGCTCTGTAAGGCTGCCCTCCCCTGGGCCCATGGGTGCTGTGGGGCACACAGATTGGTGGGTGCCCCACCTGGTGCTCTGGGCTCCCCCACCCTGGGGCTGACAGTCAGTGCCAAGTCCAAGAGGTGCTCCAGCTGAAAATATCTAGGGCACAGTGGGGAGCTGACAGGCAGGCAGAAGAAGAAACAGACGTGAAGCCGATGTTTTGTGAGGACTGTGTTTGACCTGCAATACAGCTAACATCAAAATCAATCTACTCACTGTAGCTGGTCCTCCACCCCTTGGCTGCAACCGCCTTGAACACCTACATCATGTTATTCCTTCCACCCTCTGCCAAATTAATCTTTTTTTCTGAATCTGCTTTCACATCCTGTTCATTCCTCACTCAAATCTGACTCCTCCCTTCATTTTTTCTAGTTACTTTGTTTCCCCACTGTGCTTTCTATTTTCTCCATTTTATTTCTTGCACCACCACACACCCCCTTATCTTTCAGCTGTCTCTACTGTCCATCCTTTCCCTCATCATATTGGCCTAGCATTTTAAAACAGCTAAATATCTACCCATCCTCCCAGCCTTTCACTGTCACATGTATCTGTGTAGCATATCTATTTATTAATTTCCTATATAAAAAGTACCAGCAGAGGTGTTTTTTTGTTTGTTTGTTTTTTGCTTGTTTCTCTCACCCTCTCCTCATCATTATGAGAAAATAATGAGCTGTTTGGTCTGTTTTACTGGTCAGGGGGAGGAGGGGAGAGAAAGGAGGGGCATGTGGGAACAGCAAGCCAGGTACCCTGGATTGTTTGCCTGGAAAGTTCTTTTCTCTTTCTTCCTTGCCCACTGTGGCCTCATTTATCTAAGGATGTAGCAGCTTTTACTGTACATTATGAAAAAGCCTAAGAAAGCAATCATTCTGCAGAAGAGGAGGCAAGAGGAGCTGTTTGGAACACAGGAGCCCTCTGCTAATCATTACCTGAGACTTGCCCAGGGCTGGCAGCTTGCAAGCAGGTTTAGGATTGTCTCCCATGACCCATATACGTTGTCTTACATGAGGATTTTTCAAATGCTTCCCTGATTCTGGATGTTCGTACGGAAATACGTATTAAACTATGAGTTGAAGTAGGACATAAAAAATAAGAGGACACTACTACCTCTTCCAGCCTTGTGATCCCTCTGCATCAGGCACTGTTTATTACTGCTGCCATCTGCTTGCCATCCTTGCCTGTAGCCTCAGACCCTCTCCTGCAGGTAGTTACCACTGCTGTCTCCTGCACAGTCGCAGACATTGTCCCTTGATCCCATATCCTTTTTCTTTAGACTTTTATGGCTCTTCTGCTTTCCTAAGCACATTCCCAAAGTGATGTCTATCACAGTAGACACCAAGAGTCCACTTCAAGCTTGCCCATGCCATCTGTGCCCTGACAGTCTCCTTTAACCCTCTGCTAGTGCTGGTGAGCACCTGCCAAGGGGAAAACTGAACAACACACCTTAACACTCAGTGGTAGCTCAGCAGTTAACTTGAAGCTGACCGGGTAAAAACTTAAGATTTTAAGCAAAGTATTTTTTATTCCCTCCCCTTACAATTGGCCTGAAATATCATGACAAGCATTATTTATCTTATTAAGTACACTACATTAACCTTGCAAATATGCTAATGAACAAAAGGCGCTGCCTTAGCAGCTTTTTGGAATAGGAAATTAAACATGTTCATCAGAGAGCTTTTAATTATTATTATTTCTTAAATGCTGGTTTAATGCAACAGCTCTCCTTCTGCCAGGGGCATCAGAGGAGAGGGATGAGGTTTATATGCCTCCACCCTCAGAGCTGTCCCCAAAATTCTATGTGGGAATTCCTACCTGACCTACACATTAAGGACCTGCTCTGTCCTGCAGCTGCAGGCCCTGGCCCAGGCAAGGGAAGAGCTGAAAGATCAGGCAGGCAGGGAAGGGAAGACTAAACTTGAGTATCTTTGCTGAGGTATTGCCTTAGCACTGAAGAAGAATGCAGATCCAAGTGCTGTACGCTGGAGGAGGACTGCACAGAGAGGGAAAGGGCCCTGTCCTTTGTTCAGGATGAGCTTCTGGTAGCTTTCCAAACATGTGACACAAACCCTGATCTAGAGAGCATGGAGACCCTGATAGCTGTCTTGTTTGGCACTGGCTTTTGAAAATAACAACATGCTTGGCCTGAGCCGGGTGTCTTGTCTCCTTGTCTCCCTGTGCAGGCAGTGGAGAGGGAGAAGTGCCCCGGGACCCCTTATCCCTGTGTCAAGCCAGTACAGTGGCTCCCATCTCCCAGTGCCTCAGGTGGAGTGTCCAGCTTAGACAGAGCAGGGCAAGGCCTGCATGGTTGGAACAGCCCCTGTGGTGGTCAGGGTGACAGCAAAAGGCACCCCTGCACCCTCTTAGCTGCTGGCAGAGGTTTGAGCTGGTGCCATCACAACTTCTTATCCCAAGAACGACTCCCTACCACCTGCCAAGTCTGGCACAGCCCAAGCACATCTCCTGTCTGTCTAACAGCCCTGACCTGTGGGCTGTGACAGCTCTGAGGTAGTGTGGAATAACAATGGAGAGCACCACCACTGAGGTCCTCCAGAGTGCCAGTGAGTATACACTGCTGATTCACAGCTCTTTCCCAGGTCTCACCCTCAGCATGGACCTTCTGGTTCCCTTTCCCATGGTGACAGACACACTCTGCTCCATTGGCTGCCTATGTCTCTTTCCTGGCAAGAAGCAAGGAGAGCAACATTTGCAAGAGTGGCTTTACAAAACTTATTCCTACCAGGTAGAAAGCTGCGATTCTCTCAGCTTGTTCTGCTCAGGGTCTGATCCAGAGTGACTCTTCACCACACCTGCTGTGCTGCTTCCTCTCCACACAGACAGCCCTTTCCAATGAGTTTCCACTCCCCTTACCATGAACTGGCTATCATTGCTCGTGTGCCTCCTCGCAGGGCATGGTCAGCTCAGGTGGAACAGGCAGTACAGTCACAAACACAATTTTTGATTATTTCTGGGGGGTTTTAATGGTGGTGTTACTGTTGCTGCTTTCACAGCTGCTGTAGCTTGCTAGTGCGCTGCAGCCGGCATCACCCAGGAGATAAGGCCAAGGAGCACAGCTCTGCACTGCCTACTATCTATCTAAGCTTTTTTCAAGCTTTTATGCTGGGTTTTTTTTTTCTAAGTAAAATCTTAAGAGGGCATATTTAGCCGTGTATCCAATGTCTTTCTGGAGTGTGCTCTGATAAAGGAAAAAAAATCATCCCTCAAGCAGCATAGAGGTGAGGAAGTTTATCCCATGGCTCTGCATGGGAACTGTCACAGCAGGATAAACCAAGGGAAATCAAAAGCTCGGAGATTTACCCAGATGCAGAGAAAAGGATGATATTATCCAACATGACATTACATGTTCTTTCTGTAACACAAATCAGCTTCCATCGGTCAAATGCTGCTCTCCTCTGACATGATAGTCTTCCACAACAGACTGCAGTGCTGCAGGAGCTCTGAGCAGATTTTTCAGTTTGTTTGTTTTCCCGTTATAATTATTTTCTTTGTAGTCATCACTCCAAGGCTGTCTTTCTGGGAGAGGCTGAGGCAGCACTAACTGGGTGCAGACCCACAGATGGCTCCCTGATAGTGCCTTGCACTGACATATGGCAAATAAGGAGTTGTGTGCCCTATTCTCAGGCAGCAACAGAGTTGCTCCCTACTGTGTTTTCTGATGGGCAATGTTTGGACAGCACAACTCTGTGGGCCTTCTCAAAGCTGCTGTCTGTGTGATGCCTCCTCTTGAACTAGACCTGCATTAGAGCAAGTATCTCATCAGCTTGGGCTGCCTTGAAACACAGCCTCAGGATCTCCTCTGATGGAAAGTTTTAGAGGACTATTGCAACAGCCCGGGATATGCTGTTTGATGTCTACCCAGTCCCGGGGTCTCACAGGCAAAAACCAAACCAGCAATTTGGAACAACCCCAACTGAGGTAAAGGAAGTCTGAATCCATCCTGTCCCATGCTGATTTTTCACTCACTGTCCTTTGCTCACCTGGCCTTTCCCATGTCCTTGGACCCCTCTGTCAGCAACCTTGCTGCTCCACAGCCATGGTTAGTAGGAGGTGAAGGAGACACAGCTTCTGAGCTCTCCTGTGTTTCTGACAGGGAGCCCCAAAGTGACCTCCTGCACCCAGACAAGTGTGTGCACACACTCCTGGGACTATGTGAATTACAAGGCAATAATTTCCTCAGTCCCCAGTCACACCTATGCCCCAAGACACTGGGTTATTTGGGCCCAAACCGCATTTGGTTCCACTGTGCAGATCATGGCATTGGAGAGGAGCAGCTGCACTGTCAGAGCTGAGAGATGGATATGTGAGAGGTGTAGGGAGGGAAGGAAGGAGGGATTTGCATGGTGGAGAATGGGGAGACAGAAACTAGAGACACACATATAAGATAAAAAGCTTCTTGTTTGCAAAGAAGGCACAAAAGCAGGTGGCAAGGCCCTCTTTGCCCATGGCAGCATATTGTCATCCTCTTGGAAACCTTGCCAGAATTGCCATCATGAGAGATAGACTGAGGGGTGCTGGAGGTAGAGCTACTGGCATGTCCCCTTTCTGGACTGGCTCAGGTCACTCTAGGGAGTGGATCTGATCTTTGGTATTTCAGGGACTGAGTCACAAATTACAGCTCTATGTCTTTCAATATGCTCAGCTGATGAAAGAGAATGGAGCATCAGGCAAACATGGAAGAGGTTTAAGGAGGGATGGAGGGAGAAGAGAGGAAGACATTTGTGTGTGTGGGAAGGAGGGGCCATGGTTGCATAATAAAGTAATTTGCTGAGAAGAATGCAGCAATTTGTACTGAGTTACTATAACTGACCAGTGCATTCCCTTTAATCTCTGACTTGTCTTCTCTTCCTTTCTAGTACAAACTTTGGGCAGCCCAGGGCCTGCCTCCCTCCGTCTCTGTGGATAGTGCTGACTTGGGAGGCTAGAACAGGCCACAGTTATTAGCAGAGCTGCCTTTATCTCAGCTCCCTTTTCTCCCAATGAGTCCATCAGTATCCCAACTTGCCAGTGGAGAGAGCACAATGCAAACCCTGAATCTATAGCAAAGTTTTCAATGGGATCTATTGGGTAGGGAGGTCTCCCATTTTATCTTTGTATCTTTGTGCTCTCTAGCAACAGTTTCCTTCCATCCCAGTCTGTGAACAGTAAATAGGTGGTTTTCATTCCACTTTATTGGCCTCAGATTTTTTTTTTCCCCCCAAGATTCCTGACGCTCCTGGTTGGTACTGCAAAGCCATAATTGCTAGTGACTGTGCAGTGCCATGCACCCTCATGGTTATGTATCCCCTGCATCCTGTTCAGAAAACTGCTCTAGAGGTGAACACCAGCAGCACTAAGGGAAATGAAAGAAGGAAATGAATGATGGAACAGATTTGGCTCAGCCCCCTGGTCCCTTACTTAATAGTCTCCCTGCTTGCTCTGGAGAAGTACTGCTCTGGTTGCAGGCCAGAAAGCAGAAACACTGCAGGGAGGTTGTGAGAACCCCCTCAGTTTTCATTTTTCTACTACAGTTAAAAGAATGGTCAGAATTTTTCTTTAAAGTTGACATGCTCAGGGTAGACTAGCAAAGACCATGACAGGAAATAGATAGCAATATTGGAAAAGAAAAGAAAAGAAAACAAAAACCACACACACACACACACACACACAAAACAAAACAAAACGAAACAAACAAACAAACAAACAAAAAACCAAAAAAAAAACCCACAANATTTTTTATTTTAAAAACCCCACAACCACCCCCCCCCAAAAAAAAAAAAAAAAAAACCCCAAAAAAAACACAAAAAAAAAAAAAAAAAAAAAAAAAACAAAAACCCCAAAACAAAAACAAAAAAACCCAAAAAAACCCCAGAAAAAAAATTGATAAATAAAAGATGTTGCAATTGATTTTTTATGCAGGAGCATAGAGTGCACTGGCCTACTCTTTCCTGATGGTACAGCCTCTCAGCTGGCATGGCTTCCAGGGGGATGCCTGCTGTGTGTACAGTACAGAACTTTTCTGTAAGCAGGAGCCACTTGGCTAAAGACCCAGGTGTACACTGGCAGTCCTGTTCTCAAACACCATCTTCATTTCATTGTCATGACCCTAGGCCACAAAGGCACGAGTCACAACACAAGCAGGAATTACCCTGCTCAGAGTACTTGCAGCCTGACTGCACCTTGCTATTCAGTGCATTGCAGCAGCACAGGGATGACCAGCAGACTTTGCTCTGAGCTGTGGTAGCGTTTCAGTTGCCTCTGTTTCTCAATCCCACCCACTGGTTTGGGGGAGGAGCATAAAGGAGGTTTTGAACGCACAGCTCATGCAGGAGCGCACCTTCCCAAGAGCAGCCCACACACAATGTGTGCTGTGCTCAGGCCAGAAGGTTAAAAAGGGCAGCACACACTGGGCAAAAAAAATTATTCTTTCCTTTGGAGCCTGAAAGGAGAAGGAGAGTCTCTGGAAGTGCTGAGCCCCAGTACCTGAACTCTTTTTAGAAAACTAGTTCAGACTGATTGGTTTCTACTGGATTTCAATCCAAGTCCCAAGAAAGAGTATATATGGCACCACTAAATTGCTGTACTGATGAAATCTTAAAAAAAAAAAAAACTCCAAAAGCTAGATTTTCATTTAGTCTATTTATTTATTTTTAAATTGCATGTCAGTGTCTGTGCCAAAGACCAAGATTCAATACAGGACTTAGACGAAAATAAACATAATGTTAATTACATGCTTATTGTTACTCATTTTTTAATAGCTCTTTACATGCAATCAAGTAATAAAGCAAACTGAGGCTCTTTGCAAAGCATCCTGTTCCCAAGGAAGCACACAAGAAGCCAGAAAAGTCCCCAGAGAGGACTCCAGACTTCAGGTGAGGTTCCTAACACTGATCTCTAGGTCTTCTGACAGCATGGCCATAGTAGCTAACCTGGTAGCCTGGCAAAGGATACTGGCAAAGAGCAGAGCTGTATATAAAGACACCCAGAATCTCTCCATCCATGATACCCCAGCCCATGCTTACAACCATTCACAAACCAGTAGGGAGAGGCAAAGCAGCTATCTAGAGAAATATCTCTTTGCCTTCCCACCAAAACCCCCTTGCTCATGGCAGATTTTCCAGTTCTCTGCATGTTAAAATTGTTATGCTGCAGTATTTCACTCCTTGGTAGGAACAGAAGTGTTACTCACTAGGAAAAAATAATTCCTCCTACTTCATGCCTTGGAAGAATCTAAGATAAAAGATGTAAAAAAACACCTGTATGATGATTTTATATGCAGGAGAATGATGTTATTATTGAGGATTTTTTCATCCTTGTAAATCTGGACTTCGGTTAGTAAGGCACCTGGATTTGTTGGTGAAGGCATGCAGACAGTGCAACTGGTATAGTGAGCTGAAATGCCCTAAACCATTTACAAAACATCTCATAGTGCCAGACACAATCATATCTTTAATAGTAACACACAACAGCATAAAGGGTTTACCAACACGAATTGCAATATGTTCCCTTACTCCTGCATGACAGGGTTACTATATGGAGCTTGTTCCCCTCAACAGAGCTGACAAAGCCAGATGCCATCCCTGCCAGCACACATCGTATGTCCGGGGCAACTTAAGGACCTTCTGATTAAAGGAAATCCTCCTTCTACCAAACACAGACTGGCAGCAAAAATGCTTCATAGCTCTTTTTTCAGCCCTAATGACTGCAACAACTTCTGCAATCTTTGTAAGGGAAGAGGCCAAAAAGGGGCAGGAGATTGACTGTCACTCAGCTCTTGCCATATTACAAAAGGAACCCCGCAGTGAGGAATGGGAAGGAAGCCTCAGGGAAGGGAGATAAGGGAACAGAGGGGAAGAACACTGGCTTAAAAGACACATTCCCTACCCAAGCCTGCCTATGGGAATCTGATGAATGTGGATCTTTCTTAATATGTCTGAGTGTTAGGAAAGTTTGGTTTTCTGTCTGAGTCTTGCAATATAAACCCAGTCCTGGCCAGCAGGCAGTAATCATAACCAAGTTCATTTTCTGGACTGAAACCGGCTGGCTGTCCAGTTTAAGGACCTGACCCAAGGGGTCTCATGTATGCTTCTGGAGAAGCATTAGTGCAGTCTGTAGAGCTGCCTGTCTGGAGCAGAATGCTGCTTGGGAAAGGAGACACAACATCTGTCCTACACTTCACTTATATAGGGCTTTGCTCCTCCCTCTTCCACTTGCCATATTTTAAAGCATCTATTTGGTATCTACTTGCAAGCCAGAGTCTTCATGCTCTGCAAACACAGGCACACAAAATGACTGAAACAGTTTTGGAACAAGACATCCAGAATATAATGGGCAGGAGAGAGGAAAAAAAAAAAAATAAAGGGAAGAAAAAAAATCAGCCAGCCCAGCAAACAGCATTTAAATCTCTCTCTTCTTCTCTTATTCCCTTATTCAGTCTTTTCTGTCTTGGTTTGAGTGTGCTGTTTTTATCTTCTTCACTCTCATATAAAAGCCCTGCTCCCCTAGTGAGTGTGCAGATGATGATTTGGCATTGTCCAGGACTATTATGCTGTCAGCTCTCAAAGAAAAAAAGGCTTGTAAAAATCCTGTAGTCAGACAAAGGCAGAGCATGTGGCTCAGGACAGTTTGTACTGCTGTCTGCTAATAACCTTCCTGAACAATAGCTTACATGGAAAGATCTTTCACTGAACATGAAATTCTTCTTTCAGCTTCACCTTCAGTTACTCCTAATTACTGCTCCACTTTCAGTTATATGCATGCTACATATGCAAATCCTCTTTCAAACTCTTTTGTGCAGAATCAGAGGTCCATCTCCCTCCCCTGGTCCAATTCTAGCGCAGTCTTACACTATCCTTGCACAATCCACCACACACTCACAACTACTCCCAGTTCAGCTCTAGCTACATGCAAATTCATTCACATACATGATCTTCACCATTCCCAGCAATTTGGCTCTTGCTCTGCTCTCAGGTATATGGAACTCAGCTCCATATAGACCATTTTTTATTTTTTTCATTTCTTCAGAAATAAAAATTTGATAGAAAATGAAGAAGAGGCTTAAGATAGACATTTCTGTTAAAGATCAAAGGTAGAATCAACAGCTTTTTCCAAAACACAGAAAATCAGCAGGTGTTCTCAAGGCAATTTGAAGAGTTTAAGAATTTACAGGTAAAACAGTGGTGTGATCAGATAATTGACCCAGCTTCTCCTTGAGCCCCACCAGTGCCAGTTTCATTGCAGCCCAAGCTACACAGGCTGGTTCCTTTGCTTGGCTTGTAGAGACTTGGGCCCTGGCAGAAGAACTGAGGTGACCTGTCTCAGACTATTTATGACATTGTGCTACCCAGCATTTGGCCTGGTGCAGATTACCAGCTTCCTGACAGTGCCACGAATATGCACGTTATGTGCCTGAGCATCAACTGTCCATGTTTACAGCACTGGACCACTGCTGATTGTGTGTTTGGGCTAAGACCCTGGACTATGAAAGTGGGCTGAAGTGTGATCTTTCTGGCAACTCAGCTCTAGGGAGAGTCCTTCATTCCCACTGTCTACGCAGTCAGCTACTGTTATCTCTGCTTTTCTTCCAGAGGAGCCTGCAACCACATACAGCCAGTTCTGGGAGGACCTAGTTTACAAAGACTGAAATGGTTAAATCTGATGAGTGCAAGCTGCTGGAATTTCGAGCTAATCCTGAAATGAGAGCAAGGATTTGGCAATATGAAATGAGTCCGTGAAGCTGGTACATGCACAAAATGGTACAGCAGAATCTGGAAAGGAGACTGCAAATGGACTTGGAAGTGCCCCTTGCTGTGTATGCACCTAAGCCCAGGTCAATGCAACCCCAAACACAAAGCACAGGCAGGCTCTGATCTCTGCTACACCTGTCTGTGTAATGACAGGTGTACACTGCTGTCATGGATGGTGTTAACTCCACACTTGGACCATCTCAGACAGGTCAGCATGCAGCCCAGTGGGTTTACAGGGAGCAGGAGCAAGCTGTGGGCTTGAAGGCTTTTGGTGATGTATTTGTGAGCTGGGCCTAGTTCCTGTTCTCCATCACACACCCCAAGCTGGGGACAGGAAATCTGTGTGGAATCCAAGGGTTTGCAAGTATGCTGAGCAACAGCAATGTGCACTAGGGCTGTGCTAGGGGTGAGATACACCCTGAAAATGAGGGCTGCAAGGAGAAGCAGCCTTCTTTAACATCTCAGCTCTCTTCAGAGCAGGGCAATGTCCTGCTCTTAGCAGGATGCCTATCCCAAATAATACTGCATTTATTTTAGCTGACAAAAATTTTCCAGAGCTGGTGACATAAAGGCTCGAACCTACTGAGACAAGAACCTGTGGAAATACACAGGACAGAGAATAAGGCAGACTTGATCAGCATTGCTGATCTGATACACAGGATGCCATGGCAGGGGCAAACAGAACTTTGAAGATTACAGAAGATGGGATTAAACCTGCTTACGGGAAAACAAGTGATTCAATCAAGACCTCTGTAAGCAAGAGATGTTGAAAAATGTATGCATTGTCGGCATAATTCTTAACCTGATTTTGTAATAAAAAATTATTAACCTTCCTGAAGCGGTATATAAGCTTTGGCTAAAATGAGTGAAATCAAATTCTGATCATCG
Organism: Aegithalos caudatus; assembly: GCA_013389925.1. Taxonomy (NCBI): domain Eukaryota; kingdom Metazoa; phylum Chordata; class Aves; order Passeriformes; family Aegithalidae; genus Aegithalos; species Aegithalos caudatus. The sequence continues at coordinate 246,456 of WEIU01017882.1, forward strand.
AATCAGTCTTCCTGTCTCTCCATCGATCGTCAATAAGAACGTAATTCAGGCAACCAAATAATCTGTAGATAATGGACACATCAGGCTCAAAATAGCTGGAAAAAGACCACAGGAGCTTAAAACCTGAGTGTGCAGAATGCATTTGGTGTTCTCTGAGTGCACTGGATGAATCTAACTTAAATGTGGCACACTTCTCCATCCTCTTTATCACTGCAAACATTTAACCAGCCCCACAAAACACTCTGAGTGCATGGAGTGCTTACAGGGAATTAATGTGGTGTCAGACACCTTCATAACCTGCTCACTGGAAGGTGGAGTGGAAAGGGACAGGACAAAAGCTCTCAGGGTGGAGTACAGGGCATTACACCAATCTTTTTGGGATGCTCTAGTGTGTGTCAGCACCAAGGACAGATGGCCAAAATCCACAAGCAGGGAACATAGCCCAGTGGCAGAGAGGGGCAGGAAATCAAGAAGCTCTGAGGAACTGCAGTAGCTGATGTTATTTTGCTTCTTCCACTACAACTTCCCATGACACATTCCTGCCAGTTTCAAAGTTAAGGTTCACTCATCATGTACACCCACCCTGTTCCACTGAAACAACACTCCATCACATCTTGAGCACTCACACACAAGACCAACACTGTGTATGTAGCTTCTAGCTTGTATTTTCTCCTTACTCATGTTTTTCTTTTTTCTCTCTTTTTTCATCCTCCTGTGCTAAGGGATCATGACCAGAATGAAATCCTGACATGCTTTCAAACCCAAGATAGCTACTGGTTTTACACTCCCTAGATAAATCATCCCACACTTCTTTGGAAAACATGAATGCCTTTCCCTGTGGTTCACAACATCTGAAGTATCCTGTCATTATTATTAAGTGAAGAAGAGCCTTCAAAGGCTCTGGTGTTGTCCCTAGGTGCTTCAGTGCATAGTGTTAGGGGTAGGGCCTAAGTAAGGACTATGTTTCACTCACTGTTAATGCCAGACATTCAGATCTCTAATTTCCAGCATAGTAGAACCTACTTGAAGAAGTTCATTGTCTTACCCAGGAGTGTAAGAAATGGGCTCTTTATGGAGTATGAAATCCATTTTCTCTAGTCCTTCATTCGGATTGTGCTTTATGACATGAGAAGATGCAGTAAGTGAATAAAGCACTACATTTTTGCTGACTGATGGACAGATGATCTCAGCAGTCTGGATCTGTATCTCCACCTTCCCACTGCAGTATATTTGCTGGGCTGTCAGTCTTAAAGCCAAAATGACTTGGGAACCTGAACTTCCTTGAGATTCTTTCCCCTGCTCATTCCAGAGAAAGAACTGGAAATTAATGCAGGACTGGGGGCAAGTAGAGGGGGACAGACCAGCTTTGGCACCTGTAAAACTTAGATAAGAGGAAAAGAGATGAATGTGGAGCTTGGACTCAGCTGAACTGCAAATGCAGCATCACAGCTAATGCAGAGTGGCTGCAAAAGAACCTATATTAACTTCACAACAATACCAGACAGCAGGAGTGGGAAAGTGCTTACTAAATTCCTTCTCCTGACATCCAGGAAGGTGGAATAATGGAAAATGAGGCAAGCAGGGACTAAGTCTCTTGCCAGGACCAGTGAGAACAAAGAATAAAACCAAAGAATAAAACTAAAGCCATTCCCTTAGTCCCCTGCCCCTAAGAAGAACATCAAGGTTTGCTTCATTCAGGAGGGAAACAATCATGTAAGTAAGAGACAGAAAACCCATGAGCTGCTCATTTTCTGGAGCTATGACAAGCAATTCTGGGAACAGCTGCATTTTTTCCCCCTTCTCTCAAAATAGAAGTTAAAACAAAGGCACTTTTTTCTATTTTTTTTTTTTTTTTTTTAACAAGAGGGATAATCTGCTGGAAGGGAGAGGAAGATCATCTGTTCAGAGCATCACTGTTTCAGAGAAAGTCTAAGGAGGTCAATGAAGTCCCTTCTGATTTGGTGATAACCCTCTTCTCACGGTCACTTTCACAACTGGCATCAGCTTGTCTGGTTTGAAGGCAGCCAGAGCAATTCACAGGGGCTGGGAATGACACCTCCTGTGTCAATGGCTTCCCCCTAGAGATGCTGTTTGATATGTGGTCCCCTAGTCTAGAAACTCTTCTCTGCCCAACATGGGATCCCAACAGCATAGAAATTCCCTCTGTGCTTGCAAATGAGCTGAAACTCCTGCTCTGCCCAAGCATCCTGGTAATTCTGCAGATTGATTTGGATTCATGTGCACTCTATGTACCTCTCAGCCATCAGCTGAAATGGGCTGCTTACACCTTCTAGCCTCTCATCTGTCTGGTCTGCCTGCCTGTGCTCCTGCTTCCCAGCCACCTCCCTCTCCTACATCCAACACTTCTGTCTGCCCAGACAGTGCAGCAGCACAGACATACAGGCTCACACCCTTTGCCTCCAGCCCCAGCTTCTCCCAGTTGCTTTCACCCTTCAGCTTTCCTGTACTGAACTGTGAAATTCCACTGATGGGAAGAAATAAACCTGCCAGACCCTCTTGCTAGGCAGGAAATGAAAGCTTTTTCCTTCTCTCCCCAACACACAAAAATGGCCAGTTTTTCAACAGCTTCAGACACAGGTTCAAATAGTCTATACTTCCCCCCAAAAAAAAACCAACAAGAAAGAAGGATGAAACACAAGAGGAAAGAAATCAGGGCTACAAAAGGCTTCTTCTAAAAGCAAAGTCCCCAGTCTAGTACCTCAAAAGCCATTAATATCAGGCTAAAGTGAGTAGCAGCAGGGAAAATGGTATAAAAAATCCACTCTCTTTCTAGAAATAACAGACAATATTAGGCCAGAGGTCAGTGAAGGAAGTCTGGGGATAGGTGGAAAGGGACTGGGAGGACAAGAGAGTGTCCTTGTGAACAAACACCAGTTGTCAGAACTTAAGACTTTTTTGCCTGCTCAACCTTCAGTGTGCAGGCACACTGACTGGGACACAATGATTCAACATGAGCGTTGTGTGAAGCTCAGGGAGCAGGGCCTGATCCGCCCCTTGTGTGACTGTGCCAAAGTGCACAGGAATTGATAGGATGCCCTGACTTCAGTGCAGCTGTGTCAGGGGGATCTTAGGAGCTCAGGGCACATGTGAAGGTTATTACAGCTAGATCTGTTTTCCCATGGCAGAGAGCATATGGAAGTAAGATTTTTATGTCCCTCTTTTCTTGTTTCACCAAGAATATACATGACATAGATGGAGGGGTGGGTGGTTTTTTTTTTTTTTTTTTTTTTTTTTTTTTTTTTTTAATGAAAAGGGTAGGACTGGGCTTGCCATAAATCATTAAGATGTTCTTACAACAATCCCTGCACCCCTGCTCAGCTTGGGGAGCACCTTCTAAGTAGCAGCAATAACAGAAACTATTGGTGAAACAGCATTTGGAGCACCATCCAGGTAAAACTAGGGAACCACACAAAATAATTGTTCCAGTTTCAAATGATCTTGTTTCAGACTTGTGACACAGCTATCAAGGAGCAGCCAGGAATGACTTCCATAGTTGCTGAAGATGGTGGAGGCAGATGGGAATTGCACTGGTAGTAGCACAAATCCATCTGTGCCCTGGCCAAAACGCAGACAGCTGCTTTCATATATGTGTCTCTCCTACAGCTGAGAGCAACTGGCTGCCAGGCCAGTTCCAGGTTCAAGTCCCATGATGGGAAATCAGCATACAATCAGCTGACATCTGTAAATTTGATGGAATCATGAATGCCTTCCCATATTTGCATTATCTACAATCAGGCTGAGTTGCAATCAACAGATTGGCAATGCATTTATCTAACAAACTGGAAATCCACTGGAAAGGCCAGAGCAGGACAAGTATGGAGGAGTGAGGACAAGAAGGATGTGAACAAACTTAGAGGTCCATAAAAGAGCAGGAGGATGAGCTGATATTTAGGAAACATGAGAAACAAAGAAGGGAAAAACTAGTGAGACCTTCACAGCTTAAAAAAAACTGAAGTAGGAGACAATAAAAATAATGAAAACATGGACAAGATTCCTACAAAATAAAGCAAGCAACAGATGATTGCATCTGATTCACACCAGAGAAGATAAGAAGCTATGGTCTCAAAGTGCAATGGGGAAGTTTCAGTTAAACCTTGGAAGAACATAAAAGTATAAAGAAGCACAAGCATAAATTGTCCTGTATGTTGTATTCAGGGTGTAACTAGAGCAACAGTTATCAGGAATGACTTGGGAAGACCTGACCCTGCCATTAGGACTAGGTTACTTGTGAGGTCCTTTGCAGGCCATTTTTCCATTCATCCACTGTAAGATGAGCACTGTGCAGCCATGACATACTGACAACAGCAGAGTAGCTACCAGTAGCCAGTGTTTTTCTGATGGTGAAGGCAAAACAGGAAAGAGGCGAGGGGAGGGGAGGGGAGGCATACAGGAATTCTTACCATTAAAACTGTTAGAATACATCAATGTGCTCAATCAATTTAACTGTCATGTGAAGGATTTCCTCACATTCACGCCAAGCCACTGTGAACATAAACCGGCATTTTCCTCCCCCATGGCTCCCCAGGCCCAGTCCAGCCAGGTGGGTGCCATGGGATTGGGATTGCCTGCAGCAGCAGTTGTACTGAGTCACAGGACATCACCCCAGCTGCCCAAACAGTCTGAAAATATGTGGAAGCCCTCCTTCCCAGATGGCATTTTACAGGCAAGGAAGAGGAGGAATGACTCCATTTGTAGTAACTGGGATTGTTCATGACACCTCCAGCTAAAAGGAGAACAGAACCTTACCAAGGAAAAGGGCCAGGATGCACCCTCCCTGTTTTGTCCTGGAGCTTACTGTCAGTTTGTCAGGTGCCACAGGTCAAAGTCTTCTCTTGGGTCCCAGCTAAGCAGACATACACATTTTCACCCATGTTATGACATGAACTTGATGACCTTTTTTTAAGAGACAGCTCAAGGCTTCTTGCTCTTCAGTGTGGTATTAAACAGTAAAGCTGCTGTCTCTGAGGTGAAAAACTGCATTTTCTGATCACCTACAAATAAAAGTCACTGCAATCCAAGTCTCTTCTTGTAAAAGCAAAGGGGTTTTAATTGCAAAGTGATGCCCAAGTTCCCAGGTAAGGGTGTAGTTACTTTCTGACTCTCTTAAATTTACCTCAGCAATTTAAGATGGGACCCAACACACATCACTGAAGACAAATGGCTGCTGTGTCAAATTGAGGAAATGGGCAAAGCAAGCATTACACAAACAGCTTCTTTAGTGCCCTGCCACAGAGTCTGACAGATGCCAGGGCCTAGACTGGAAATTATGAGTGAGATCCCCAAATGGGGCAAAATTACTGTGCTCCACAGTCTCAGCACTGATTTATACCAACCAAAATCTGGTGTGCTGAACTCAAACTGGATCAAATTGTTGGAGTTTCTGGCCTCTCTAACACACACTCTGATCTGTATATGGGAATGAGAAATGGCATGGTCACAAATATGTCAGTTCATGGATACACACAGATTGCAGGGACATCTGGCTGACAGAAACTTTAGGAGATGTAGAACTTATGGAAATGGGAGGAAATCCATTATTTGATTAAAAGATTAGATAACGTAGGTGGAAAAACTTGCAATGAGCCTGTTGAACAGTGGCCTCCATAGGGTGGGTGAAACAGCATTTTCACCATTAGCCAGTTTCTCTTAATCAGTTTTGATATAATTCTGACTTGAGTGTGTCTAATTCTTGTCACAGCAGCTTGAGCCTTATGACAGGAACAGGTGCCATGAAAGCTCCTCTAAATCTCTTCTAATAGTGGACCCTCCTGCCTTGCAAGACCCTGGCTCCCTACACCAGCTCTGCCCCTCAGTTACTCCATCACTACCTAACCACCCATGGCTTTAAGGCATTAGATGTTCTGTCTCAGCTATCTCATCTACACCAAACCAAGGACCTGTTTTTTGGAGCCAAAGAGAGGCTGCATCCAACTCCAGTGTCCTAAACTTCCCCAAGGGAATTTTCACTTTACATAGTTATCAACTTTTGGCTGACCTGACTGTCAGTTGGTGTGTATAAGTGAGCCACTGATGAAAAAGGAGTTAAGAATCCTTTACACCATTAGGTTTTCATCAGATCTCCTTCTGCTGCTAGAGAGCACTAGAAGCATCTGTTAATGAAGGGCGGGGGGAATAAATCCCCACTTCCTCATGTGAAGATATCCTTTTCTATCCAGCTGCACCCAGAATGAAAGAGCTATCAAAGAAAGCTCCCCCATTAGCCATCAATTCAGAGCAACTTCAATCAGTCAGTTCTGCTGGAGCCTGTGGGAATATCTGCCCAGCAGCCTCCTACATGCTGCACTTGAGAGCTCAGAAAGTGCCACATTAAACCTGCCTGCCATCAATCCAGGGGCCTCCTTCTCTGTAACTTAATGAGGTGAGCCAGTTGGCATCAGTGACAGGGAGCTGAGGAGTTAAAATGAAAGTGTGAGTATAATCCATGCTGCCTGGGAAGGTGTGCACACACAGGGGAAGCCATCGACCCTTCTTTAAGGGGCTCTCTGCAGGATTGAGGGCTGCTTCTGAGCTGCAGCAGCCCCAAGGGAGGCTCAGAGAGATGGCAACAGCTCCCCTTACCATTTAAGCCATCCCAGCTGACATGGTCTGGCATCCCTTCCTGTGTCTGGGAAGTCAGGGTGGGAAGAGGTGATGTTCTCTCTCATCCACATGGTGTGACCTCCTCTCAAGCCCAGCCATTTCACCACGGACGAGTGGCATGCCTGGTGATCAGGCCTGGCATGGAGAGGCTATCCCACATTGTCTGCTGCTCTAACACGGGGGCAGATGGCTGTCTCCTCATATGCTACTTCTCCAGCTGGCACAAACCCTTCCTGAGCCATGCAAAACCAAACAGGGAAACTGTGTCATTCCCAGCCATTTCTAAAGACCAGAAAAATGCATGACACGAGACTCAAGGCTTCTCTCAGGCCTTGTCTCCAACCAGATTGAGAGGGACAACATTAAAGCAACTTTCAAACACACCCATTACCCAACTATCATTTTCTTTAGGTCCAGTTTATGGATTTGACCTGGCCATCCCCTATCCTGGTGACTCCTAAGGCACCTTGATCAGGTGCTCCTGCCAATAGCTGGCTCCTCAAGAGTAACTTTGCTGCTGAGATAGTTTTGCTTCTTTTAATTGTCATTTGCTAAGACAATTGTATTTCTTCTTACTGAAGAGGAGTTGCTATTGCTCAAGGGAGCTTTCCCAAGACAAAAGTACCTCTCCTTTTGAATCCTACTTGAAAATTGCTCTTCCCATGTACCAGAGACTACACTATCAAGTGTTAGGAATGTTCTGATGTGGAGATGGTAGTTACAGATAAAATATTGACCAACAAGTAGCTGAGACCTGCTTTGTGGAGAAGATCTATTGCTTTAAAAACCCAGAAAAACCCCATAAATTATTAGCAAACCACAAAACAAAATTTAATGCAGTATATTTTCATTGCTTGGATGTAAAACTTTACCTTTCAAGATAAGTTGTTCAAGCTAAGAAGGTGTGTATGGGCAGCTCTAGAAGCATAGCAGCATATTTCCTTAGGGGTTTTGTGTTCTGAGTGCTCAAAAGGACTCAGCAGTTCAGCATGATCAGCAGGAGAGTGTCTGCTTTGAGGGCTCATAGTCAGAAGCCTAAAACTGATGGTGAGATATGTTGTACAGGGGGTATGCCCCTCCTGTCCCAAACACTTCATCATCTCTGTGCTTGGTTGGAAGCAGAAGTACTTTTTCAATCTCCCTCTTTCCTCCAGGCAGGAAAAATCACAGTGAGGCTGCCAGAGACTGTGTCAGTGGGGAAGGCTGTGCAGAACTGAACCATGTCAATGTGTTATTGGCAAAGCAGCATGTGTCTCACATCTCTCGGTGCTCTGGGCTTGTCTGTGCACAGAATGGTGCAAAACGGAGGGAACAATACTGACTCTGCTCTCTGTCCAGCAAACATGACTGGAGCCACCTTTTCTTGCTGGGTGCTCGATGGTGCTCAAAGAATTCTTTGATCAATACAATCAAGGATACCAACATATCAAGGAGCACCTTGACCTTCATCTGTGCCTAGAAACAGGTCACCCTCAAGATCACACCTTGGCCATGCCAGTGTCCTAAGCCTGATCATGTGGGGTAGAGACTACGGAAGAGCATAAGCACTGCTGTACTGAGCTCACTGCTCGCCTTCCTTTAGGCAGTCACTCTGAAAGGTCACAGTGGCAGTAGGGAGATATTTAATACAGGAGCAGATTGAAAGCTGATTAATTCCAAGGTCTTCTGCTCCAGGCACTGACAAGGTACTCCACTCTTTAATCTCACACATTCTTCAGGTGGGGCAGGAACAAAGTTTAGCTCTGCCCTCCCTAACCTAGAGGGGAAAAATGGAGCAGGACTGCTTCATGCATTGGCTGAAGGATGCAGCTGAATAAAGGTCCTTTCCCCACCCAGAAAGAAATAACACTCCATAATGTGCATGCAGGTCCTTTCGTGAAGGTACTATTTGTATCTGTACTCCCAAGCAGGCCAGTAGGTCTAGCACATAAACAGTTTGGTGTCCCAGAGGTGACTGACTATGGACTGACTATATAGCAATATGAGAGTGCTTAGGGTGCTTGTGCAGAACCTTCTTTGTTCTTCCGCTGGTTCCTGCCTTAGCAAAGTGCTCACAATCTCTTGTTTCAGACCTTCCCTTGACTTCACATTCCGCATCCCTTCTCACACTGTCTATTCAGGGACTGCAAAGGGTCTATCAACCATATTCACACTACTGTGCTAGCCCTGCTCCCACTGTATCCCTGCAGGGGACAGAAGGAAAGGCGACAAAAAGATTAAACCAGGAGCAATTTGCAGGGAGGCTGAGTGCACAAGTGCAAACATGTTTGTTTGTAAATGGTATATTCTTAAAAAAGACATTTCTTCTTATCCCTGGTGGCAGTTTCACCTTGATGTTTGCTCAAAGGATTTTATCACTCAAAATGCATCAAATGAATAAGAAGAAATAGTTAAAAAGTAATTTCATCACTGCCAAAGTTCAGAAAACAAAAATAAAATATAAGAGCTTTCCCATTTCTCTAAGTATCTCTCACTGTCCACAGGATCTTTAAGGTTTTATATTGATGAAAGTGATTATACCATTGCTATTACCAACAGTGCCTGGCTGGTACAATACAAATCCCATGCATGTGGATGCTTGTCAGGGGTATATCTCCATGCTCACATATTCATTTACATGCAGCAGTCTGTTTCGATCACAGTTCAAGTGCCCATTTGTGCACAGCCCATTCAGCATGCATAGCTTTCTGTTCAGGATGTACAATACATCCCTTTCAAATGTGCAATAACAGACAGCTTACGATACTGTCAGGCTGGATAGAAATAGTCATTGACTTCTGTACCAGTTGTATTGCTTAGTTTGCATTGAAATGAATCTATTAGGTTTCTTAGGCCTGGTCTACAACTAATGTGGGTATCCATTTAGTAAGAGTCTGATGAAGATGGGGAGGCTTTGTTCAGCAGTCACTGCAGGCCTAACATCTGAAGACACCATCCCTTCCCCATGTTTCCTGTTACCTCTTGGATATGCAGCAGTGATCATGCAGCACCTCTTGCTCCAACTCAGGCAAAAAACCAACAACAACCTCAGCAATCTCAGCTGACATTACACTAAAGCCGGTGAGAAATGTAGGATGCTACCCCTTCCTCTGCCCATACAGAACTTCAATCTCCAGCAAGAAGGTTAAGAAAGAACACTTGTGAAAGTGTTGCATCTGATGTTCATAAAGTTAATGTCTGGAACATATATGTGTATATAGTGGGATAGCCTTCCCGGTCCTGTTTGGCTGTGTTGCTTTAGTACAATGTGCATTAGGTGGTGATGCACTGCTTGAACTACAGCTATGAAGTTTCACATGATGTGTTCATAAGGCCTCAGCTAATGAGGGCATTAACAACAGCTGTAAACTCGGTCCATACTGCTTTCTCTCTCCACAGCGACTTTAATTCCAGGATCTCAAAGCACAAATGAAATGCCACAAATAAACCCTCCCAACATGCACCAAAGCACGTGAGGTATTAGAGCTGGTTTAATTTTCACAGCAAAGTTCTTACATGAATAATGAATCCTTTTATTATGCTCATGAATTATCTGTGAGCAGGCTGTGAGCTTTATGAACATGTCTGCTGCTCCAAAGTTTTAATGAACAGCCAACGTTAACACATGTCATTGTACTAGATGAGAATGAAACTCTTTACCCCTGGAGTATGAGGTCTGTGACTGGCACCCTGGGTCACAGGACAACATTTAGCCTCCCTGGTGGAAAAATGGAAACCTCATTAGTAAGAATGACTATGAATGGACCATAGTTGTGTCACACTTGCTCCCTGGCTTCCAATCTCATTTGGACAGGTGAACAAAGAGCAATCACACACCAGCCTTAAGGTGAGAAAAGCCTTATATACTATAAGTGTTGAGAAGAGGGAATGAAAAAGGTCATGAAGAGAAGCAGTTAGGTATTTGAGACATTCTCAACTATCTTTGGACACCTGTCCAACCATAATCTTTAATAAGCATTTTTATCTGTGTTTTACAGATAGAGGAAGCGACACACAGGGCACAGGAGTAACCTCCCAGGGTCACCTGTTCAGACAAACAATTTAACTCCCTATCTCCTCTGTATCATGTCTCTCAAAAGGTGAAGGGCCTCAGCTTGCAGAATGGAGGTAGAAATCTCAGTTGAATGAGCACTCTAAGGGGATTTCTTGCTTGAGGTGGTGAAGAAATAGCTTAAGATTGCCTGTTTCCTTCAAGTCAGGCACTCCCTTCCCCTGTTCAATCCGAAATCAAGAAGCATCTACGCAAGTAAAAAGGAGTGATCATTAAAAAAAAAACAAAAAAACAAAAACATAAAACCAAAAACAAACTAACCCCTAAGCTTCCAAATCTTCTAGAAGATTTATGCTTGAAATCACCATGTGTGTCCAAGTTCTGAGTCAGTCAGTATGTCCACATCTACTCACTGTGTCTAAGGTAGGGATTAAATATATTGGCCCACTGAAACTCAGGAAGAGGAAAAACAACCCAATGATTCTCAATTAAAATGCAATACCGAGGTCAAGAATAACATGACAGCTCTCCTGAAAGCCGGATTTTACCTTGGACAAACAATAGCTGTATGGCTGCAGATGTGCTCACTGAAAAGGAGGAAGAGGTCCAGCAGAACTGAGATAATTGGAACCATTTGGTAGAATGGACTGGAGTGATTTTCTTCAAATCCAGGGCCTTATCTTTCTCTACTTCCTTATGCAATGCCTTTTTCGGTACATCTATTGTTGAACCAATCCACCTCCTCCCGATCCGATGCAATTAGAGCCGAATATTTCCTTTGAATTAGCACATCAACAGTCCCCTGTCCCAGCTAAAAACAGTTTTGCCTCAGGGCACTTAAGAATCTTCACTGGCAGCAGCAGGCTGTGCCGTAGGCATTACCTTGCTGTTTCATCCTCATCACACAGCTCCATTTAGTTTTCCCAGGGCAGTAGGTAGGCGACAGAAACCAGAGCTCTTCCTTACCAGGGAAGCCCACCTTTCCTGGTCTTTGTGGGCAGACTTCCTATGCGAAGTCAGCCTTATACAGAGACAGAAAATGAGAGACTGTACCACTTGCCTTTGCTCTTTGGTGTCCAGTTTTTAATCTTTGCTCACACTGAGAGCACAAATCATGCCAAAGGCTCACTGTACTTTTCTCAGAACTCCACTTTCTTAGGGCCTCCATACAGAGCTGCAGGGCTGTGCTGAAACTCGGCACTCCTCCACCATACCAGACTGCTGGTGGGAACCCATATGGATGTAAAACCCACAGGGTAAAATTTCCACCATATGAGATCCTGCTGCTGGCATGCAGCAATACAGCTTCAGACTGTACCATGTCTGCAGTTTCTTAATTTTTAACTCAGAGTGGATCAAGTCATATTGAGTTTTTTTAAAAAGTAACCAATCCTCAAAATCAAATGGAAGTGAAAACAGTCGTTCAAACGACATGCCAACCCCAAGGACAGAAGCAAGTCCCAAAAATCTGATTATGTGAAGTATAACTTATATAACACATGCTACAATTCTGGGCATATTTAAGACTGGCCAGGTGTTTTTGCCTGTAAATAATCTGACAGTGTGTTTTAATATGGACCAGACTTAGACAGGGAAACCAAAAGATAGTTCTGCCTAATACAACACAGGAGCACTTCCTTAGTTTAAAGGAAATATCCTTTATAATATTTTGTCCAAATGCATACCCTCAGTCTTGCTACTTCATCTGCCCTTGGATAACATTGAAATTGCTATTTCCCAAATGAAGCCCTGATTGAACTTCCAGGTCTCCAAGCTTTCACCCTCACTAAACGATCACATTCTCAAATTAACAACAGCATGAGTGATTTCACTTGAACACTGAGACTAAGCATATGGAAAATTAATTTCTTCTGTTCCTTAGTAAATTAATCACAGGATGTTTTATTTTCCAGCCTCACCGTTTACTCTGCAAGGGATAGCTCAAACCCTTTGCATTCAGCAGCTAGGCAAGTCTATTAGGAACCCAGTTTGACTCAGCACATAGATATGCCAATGTCAGGATATTGTTATTCTGGCATCAGGACTCCTGGTGAGTCCCACAACTAATGCAAAAATGAAAGGATACCTGCTCCTCTGCTTCCTACACCCTGCTGTCTCTAAGCAATTATGTGCCAGCATCGTTGTAAGCTGTGATTTAGTAATGTGTGAAATGCAACTGAAGTTATGCAGCAACTAATGCCTACACTTACACTGAAGGGATTCAGGTCTGCTTTGCTCAAGTGATGAGATCATTTGCAGAGCCTTCTAGTCAATGTAAACTTGACTGACAGGTCACTTAGTCTTTCAATTCATCCCAGCAGACTACTGATGGGTATAAACTGCTCCTTCTACAAGCAAAAAGGCAATAACTAACACTTTACTGCTGTCTTTGTAAGGCTGGCTAATATGGAGATAAGGCCTTCTCCCTAAGCTCTTGCCAGCTAAAGGGAGACCGTCACATGAATTATGCTGGACTTTGGGGAAGATCTGTGAGAAATATTTTACTTAATTCTAATTATCCCTCCTAAACAAACTGCACTAGCAAGCACATCCTTTGAAACAACTCAGGGGTAAACTCTTCCTTGAGCACATGAATAAGTATTTTCAGTGTCTTATTGACCCATCTCATATGCTTGAGTAGTTCTTTTCCTGTTGTGTGGGAACACACTCAATATCAAACTTTGTTTCACCATAAAGAGGTGCTTTAATAAAGTTTTGCATAAAAGGAATGGAGGAAAAAAAAAAAATTAAAAGTATATTCTGTCCAGCTACCAGGACAGCTGATGAGGACCTGAGGGTGTGCCAGGCAAATCCATGCTCAGAAAAGCAGTGAGAAAACCAGAAATCCTGTCCTCCAGGACTGTCATGCCTGTATCTCTCCACAGTCAATGGAAAATACTGCTGCTGCCATAGAACATGGAAAGCCAGAGTTTGCTGCACATACAGTGATTTAACAACAGCCAGAGGAACAGGGCAAGAGAGCTCATTTTTTAGAAGACCTGCATTTCCTAACAGGTGGAAGCCTCATGGTGTGAAACATCAGGACTCCTGGTGAGTCCCCTAACTAATGCAAAAATGAAAGAATACCTGCTCCTCTGCTTCTGGAGGAATTGCTTTCCAAAGTTCTTTATTTTAATATTGAAAGTCCTGTTTTGAAAATCTTATATACACTGGGGAAGGGTGACTTAGAAGCTGTAGGAACACAGCTGTGCCCAGTGTGTTTGTCCCTTTCCCTGAATAGTAAGTAGTCAGTTAACACCTCATCATAATAAGCACAGTTGGGGTTATCTGATGATGAATATGCTGTGGTCAGGGCTCTTGGAGCAATTGGTTAAAGATTCAGAAGGATCTCTCAGAAGTGTAAACTTGTAATGGCTGCAGTCCTACTCAGTGATGTAAAATCAATGCAGATGCAAGCTTTAATACAAATGTAATGGGGAGGCAAAGACATAAATAAGGAAAACTATGAGTGAAGAAAGGGCTGGTAATAGAGTAAAGTGCAAAGTGAACACAAGATGCTGTTATTTATGATAAATAATTCTTAGGTAGCTCATGCACAGGGCTTTTCAGACATGCAGCCCAAAGTACTCTAAAGGTGAACTAATATCTTTTTATGGTTGAGGAAACTGAGGCACAAAGAAGGTGTGCTGTTTATATGGAGTCAGGTATTCCATGCCAGATGCAAAAGCAGATGTCAGGATTCTCACTTTACTGCTTTAAGCCCTATCATGCTATGCCAAAATGATTTGTTCTGCCATTTCTGCAGTCTTTCTCCCAATATAAACTTTGTTGGCTAACAATAAATTCAGCTTGCTGCTGAGGTATGGGTTACCCTAGACAGGACGGCTATGTCCATATTGATGTACTCTTTTTCTACACTCCACTTTCTCTTTATTTTCAACATTTGCACAGGTACAATAAGGTTTGCTACCTAGTTCAATACCAGGTACCTTTGCATAGAGCACTTGTCACAGCTGAATGCACACCGGAAGGGCTTAGATATGTATTCCAAAGAAGGAATGTGTAGAAGTAAAGCATAACGTCTATTTCTGTCCTTTAACATCTTTAAAACAATTTTGTTCCCAGAATTACTGCAGCCTCTCAGGCCCCACACAGTGCTTCATTGCCCTTGTTGTCCTCTACAGCCAGACAAAATTCTCCAGCCAAAGGGTACTCCTGAAAAACCTGGTTTTCCACAGCTGATGTACTATTGCTTATATGATCTTTTTTCCACAAGGAAAACTATTTTATTAGAAAACTTTGTTACGACTTCAAAAGTATGTTTAAAAATACTCACTAAAAAAACCCGAAACATATCACTCTTGTATTTCTCTCTTGCCTTTTGCCCATCTTCCCATTCTATTTGATGCTGAGCCCATACATATCTATTTTTTCACCTTTCCTTTTTCCTCCAACTCAAATTTTTTGCTTTTTGTTTTCTAACCTTCTTAACTTCTGAAGTTATTGCATAATGAAAAGTTTTATGGTCATTCAGGAATGGAGATGTTTCCAAAAATTAGAGAATGGAAAGTGTAAATACATACAAATACAGAACATGCATACATTACCATTTTACCATATTAAATAATGAAGGAAATAAAAAGATGTATAGGAAAATATATTCTTCAAAGTTCTTTTTTAAAGTATTATAAAATCAAAGAATCTACTACATTTTAAATTTTGCAAATCAGAAATAGCTTTCAAGAAAAGAAATTAATCCTCTTAAAAGAAACTAAAACAAACCATAACCTATCCTCGCCTATCCCCAAACAACAAAATAGTGTGTCTCTTAGCCTGAAATAAATATAAGCACCACTTATTTGTCATCAAACATTGCTTCTGTTTTCAGCTTGCTGACAACCTGCTACAAGACTCTTTTGATTCCCTTTTGGGATTTTGCTTCTCTCTCAAAGCTAGATAAGTGTTACTCTCCTCATTCTCTTGATACCTAATCCATTATATCTGGACTGAAGATTTTACACTTTTCTCTCAATACCTGTCAAAGGCATTTCCTTCTACAAAGGCACCACCCTCTCTTTTCCAATTAATCACTTTCATTCATTGCCTAATCATTCAACAAGTAAATGCTTATTGCTTTCCTGGGGAGGCAGTGGTAGAAGTCCAGCTGGTTAGAAAAAAAGTAATCTATTGAACTTTAAGTTCCATACCAAATACTAAAACCTGTATTTGCCCAGAGTCTCTAAGGTTCAGAGGCCGAGTCTGAATAAAAAACTGTTTTCCAGGGATGGTACTGAGAATTCTCAGAGTTTATCGTCTACCTACAGCTTTAGAAAGTTTTTGTTGGTACCTAAAGGGAAGGTGACTGTTTGTAAGAAATGTTCTGCTTTAAAGACTCAAAGGATCTTTCTAATGCTGTCCTATCTTTCCAATAGTTTCTGGTGCCATTGTTAGCTTTTGATTGATTGCTCACTTATATAATTCTCACATGGTAACTATACTAACACTGAGAATCCCTTCAAATCATCAATTTCTTCCCTGGTTCTTGGGACAGACATCTACAGTATGCTCCTGAGCAGTCTGAATGCTTGTGGGAAAGGACTTATAGGTCTCTTCAAAATGCTCTTGCTGGAATATCTGTGGTCACACAGCAGGGGAAAAGTCATCCTGTGGGAATAGTGGCAGGCTTGCTCTATCCAAGTTGTTAAGCATTCTCCATCACTACTCAGTTACAGAAAACTATTTGCAGGACAGAGATTGTAAATCTCAGTTCCACAGATATTACTCTAAATCAGGGAATATGTCTCAGCTATTTCTGCCCTTTATATATGAATGGTATAGTAAGGTTATCTGTGGTCCACAAATAATATCACATTTCTTACCACTCAGATGTCTCCCTCAAAGTCAGAAGATCTGGGAGACAGGGAATATACACATTCAACACTGGCTCTCTAGGTTGTTCATATGGTAACATGCATCTCTCCTTGAACATCCTTTTCTCCTTCTGACTTTCAATATAATTTGTCTAACTTGTGACAAGCCTATCCAAAATCCCAAATTTTATTAAGCTTGGAATCTTCAAAATACATTAATTCCCAAATTTGCTAATCCCCTCAAAAATTCCAAATTAGCTAACAGTTTTTTATTAAGTCTATCCACTAAATTGCATTATCACACAGTGATAAAAATTACAGTGTAAAACCTGAGATTTGAACCTGCTTGAGGCAACATAGCTTATGTATTAAATGTACCCACGTACAACTGGGCCCATCCAGATACATTTGCTTCAGTGTCTTCACTGTTAGTCCCATCAGGCTTAAAATGTCCACACGAACTCCAGCCCTGCTCCCTCCCATGAGGTCCACAGCACTTCCAGAATCCAGGGAATGACTGTAAGCACTAGTGTGACTCCATGCTGGCTATGGGAAGATCATTCATGTGCTTCAAGTAGAGCTGCCCCTTTGGAACAACTCAAGTTCCAAAGGATAGCCATGAGCTTCACCTGATTTCCTTGAAGTTGTTCTTGCTACCAAGACAGCTGCATGTAGCTATGAAGAATGCACAGAATAGATGGGACTTCTGAAAGATCACAGTTTCCAGCTTCTCCTTGCTCCATACCAGCTGTGCTAGGTAGTAGGTGCATGCCCTGTCCAAGGGGCTTGTTCAGCTCTAGATGGATGCAAGGGAACAGTCCCTCCTTCCAGAGGCACTAACAAAGGAAGACACTTGTTGGACAGACCCTCCAAATTTGGATAGAGTTAGATTTAGAATCAGAAATAATTGTCTCCCTGTCTCATGGATTAACAGCCAGCTAGCACATTATTGTAAACCACTCTAAGATCCCTGGATGATAAATAAATAGGTAGGCACAAAATAGTAGCAGTAAACTGTAATGATAGCAATTTCCACACAGTGATATCTCAGGAATCCAGTCAAGTGATTTGGTCTGCCTTCTAGTGGTGTCCAACCCAAGAATTCAGAAAGAAAGCTGCAAAGATTTTCAGAAGTCAGTACACTTCACAATTTCAAAGAAGTGTTCCCTTTTACAGGTTACTGTGTTACAGGGAGATCCATGAGACCTTTGTGTGCATGAGAGGATGCACCTTGGTCTCCACTGTCCCACAAAAAAATCAAACAACCCTGGCTCATAGAGGGCAAACAGCTGGGCAGCTCTGACAGATAAAGCTAAGAATGAGAACCTAGAGCCATCTTTGACTTTCCAGCATCAAATACTTTCCAGTTTTCCTATTTCTTTAAGCAACTTGGAGTGGGTATCAACTGTGTCTGGTTGCACACGAAACATTTCTTCCAACTAACATATCAAATTTCTCTCCAACTTACGCAAAGCCTTCCTGCCTGTCCTCTTGTTGACGGAGCTCTTGATTTTTTTTCTCTTTGATCCATTTGCCAGTGCACTGTCTGATCCCTGGCTCCTCAGGGCAGAGCACACACTCAGTTGCACTTTCTTTTCCAATTTCTATTTTATCATTTGCAGGAGATCCACTGCTCTGAAGTTAGGACACATGAAGATACAAAATCAGACTCTCAAAAAATGCACACATGTAAATGCAGTGAAACAGCCCAAATCACAACCAAATGTCCCCTGCAGACTGTTCCCTTTCCAACTATTGTTCACTTAAAACACCCTCTGCAACTTGGAAACTGTTATAAATGAAATCAGCCAAAATTATCAATAAGGAATTTATTGTACATTTGCAAAATCAAAGTTCGAGACACTCACAAGCAAAATCAGTGTTGAGCCCAGGATCAGCAGTGGGTGAACCACGGAATCAGCCTCTATCGCACTGACTCCCCAAGAAGTTCACAAATTGGTCCTCAGGGAGCCGGTTTTTATACAGTTTTTCCGGCTGGGAGTTGAACAGCCTCAGTCCTTTGTGTATTCATATCTCTGCTGCTGGTCCGGTCCGTTGATCAGTTTTCTGAGAAGGGAAGGGTGTTTGATTGGATTTTCAGAAAATGGACATTGCGATGCATGGTCCTGATGAGCTAGATCAGACAGGCGATAATCATTGGGCTGTTGGCAGACTTGTCCTGCTGGAGTGGACCCATCTCCTCTCAGTGCCAACCTTCCATTCTCTTGTAAATTACTTCTCTTCCTGAGTTCCTGGCAGAAGTTTTCGCAATCCCGAGCAGTTTATTTTTCTTATATATGAAATGCTTTATATCGTATTTTATACAATAAAAATGCAAATTATACTTACACACATATCACAGAAGCATTACACAAAATCTTTTGTTGGCTACACGGGACTCTCCTCAGGGCTAGGATTTCCTGTCCTATTTGCAGGACGCTGTCTACTTTCTCCAGAGTTACACGTGAAATGGTAAAAAATGAACAGCTTCCATGCTGGAGTGTTTGCAGTAGGACAGAAAGCTGTGCATTCCCAGGAACCACCTGCTCATTTTCCCCCTCTTTGTCCACACTCTAAAACTCGAAGTGTTTCCCTGAACGGCAGAGTGCAAGAGAGTGTTTGGCTCCCCTTCGAGACCATGGAGAGGAAGCTGTCTGCACTTAAGCAGTCTCTGAATGCAAATGCTTTCCTTGGGTGAAGTGGCTCCTCCCTAGTCCTTCAGTTTGACAATGATGTCCTAAGTGCAGTGAAGCTGTTATGCGTCTCTCACCCAAGGCACTCAAATCATGAGTATTTCAGTGGAGGAAAGGTGAGCTGGCTTGAGCCAGTTTGGAAGATGAATGACAGGCCATGCCCAGAACCTGCTCTGAGCAGCTTGTGAGTGTGAAGGAGTGCTATGGTTATATTTAACCTCTTTAGCTTTTGTGATATATGTTTGTATAATTCTCATTTTATTGTACATGTATAAAATAAGGTATAAAGCATTTCTGGTTTAAGAAAACACAAACGGCTTGGGGTTGCAAAATCTGCTGCTGGAAACTGGGAAGTAAGGTGATTTGCAACTGAACGAGGATGGCACAGAGATAGGATGGGTCCACTCAGACTCAATGAGTTTACCAAGAACTCAGCTATTAACTCCTGATATCAATTTGATCTTGCTCATCAGGACTGTGCATTTCAATGTCCAAGTTCCCAAAACCCTACTCAAAAGCCGTTCCCTTCTCTGAAATCTCATCAGCAGACGAAGCAGAACAATGAACATGTAACCAACTCAAGTGGGACAAAGAACTAAGATTTTGTAGCCTCAGGCCTGAAAAACTGTATAAAAGTTGGCTCTCTGATAGTCAGTTTGTGAACCCGGGGAGGCCAGTTCGACAGAGGCTGGTCTTAAGTTCACCCAGTGCCAGCCCTGGGCTCGACGGTGACCTTGATTGTGGCTGTTCTGAAATTCCATTCTTTGCAAATTGTCAATAAATTCCTTATTGATAAAATTTGGCTGATTTCATTTATAACAGCTTTCATTTCCCTGCTCCTCCATACACCCCACAGGTTGTGTGAAGTTCTCTGCAGAAAAAAAACCTGGTCTGGAAGGGCAGAAGGCCATGCCTTTGGGAAGCCAGAATTAGTGGAGTCTCAAGAGAGTGGACACAGTCTCGGACACTCTGTTGGAGCATGCACAGGCCACAGTGAAGGGCCACAATGGTGCCACCTATGCCCTTGTGAAAGAGGGGCTGTTCATCCAACATATGTTATGGATTTGATACAGAAATTGACGTGGCAGATCCTCCTGGACCTGGACCTTCATCTAGTGAAACCAAACTAGATGATCCTTTCTGGCTTTAAAATTTAGCTACAGCAAAATCTTATCACATTTCCTTTTTTCCCTCAATGAAGGAGTACTTCTTCACAAAGGAGTATTTCTTCACAAAGCCCAGCCACATCTTTTTTTCAGGAGATCCAGTTGTTTGGTTTTTTTTTTTTTTTTTTTTTCCCTGAGAAAATTCAGAGGTCATTTCTCTGCTCTGAGGTTTACTTCTTTTTGTTACTTGCTCTTTGAGCTGTGAGAAAAGAAAGTGTCTGTCTTAAAGGCTGCTCAGCACAAGCTATTCTGGGTGCCTTGTGATAACAGCACCCAGCTTTTTTTGGGCATCTGTGTCCATTTACAAACCAGAAACCTTCTGTTCATGTTGTTGCTTCCCCCTTTGTGAACCTGGTGGTCTGACTCGAGCAGCCTGAACAATAGTACTGGTGAGATCACACAGATGATCTTTGAGACAGGAATTGGTGTGATAAGCTATTCTTCACACTGGAGCTCAGCAGAAGCAGTATAAATGCCTGGGAACCTATTTTAATAGGTTGATGTTAAGGATTTACAGCAGTACCACAGCTGTAGTCTCTCTGGAGCAAACAGTTGAGTGTGTTTTGCTAAAACTTTAATCAGCACAACTTCAGCCAGTTCTAATAACAGCCTCCATTCTCATCCTCCTGTATGTGAGGGAGTCAGGTCATCCAGCCAAAGGTCAAGTAAAGGCTGACTGCTGAGAAAAAGTACATTATTCTGTGAGGCAAAGGTGATTTGATTCAAACCTTTGGCAGGCTGGTGAGGATGTAAATGCCCAGCACAAAACCTGCCCTAGGCATGCTAGTGAGAGGATCCAGGTCTGACAGACAGACTGGCAGCCTTGCCTTAAACCCTGGGAGTCCAGACACAGTGACTGCCAACAGGAGAGTACTTTGAGATCTCAGTGAGGGAGACCACCATCTCAGAGGGCTAAGAAAAATAGTGGGAATGGACCCCCAATTCCTCTAGACCCCAAACAGTGAAGAGGCCAAAACTTTGCTCTCATTTCATATGTGCAAACACAAAGTAGATCAAATATGAACAATAGTGTTTACACTGTCAGTAGCTTCACTGTGAGCCAGCTGGTCAGCTGATGGGAGGTGGGAACCATGATACAGAATACCTATTTATTTGATCCACTTATCTATTCATTTTCTACTGAGGACACTGTAATCTTTAAAAAAAGTTCATCTTCCCAGAAGCTGCAAAATACATTTTCCAGTCCTATTGACCCTTTGGCTTTGTGGAATCACAGTCTGATATATCACCTGATAATCATATTACATACCTGAGCGCTGCCTTTCATCCATTCCCTGCTGCGGGTTGGTTTCAAGTCACACGAAATGAATACCGATAGGGTGGCATTTACATGCCAGGCATCCTCACTGGCTACACAGCAAGAGCATGAAGGTCACCCACTGAATTGGTTTGTGCTGCAGTCAATATTGTCCCATGTGCTCCAGCAGTCCTGTTTTCAGAGAGCTTTATCTAATTGAAAACCAAATCTCTGCATCTGAATGCCATCCAGGAGGCTCACCCAGGTTCCTCCTTTTCTCTGTGCCATAACCACTTGTATTTGATACTAATGAGTCTCATCTTTTCCAGAAAAGAAAAAAAAAAAAAATAATGAGAGCTTATTTGAGCACTCTGCATGAGAGAGGTGGAAGCTGAAATGGCAAAGATGGGAGGGGTAAGAGTGGTTTCTAAGGAGTTGGAAAAAAAACTGTGAAAAAAGGTAGTAGCAAAAAAATAGTTCCATGAGTATTGATGCAGATCTTTAAAAAAGACTTGTTTTTCTGTTTGTTCTGTTTTTTTTCTTGCTTTTCAGATTTGTTCTTGTGCCTCAGTGTGACAAATGGAAGATCTGAAGTAAGCAAAGTTTTGTATTTTTACACTCATTTGCACCTGTAACCCCAAGCTAAACCATTGCTTTCAGTTTTGGGCCCCTCTGTTTAAAAAGGACATTGAGGTGCTGGAGCATGTCCAGTGAAGGGCAAGAACACTTGTGAAAGGTTTAAAAGACATCTTATGAAAGCAGCTGAGGGAGTTGGGTTTGGTTAGTATTGAGAAGAGGCTCAGGGGGCACCCTATCACTCTCTACAACTGCCTGAAAGGAGGCTGTAGCCAGGTGGGGGCTGGTCTCTTCTACCATGCCTGCAGTACCAGGACCAGAGAAACAGCCTTAAATTGAGATGGGGAGGTTCAGATGAGATATTTGGG
>WEIU01017882.1:268969-340973 GCA_013389925.1 Aegithalos caudatus
CGAGGGGGTGGGGTGAGGGTGCGGGTGGATCACTGTTAGGGTGTCAGACATTGGAAAAGGTTGCCTAGCGAGGTGGTGGAGTCATCATCCCTGGAGGTGCTTGGATCTGGCACTGGGTGATATGGTTTACTGGTTTAGGTGTTACAGTGGTAGTGCTGGGTGGATGGCTGGGCTTAATGATCTTAAAAGGTCCCTTACAACCTTGATGATTCTATTATTCTATTTTTGTGCTCACTATAAAGGCATATCTGTTCCATCCCATCAAAAAAACCCTAAGTGCCTTAGAAATACATTAAATCTAAAATTCCCATGACTGATGGAGACATTTATTTTGGGGAAAAGGGTACACACAAAGATCCTTGGCTTATGCAGTGTTACACAGGAGGGCAGGGACAGCCATGAGCACAGAACCCAGGACATGAGTGCCAGTGTTTCAGTGAAGGACCACAGAGGATTGCTTGCAAAATGGCCTTCAGTTACTGAGCATGTGAGCAGCTAAGAAGAGTGGTGAACCCTGCCAAGATCTGCCCACACACTTCTGCCTGAGCAGCAACAGCTCAGCCCTGTGCTTTGGCTAACCTCCCTGCAGCACAGCAACGGCAGTGCTGTTCCAACAACTGCCACTCAGCTTGCTCCCAGCCACAGCTGAGGGACAGAAATTATGGAGAGGAAATTTAACCATCTTCTCTGATTTCCTCTGTGTAGGGGTAAAAAATTGTGAGCCAGGAAACACAGATGAACACATAATTGGTTATTGATAAGTGCCAAGGGAAGCAGCAACTGTTTGCATATCAGAGCAACATCTCTGACAGTGCATGATGTCAACACTGACCTGCTCTACCAACAGAAGGAAACATTCTTCTGCCACAGCATCAGGCACTAGGGACAATTACTCAGCAAATAGGGAGGAAGGAAGTGGCTGATCTGCCCAACCAAGAGACTTCTTCTGGTTTCCTTGCTGGGGTCATTGTATTGCTATGTATTTTACCGACAAAAAAATCTTCCTGCTATCTGCCATGGGTGATGGGGCTGCAGTGCAGAGCCAAAAGCTTTTCCATCAAAATGGAACTCTGCTTACTCAAAAAATGAAATACACTTCCCTGGAATTTACACCAGGAGCCCAAGCAGCTGATGGGGACTGATGAAGGTTTGCAAAATCAGGTGCCATCAGGTTTCCAAACCCTGTTCTTTGTGTCCCTGGTGAACTTTATTGGCACAGACCTGGGACTCTATAACTTGCTCTTTAACTCTTCTTTCCTCTTCTTTCTCCTTTCCTCCCTCTTTCTAAGTCCAGATATTTGTTTTCTCTCCTTTATCTACCCTGGTTCAGTGCCCTTCTGCTTTTCCTCCTCTGCCAATGCATGGGTCTCTTCCCTCTCTTCCCCTCTATTTTTCTGTACCTCCTGTTCTGTGCCCATTTTCTTTTGTTAGGTCCATATAGCTATCCCCTCCACTTTCCTGTTTCACTCCCTACATCCATGTCTTCCTTCCTCCATGTTCTTTCTCTGTCTTTCATCCTCTTTCTTTGCCACCTGCCAATTCTAAGCCTGTGCTTTCCAGTGCTTTCCTTTCCTGATGCCATTTCAATTATTGGCTGATTCTCTGCTCGCTTTTCTCTCTCTCTTTTTTTCCCCTTTTCTCTCCCTTAGGGACTCAAGCTTGTCTCTCACCATTTGTTTCAAGGATGCCATCACTGTAGATTTTTAGACATTTGCAGGTTTGTTTGTTTTTATCATCATACCCCTCTCTTGCTGTTTAGCTGCTTGTCACTTCACTTTCCTCTTTCTGCCTACCCCCAGCCAGAGCATCATTATGTCCTTTCTCTGTCTCAGCCCATCATTTCCCACAGAGGCCATTATTATTAACCATGCCAGGAGATGTATGAGCAGCGGTCAGCAGGGTCAGCAGGGCTCTGTTTCAAATTGATGGGAATCAGAAATGGAAGTGGCACAGCAGGCAGGAGGATGTGCCATGTGGAAAGGAAGCAGTGGCACCTTGCAGGCTGAGCTGCAGAGGGAGAGCTGGCAGCTGAGCCAGAGGGGTCTCCAGCACCCACAGCCTGACAGACGCCCCTTAATTAATGTCCCCATGCCCTCCAAAATCCGGATGAAGCCAGTGAGTGTGAAGGATTTTCAGTGCTCCAGATGCTGCCTGTTGCACTGTAGATCAAGCCTCATTTTATAGAAACACTTCTCCGTCAGCCTCCTGACATCTTCAGGCCAGACAGAAATTCCTTTCAATTAAAGAGCTTGCAGGAGGATCCCATTACTGCAGCAGGTATCTCAAGTGCAGGAAGGGGGTGAGAGAACAGCTGCCAGCACTGAGAGGGGGAAAGGATGTAAGAGGCTATGAATATTGGTTTCTCACATTGATATGATGAGAAAAGACAAGTCCCAGAGCAATGCTTATTTAATGACCTAAGGAATCAGAAGATGAGCGAGCCTCATTCTTGGTGCACTTCAGGATGCTGATTGTGAATCATCATGTGCTTATGTGCAGGGTTCCTCCTTGAGACAGGCATCCTGTAACAAAGCCTTCTTTCTCCCGCGGGCATCTGCTCCAAGCTCTTTGACAATTATCACTCCTTCACTCTCATAACCCCAAAACATACAGCTCCTGGCAAGAGAAGAAGTTCCAGCTACATTCCTGTCCCGAGCACCACATTTATAGGACAAATGCTTTGGAGACTACCAGACCCATTTAGGGAACAGAGTCTTGAGGCAGCAAATGTTCTTATCTTCTTGTGAAACACCTCAGTACAAGCTGCACTCTCTTTCAGATACTTAAGGGGGCTGCATGGCTTTAATAATCCTGCTTCTTCACATTCTTGCAAGTCCAGGAAGTTAAAGTAAGATTACCTTTTTAAACGGCCTTCAGAACAATGCAAATGGGAAAGGATTGCTTAAAACTGCTCAACCAGGCCTGTCTCTGTTGCCTTTCCCCATAGGCATAATTTAGTTATTGCCTGCATATAAATGAAGCAGGCTTTGATGGTGGACAGCTCTCTAGAACAAAGCTAGAGAAGCTCCTTGTGAAGCTATCTCCCGCGTCATAAAGACAATGCACACCATTTGCCAAAGCAATGTGAAGACAAGTCCAAGTGGATACTATTTACAACCTTAAAATTGAATTTCCAAGCTAGGGTTTGACAGGTGGAAACAGGAATTTGTAACATTCCTGTCTAGATTTATTGACATTGTATAATCACTAGATTAAAACAGGAATTGCAAAATGGAGTGATGTGATAAAGATCAGCAAAACAACAGCAAATATCACTAAGACCACAGTCACAGGGCGATGTTTGTCAATAGTATATTCAATTTGGAGCTGAAAACATGCAGTTTCCCTGATTAGGTGCAACTCCCCGTACAGTTCCCAGACACTGAAATCCTGGCCATGAAGGCTATAAACTTTGAGGAGGTCTTGAGGCCTTTCCAAATGATATGAAAATATCTTTGGTTAAAAAACTGAGCTTCACACACACACACACAGAGATTTTGTAATTCCAGCCATCTCTGTCAAGAGCAACTGATTAACATGCAGTTGGGGCTTACAGGACAAATTTTAAGATGAAATATGCTGAGAAGGGGTTCCACATGTGAAATCCAGATCAGTTTTTGACTCATTCTCTGCTGCAAGCTCTCTAGTACATAACTTTTTGAAAAACTGTTCCCTGAACACAAATTAAGGCCTTCAAGGTCTCTGGGCTATTTTTTTTTTTTTTTTTTCTGTAAAGAAGTTGTTTCCAGTAAGACAGCTTAATCCTCAAGTGAGCCAGATCCTGGCACAAACACCCATAGCATCAAATTCCTAGACAATGACAACCACAACTGTGTTATTATTTAGCATAAGATAGGCAAATAATATGGAACATTTAGACAAGTTTATTTGTGATTTCATAGGAATTTAAATGTAGACATTTTTAAAAAGACCTACAAGCTACTGTGTGAGCAAAGACCTTCATAGTGGTCACTGTGTTTTCTGAAAGAGAGCTGCAATAATGAAATACTTTCGCATTCCCATAAACAGAATTCATGGAAACATTCACCCTTACAGAGAATAATATTTTCCTAGACAGCTGTGGATTTAAGCCAGCAACTATGTATAAATTGCAAGAAGCTGTGAAAAAAATTAGAAAAAAAAATAAACATCTAAGGATTAAAATCAAATAATTTTCACAACCTGTTCTCTAACCAGCACCTGAAGAGTGGTCTGAAACTTTTAAGGATGTATCTCACTCTGTTTAAATTAACACAAGTAGTTTTTCAGCCAGGTCAAATTTGGCTGAGTAGCATTAGGTTTGGAGGCACAGGTAGGTGCCAAGAGCAGTGCTACAATTCTATCTCTGTGAAGAATGCAGCCCCTTCAAAAGGCAGAGATAGCTGGCTTTCTGTTTAAGACACAGTACATTTTATTTTGACTATGGCAGCCACAGGAGTACTGAGGAAAACACAACTTTATATGGCAAATCAGCAGACTAGTGGCTTACAATCTCACATCGATATGCAGATGACATTACTTGTCTTCTGGGATATGAATAATGCCATAAATGACACACAGAGAATATTTTCTTAAAAGGAACTTCTGCTTTAAATGACACACTCTGATTCCAAGCAATTTCTGATCATTTTTAAAGGCATTTGATCTACAAACAGATCAAGTTCCTGAATGATACTCAACATCAGCTGTTACATGAGGAAGGAAAGTGAGCAGAGACAGACATATGAGGGAGACTAATGGTCAGCAGAGTTTTGTGTAGGATCTCCTAGTACATTACATATCTCATACAGGAATAATGGAATGTAAATACCAGCACATCTCCAGTGACCACTTAGTTTCGACAAGAGAAACAAGGACTTGGCTCAGTGGCTCAGCAACTGCACACCTAGTGAGAAGCAGCAGCCCAAGGAGAACAGAGGGCCCCAGGGACTGTACATAACTCAGCACCACTATTATTCTTTCTAAGGAGGCTATAAAACTCTTCCAGGGCTGGGGTGTCACTAAAGAGGGAGAGAACTAAAAAAAGAAAAAGTAAAATTAATAAATAATCAATTCCTGCTGAAGATCTGTGCAAACCAGGAACATCAGAACTTTAGGAAGCCTGGGTAGACTGAGCTGTGCCAGAGAACCCGTGCTTACATTCTGCTCCATGCCTGGTGCTATTCCAGCCTTTTAATTGGAGAACAACATCTGAGGGGTGCTCTGAAGCAACACCACTACAACACCCTATGCTCAACAGGGCTTATCAGCCCTGCAACTCTTTGTTCAACTCCCTTGCCCATCTGTAGAAAGTTCCGTGAATACTCAGCACATCCTGCCCTCTTGTGCACAGTGACCAAAGCCTAACACTTGATTTTTGCAACAGACCTTCGTTAAACTGCCTCCTAGAAAGCTTCTCTCCATGGCAGGGAGAAGAGCACTCTGGAACAGTTGAGGATTACCTGCACCCATGCCAGCAGCACTGCCTAAACTTGACACTAAGAATTTAAATTCCTCCCTCCCAGAAAAGGCAAGACTGTTTGATGGGCCAGGGTGAGCAAGGGAAGCTGTGCACTGGACCTCACCTTAGCAAAGAGAGGAAAAACTGGACAGTGAAACACAATCTTATGTAGAGAGAGGGACTTGGGACATTTAGTCTCCAGCTTTTATTTCAGCCTAGAGACTAGGAAAAACACCTACACTTCCAAACACATACACAATTTTCAGACTGTCAGGAGAAAACCAGTCAAGGGGCAACCCTTGGATGCTTTTAAAAGATTTACATTGATTCCTTCTTGAGATACAAAGCAGTGAGTGAGCTGAAATCTCCTCTTACTCAAACCTTATTTTTCATAATTATGCATCTTTAGTGTTTCATAACGACCAATTTAATCGCTTTTGCCGTTTAGAGGGCTACAACAGCCAATTGTGGTAATGGGCTTGGTATTTGGTAGGAACCATTTAACACCCAAGAGCCCTTGTTCTGGGCCACTTGATGCCACTTAAGTTTGACAGACAGACTCTCATTAGCACAAGTTGCAAAACCTTTCCAGATGAAGCTCATTTCTTTTAAACAAACTCTGCTCAGTTATCCCCAAAGTCTCCGAGCAAGGAAATTTTTAGCTCACTTCAGATCTGTGCAGGTCTGTGGAAATTAATCAGCATATTTCATCATACTATGGGCTTTCTATGAAATTCCCTACCTTTCCTCCTCATAGTTGTTCTCTCATACTTTGCACATAAGATCTGTTCCTCCTATGGACACTTAGCCTGTCTCCTGGAGGGCCACCTGGGCTTATGTGACCTTTCCTTCTCACACGTAACACTCTTGAGCTTCTGCTCCACTCTGACCAGCCTGCACCTGCCTCTAAGAGACAGCTCTCACAACGTAATTGTGTCTTGCTGAGGACAGACAAAACACATTTGGAAATCTTTAAAAATATCTACAGACCTCTAGCTGCTGCTGAAACTGCTGCCCTTGCCTTTGCAATTTCTGTTACTCCATCTGTTCTTTAGATAGTGATCCAAAATGCAAAAAATAAAGCTCAGGGCATCTGAACTGCTATAGATACTCTCAAACTCACATCCAAGTCTGCACCACATGCTCACATGATGCCCAACAGATTTGAAAAAAACACGTAGCCCAACAATGCTGAATATTTGCTCCAAATGCAACCAAAGCAGGCCTCCCTACACAGCTGCAGGGATGAGCATGGGATAGCAGTGGGATAGCAGTGGGACAGCAGGAGTGCTGCAGATCATATTTGCTGAATGCACAGACAGTGGATTCCGAGAAATCTCAGGCTACTGAAGTAAAGGTATGCAGGGAAGGACAGAGGTTTTTACTCAAGGACTTACACAGCAGAAGGGATGCCTTCTCCCCAAATAACTTTTTGTTTAGTGGGCAGGCTAACAACTCAGCATTACTGTTAAGGAAGGATGTTAGGTCTACGATGTCTGGTTCAAAACCACTGAATCCACTCACTTCTGCAATGCTCCCCAAGAACAGATTTGCCCTTTACATTTCATCTTTTTTCCCATTATATCACAACCTTAGTACATGCAATGAGACTCAGAGTTCTAAATGTAGGAATGTTAAATGGAAAACATGCTGAATTATGAACAGCTACCTCTTTGGTGATAGACGAAAGGCATTATTTTGTGGCACAGTCTGATGGGACGGAGTACCACAATCTGAATGCTTCAGAGAGGCAAAAACCCACAGTATGTGGTGCTAAAAGAAGCAGAAATCAGTCCTTAGAAAGGAACACACCATTTTCAACACAACTTGCTCCCAATGTCAACATCTTCCATGACTACTGCCTTCCTACATGTGGAATGTTTGCCTGAAAGAATAGGCAGTGGATTTTCCTGTATCTGAACAGTCTAAATGGACCTGATGCTTTAAACCACTGTGCTTTGTTACAGTACAACTAATGCAGTATGCTCAGTGCCACAATTAAAATGGACTCTTTTTCATCAGGCACATAAAGACAAACCCACAATATTACAAGACACTGTGTGCACCTGTCCAAAGTCAAAGAGAGCACTGACTGATGTTATGATGTATTACTTGAGCAATAGCCCAATGCCCCTTAATTAGAGGCGGCCTGCTAAGGTACACTCAGCAGGAGAAGAGTTAAGATTGCATCTGTAACCTTAAATCTCACCTTACCTGGCTTGTGAGTGCTTAACTGTGCAACTTTAATGTGTTCTTATCAGAGCATTTTTATTGAGCCATTATTAACATTGGTTAGATACAATCTAGTGTTCCCCAGATCCCCCTCATCCCCAGCCATTACCTGAGCTACACAGAACACAAGATTCAAAGGAAGCATTTCAGTCAACCTCTGTTATCGTTCTCCAGACACCCAGTGCTGCTAATTCCTTAGCAGCTCCCTTAAATGGGACTTGAGTTTTAGTTGCTATCTTGCATGCCCTCGGCCAGGCTGCACACTGAAGGAAATCCTCTACTGATAATTAATAAGTTCCCCTGACACTGACTTCTCATTAATCTATTATTTTAGTCCTCTAATTACTTTTGTCTGTTCAAGTTAACAGTCTCCTTCCCTCATCTTCCCTGGCTTTCATGCAGGAGATGCTGCATGGCAAATGTGACTTTTCTTTGTTCCCAAGTCCCTTAAAGGGTCTTTTCTGTGCATGAACTCCAAGACCCATCCCAGCCTCTTGTAAGGAGTGACTTCCTTTTCCATGGGTCTGTATTTCACTCAAGTTATGGTACATGCAGCTCCAGCTTGCTGAAGAAATATCTAGGGAACATAGGTTTCCCTGTGTCATCCCCTGAAAAGCTCCCAATAGCCACAAGGAGTCCTCCTCATAGAAGTCAAATGGTTACAGATGGTTTCCCCACAGGAAATGGGGTCACTTAGAATTTGACAGCACAAGGACCATCTACCTATATGTCCCCTGAGTTCCTTCTCTCACTGCAGCCTCTCCCCTGTAGTGGGTTTGGCTGAGATAGAGTTTATTTCCCATACAGTAGACCTCAGAGTGCTGTGCTTTGCACCAGGAGCTAGAAAGGTGTTGATAACACACTGGTATTTTTTACTGCTGAGGGGTGCTGGCACAGCATCAAGGCTGTCTCAACATCTCCCCCTCACCAGCTGGCTAAGGATGAGTGAGATCTCAGAAGGGAACACAGCCAGGATATCTGACCCAAACTGACCAAAGGAATATTCCATACCACTAGGCATTTGCCCAGCAATAAAAGCCAAGAGAAAGGGATGGAGACATTCATTACTGTAATGTTTGTTGAAGAAACTGCTATGTTACTAAAGCTCAGCTTCCTGAGAAGCGGCTGAAGATTGCCTGCTGGTGACAATTAGAGGGTAAAAATAAATATTTTGTTCTCATTTGGTTCTGTAAGTGGCCTTTGCTTTTGCTTTCTCAAACTGCCTTTATCTTGACCCATGAGTTTTTTCCATCTTATTTTCTCCCCGTGCCCCTTCCTGCTGAGGAGGTAGAGCAATAGAGTGACTCGGTAGACGTCTGGCATCCAACCAAGGTCAACCCACCATATATCCAAAGCCCAACACTCAGCACAAATTAACTTTAAGTCCCTTGGGCAGAAGGGGAGACAGAAGCAGGATCCAATTATTTATTTGCTTGGAAGGTGCCCGAGTACAGAAGAGATAAATGCAGTAGATAAAAACTAGCATGCCAGAGAGAGGCTGGAGTTGAAGAATTTGGAGTCTGACCTGAGCTTCTGCAGTTTTTGGAACTTCTGAAATTTTTTCTGTTATCATGATTGACTCTAAAAATACTAAGTCTTTGTCCCTGTCATGGAGCTGTAGTTTAGCACATACAGGCAGGGTATTGACAGGTGTACAGAACCATGGCAGGTACTCTGCTCTTCCTTTTCATGCTTCACATGTTTCACAATTCTACCTTAAAGGAAATACAAGCCTTTGAGGTTGCTGGATAAGGCAGGTAAACATCAAAAAGCTTACCTGTGCAGCAAACTGCATGGACAGACACCAGCATGGTGAACACACAAATAAACACACAGTCAAGTGCTCAGAAATAATGCATGCAGCAGTGTGCACCTGCATATTCATGCAGCTTTTACAAATCTACAGGCTGCACAGCAGGTAAGAAGGGTGTTAGTGACATATGGTGACCATTAGAGCGCTTGTAATTAGGATGGTCCTGCCAGCAGTTCTCAGCCAGGCACATGCAACAGGGCAGTGACCCACAAGCAACATTATGAAGAGCCTAAGGAGCCCCTGGGAAATTGCATTGCTCTTCCCTTTCCCTTCCCCAGACTGCAGCAATCCAACCTCGCACTAGTGCCTAGTAAAAGCGGACAAGTGGTGGGCTCTTTGAATGTGCTCTACAGTGCCATAGATATGGTCCTGTCCTCATTCCATCACCCTTCCAATCTGCCACTGCCCTTAGACAATACAACTGAAATATCCCACGATCAGTGCCTTTTCCAGACCATCAATACCCGCATTACACTTTTCTACCTTGCAGATTGTACCGATTCTTTGGCAGGATATGCTTATCTTTCCAACGGCTCAAGTCACTCCAAACAGGGCATGAAATTTAAAGGCTGCATCAGAGGACAGCTCTTGCTTCCCTGGATGGGTCTGCATTCCCCATCCCCTCCCAGCCCCTTTGCTTTGCTCCTCTGCTGCAGTAACACTGCGGTGGGCACTCACTGGGAATTTATGAGAAAGGATGAATTGTTCAGCCAGTGCATGAGAAAATATAGAGTACATCAGAAGAGTCATATTTATCAGGTGCTGTTCTGAAAGAAAAGAGTATCTGAAGAAGAAATAAGAGCAATGCTTTTGTACATGCACCTCCTAAGAAAAAATAACCCCCTGAATCATGTTTCCAGTCTCTCATGCTTTTCTTCAGACAGGAAAGGGAGGGATATTCTGAAGACATATTTGTGAAAGGTTCAGAAAGAAGACTGACAAAGCAAACAGAGCACAAGTGCTCACAACACTAGGCTTTGTCACAACCTGGCATTACCAAAATAGCTCAGTGCCTTCAGTGTGGAGAGTCCCACTTCCACTACATCTGTGTTCACGCCTGGGAGAAAAGCTCCATACTGCAGGAGTCTGAGTGACATCTGACCTTGCTGAAACGGTTTCAGGATGTCTTGCCCCTATAGCTGGCTTTCACTTTGCCCTATGTTATCTACACATACAGGAGACTTTTGCAAATAATCTGCTTCTCCCTACATCCCTCTCTTCTCTATTTTCCAGCTGTCTCTAGAGCTGGAATATACAAGCAGCTTCATGATTGGGACTGGTGTGGGGGTGGAGACAATGGCAAGAGACAGTAGGATAACTGTGCAAGAGATGCTTGAAAGGGTGAAGACTTTGGGGCTGTACAGAAAACTCCCTCCAGAGATCCTGTCCTGGCAGGGCCCATGTGCTGCAGTAGATGCTGTCATCCATGCTCACTGAGGTCATGAGATGTAACAGTAGGTCTGGCTCCAGTGAAGACTGTATCAGGCACTGAAGTCAGTACAGCCACTGAGATCAGCTGTAGTCACATAACTGCATAATAACAAAATGGTGGTCTCTCCCATTAAATGGAAAAAAAAATAAAATGCATGGACCAAACATAAGCTACTACCTTAACTTTCCCTTTTTATTAGTGTGTCTCTCTCCTACTGTGAAGAGAGAATGAGAAATATGCTTGCCTCAAGTGAAACTACTTATAGATTACAGCAACAAGGAGAAAAAAATGCAGCCTCCCATATTTTTCTTCAGAAGGCTAGCTTTCTTAAGGACGTTTGAATTGAAACTGTTCAATTTAACATGCTATCCATTTTTTCTCCCTTAATTCACAATCAACCTCTCTGTATCTTTACAAGCACATTTAAATTTTCAGATGTGAACTACAGCTGCAAACATAGAGTTACCAATGGGGAATATGACCTCCAGATGGCAGGGGGAAGGGGACTCAGTCCTAAAATATCCACCCTTTACTCTGGTGAACCCAGGGAAGCTCTGCCACCAAACCAGCAGCTCCAAGCACAAAGGACCCAAAGCCGACTTGTGAGTTCAGATCACTAGAGGGAGACACAGCAACACACACATCCACACCTCATCAGTGTCCTGCACTCAGTAACCTTCTCTTCACTCTGTTTTACTGTAGTTGACCACCTGAGTGCTGAGTGAATGGTGTATGGAGAACAAGGAAGGCTGGTAGGGAAGGCAAGCCAGATGGACTGCATCTCCATTCTCAGTAGGGCAGGCCTAGCAGACCTCTCCTTTTTTTGTCCTAGTGAGGACAAAAGAAGTCCCTTGATTTCAATTGGTCTGTGGAATGGGGAGGAATGATGGAGAACTGGAAAGTTCATTGAGCTGCCGTTCCTATCCTGCTTGTGAAAGCACATGGCAATTCCTTTTCCTGTCACCATTAGTTATGGGAGATTTCAAATACTCATCTTCTTGGGGTGCTTAGTTTTCACTCCCACACCCAGCCCTCTGGGATCCTTCAAGACTGGCTCATGGAGGTAGGGGAGGAAAAGCAGCTAGCTACCCCTGGCTGCCCCAGCTAAACAGGAATTGTCCCTACTGAGTATGAGTAAGCTCGAGGGTAGAGGCACAGCATTGCAAAGACAGTAATATTACAGCATGCAGTGAACTAGGAAAATTCTACTTTTCTGTAGGTGGAGGAAAGTTTTCATATGGATCCAATTCAGCTCAGCCTTTAAAATGCCATGGAAAAGACTTTAACAGCATGACTGACTAGAACTGGGAGAAGATAAAAAGGAGGCAACTCTACCAGACTCCAACTTGCTGCAAGGAGCAACATTTTTATGTGGCAGGAAGGCAACTAACTTGGTACAGAACTGCCACATCTTGCCAGCAGCAGCACAGACAATCTTGCCAGAAGAGGAGCAGACAAGCACTAACCAGAAGACTCCACATGTTCCCCTCCAACCACTGCTGAAAGCAGCAGGGTAAATTTCCTCCTCACAGCCACTTTATTTGACTCTTTCCCCAGAAATGCCAAAATACTCCTAAAAGCCTTGCTCTTCCTCTCTGCCCTGGGACAGTAGAGAGAAATCAAAGCTGTTAAAAAAACAAGTATTTAATGCATAAACAGTGTTTGTATAGAAACAGCATCACGGCACACAGTAACCGAATGGGGCGTTACTGCAAGATAATTACAAAAGGAAGGATCCCTGTGTAGTGCATGTGTTGTCAGGTACAGAAGGAAGAAGGTGAAGTGTGCTGGGGAGAGAGCACCATCACAACTCAAGTTTGTTACAGGTGAGGAAGGAGGCAATGGGGATCTAGCTTGTAGGCCCTAAGAAAAACAGACCTCTAAAATATAAGAAATGTGGAACAAGTGTTAGTAGAAAGCAAATAGAGGTTGAAACAACTTTGGATGCCTTCTGGAGAAGACCTGAAAAAGTTGAAAGTTTGGCTTGTTTCCCAGGCTCTTCATGAGCCAGCATCCTCTTCCCTTTTTTTTTTTTTTTTTTTTTTTTCCCCTACATATTGGATAAGATGAAGACTAGATCAAGAGAAAAAGATATCTCAGAAAGTGTGCTAAAACAAACTGTGAGTATATAAGAGGCAAAGTGAAAGGTCTCTGTGGAAGATGAGGCCCCATTTTTACCAGAAAGTATTTTGAAGATTAAAAAAAAAAAAANTTTAAAAGTCATCAGTTGCCTCAGTTGTTTTGTTAAACAAATACCTTGTAAACCTCAAGTTTCCTGAGACAGTTTCATGGGGAGAAATAAAGAAATAAGAGCTATTGTAAAATAAGAAGAGCTGGCCACAATAGTGCCACAAAACCCCCACCAAATCCAAATAAAAAAACCCACCCCATGCCTCCCAAAACAAGGCTGCCTTGCTACAACTGTTTACTAAGGTTTTAGGAGAGCAGCAGAAAGATGGGCTAAATTCAAATGCTTTAGATAACCAGAAAATCTGCTTCCCATTGCTACCTACTGACCACAGGGCTGACTTGTGACTCTGGGTTTTCTGCTTGATACTTTCTTTAGCCATAAACTGGGTTTTCCTGTGCAACACAAAGTGAAGCAACAAGGCTTTGGACTTAGGCAGCAATGAGAAACAAGCAAACACAGAACATAATGATCAAAGTTGTCCACTGTGACCAATATGGCCTCCTCAACCCATGCCCTCAGAAATCTCTGTCTCTGCTTGCTCCAAAGCTCAGCTCTAGAGACAGAGACTGGCATTCACTGAAGGAAAATGCACAAGTGCGCAGGGGTGTGAGATAATCTGTCTCCTTCACTTTAGGTCTTATCCTGATCTCTGGGCCCCAAAGCATGAAGTTTAACATCCTTTTCAATATTTTTATTGTGAATAACAAGAATATCCAGATTTCTTCACATTATCCTCAGGAATACACAAGCTGGTTGAGACTTGCCAAGTTCTCATCTTTAAATGACTTTCCATGGCAATGAGTTCTACAGCTGTTTATAAACATATTATATGTATACCATCTCATAATTACACAGGGCATGGAGGCACATTTTTGTATTCTCTATCCCTCCTCAACTTCCCAGGCTACGGTAAATTCCCTAAGACTCAATGTGAATTTCTAGCACCCTCTAGGGAAAATCAGACTGGCATATTTGACAAGCCTTCTCATCTCCTTTCATTTTATGCTGTGACATGAAACTTGGGTGTTGCAATCAATACTTATCTGCTTTGCACTAGACTGGTTCTTCTTATGCTGTGATTACCACTGTAATAACTAAGCTCTTTTTCTGAGCCAAAGTGGGTTTCTTTATACTGTCAGGTGGAATTCAGAGGAATCCAGAGTGTTTTCTTCTCCATGAAGTGGCCTTGCTGGGCTGAGGCCAAAGAAGTTGGATCCAGAATGGAATACCTAGTGGCTTTATACAGGTCATACCTCTAGCTTCTCTAGGAAAAGGGAATTGCTTGTTCCTCTGCTGGTTATGCATAACCAGTAAAGAACTCAATCCCTCAATTTTAGTCAATATAGCTTTGCCTCCCTGTCACCAGCTCTCAGGCTGCCATCAACACAGTCTTAAAGACGCTTACCAGAGCACCCATGAGCAAGGCCCTTGGGAAGGTTTCAATCACTGATGTGTTGTGGCAAAGAAGCAGAAACATGAATGATACTGCTCTTGTAAGCTTGAGTACAAGCTTCTCAGCACAGGAAATGGCTCTTTCTTCTGCATTTGCCTGCCCATGCACAGCAAAAGGATTGGCAGTGAGATCTCTGGTAATCCAAAGACCTTGCAACAACTGTCTATGTTCATATTGCTGCAAACCTGTTTCACAAGAGGACACTCTTACGGACTTCCCTTGAGAGTTTACAAGAAAATGAATGCATATTAATTTTTCTTCTCCCAAGAAAGCTCTTTTTCAGTCAACCAGGCACCTAGCTTGGCTCTGAATAAGACAGAGATGAGAAATGATAAATTATACTCTGGACTGTGATCTCAGCAGCTTACAGGTAGGGAGAAGACACATAAACCTGAATAAACATAAGTCAGTAGAGATGTTGAGTAAAAATAAGATGGGCTTGAAAGCAGGCATTGGCTACCATTTCTGAACTATTTTACTGGAGTCTTTTCTTGGCTATGCTAGTTGTTATCCTGGTGCAAGCTACAGGGGAAACAGCTCCTTCTAACATAACTACCCACAGATGGATAGGCTGCCTGTAGTACCCTTCACAGGCCGTATAGTGTGATAAGTGATAAATGGACCTGTGTCGGGACCTCGTCCAGGATGTGGTGCAGCTACAGCATATTTGAGGTTATAGTATTCAGTGACAAAAAATAAACTATACAGAATCACAGAACCACTAGGTTGGAAGAGACCTTCAAGATCATCCTGTCCAACCCATGCCCTAACACCTCAGCTAAACCATGGCCCTGAGTGCCACATCCAGTTTTTTTTTTTTTTAACTCCTCTAGATATGGTGACCCCACCACCTCCTCAGTCCAGTAATTTATCACTCCTTCAGTAAAAAACTTTTTCCTAATATCCAACCTATATTTCCCTTGACACAGATTGAGACTGTGTCCTCTCATTCCGTCAGTTGCTGCCTGAAGGGACCAACCCTCACCTGACTACAGCCACCTTTCAAGATGTTGTAGAAAGTGATAAGGTCACCTCTGGGTCTCCTTTTCTCCAGGCTAAACACCCCCAGCTCCCTCAGTCATTCCTCACAGGGTTTGTGCTCCAAGCCCCTCACCAGCCTTGTTGCCATCTGAAAATGCTCAAGAATCTCAACTTCCTTCCTAAACTGAGGGGCCCAGAACTGGGCACCTGCCTTTGTGGGGCAGGATTAAGCAGGTTATGAGCTAATATTAAGGAGAATAAAACAATAGTGTACCAGCCACACTTGGTACAAAGAATCTGGGTTTTGTCCCTTTCAAGAGATGACAGTACAGAGTGTTCCCTAGTGAAGTATTCCTAATGCTGACAACTGCTAATTCATGCAGACTGCATAAGACATCATCAATACTCACCCCCACCCTAACTGAACAAATCACAATTTCCTGACAAATCCAGTTCAGATCTTCAATTTTATGGTCTTTGCCATGGCTTACCATCACAAACCAGGGTGGCAAAAGTCATCAGGTATGGCAGGCTTAACAAGACTGTAGCTTTATCCTGAATCACGGGAAAGGGATCAGACTGTGTTCAGGGAGGGATGTGTTGGCCTGCTGCTGGAAGCTGCAGGTCAGTGATCCCAGACAAGAGCTCTGCTTGCTGGAGAAGAGCTAATGAAGCTGTTGTGCTCCCAGACAGTGCCTGTTAAATTATCCACAAATACTCAGAGCAGGCTGCCGATGACCTACAGAACAATGGCCTGTCAGGTGAAAAAGAAAAGGGTCTGGGTGACTCTCTCCACCTGCTCTGTCAAAATACAATCTGCCAATCATCTGAAGAGGAATGTAAGAGGAGAGCAAGGACTTCCATCGTTCCAAGGAATGTCATTCCTGCTTTCATCAAATTAAAGCTGATCTGTATTGTCATTTGCCATTGAATTATTAAAGTATTTTTCCCCTTAGCTGCCTTCCTCCCAGGTGTCAGTGCTACAGTCATCAACTTCAATCCCACTTTAGCTTTCTCACGGGGTTAGGAGAGGTTTTCTTTTTTTCCTGTGGGCTGTTTGAGGGCATCAGGACTTAGAGTTGAAGTGAGAAAAAATGTCTGGTTCAACTGCTCACTGAAGAACCAGAACAGGAAGCAACATAGCAGTTTATAAATTAAAATTTTTAACTTCTCAGCTAGGCAGATAAGTAAGCTATGATTGCAGCATTTAAATGAACTATCACATGCATCCCTACCTTCTCTGCCTAAGTACCAACACTGCCTTCCCTTTGCATTTGTATCTTCCACTTCCCAGCCAACAAGAATTAAATAATTTCTGTGGTCCTAACTCAGGTAATTAGCCAACAAAAGCTATTGATGAAGTCAATGAATGAAAGAAACAGCAGACAAAATTGATAATGGACTCCTTGAGGAAAGTGCACAAAGAAAAAGTGCCCAATATGCTCTCTGTCCCCGATACGGGTTTAATTTCACTACCTGTCCATTCAAAACCTCCCACACGAGCTCAATAACACTCTTTATTTCAGTCCTGCAGTCACAGGAAAAAGCTGAAGGAGAGAGATTATATTTTAGAAACCTTTACAATGATCTAAAATAACTCTTTGATGCATAGCAGATGTCTTCAAAACTTGCATAAATGGAGCCAAAATGCCTTGCAGTTCTGGAAAAGGATGATTCCAAGATAAGACATGTTTCCAACTGCAGCAACTCTGGAAGAGATTTGGAATTTATATTAATTGTCAACCTCAAGTAAAACATTTAAAAGAAACCTTTCTGCCTCCCATTTTGAGACAAGTGTCTTACTGGGCTTTATGCTGATCAAAGACCTGATGTCTGCCTGAGAGCAGTTCCTCTGCATGTGTAAAAGACAGCAGATGGGTCAGATGGGGAAAAAGAAAGAACCACAATCAGTGACACATAGAGGTGACAGACTGAGGAATGCCTGCCCTTCATCATAACCTCTAGTTTGTTATGAAGGAGGTGCTTGGCAAGCTTCACTGTAGGGAGGAGGACTGAGGAGGGATTGGAAAGGCGTCAGTGAGATGGTGCTGAGGGATGCTACCAAGGCAACACCTCTGAGAAACACAGCATGGGAGAAAAAATGTGAAGGGACATGCTGGAAAACTGAACAACAGAGCCAAGAAAACTGTCCTCATGGCCAAAGTAGAATTGGGATTCTTCAGTTCTATTGCTAAACAGAGGGTGTAGTAATGCACCCCCCACTCTTGGGTGGGTGGTTCTGTATAAGGAAAAGAGTTTCAGTTTACTCCTTGACTTATTAGGAAGTTTAACCAGAAAGGTCTATGTATGTCTCTCTGTAATTGGCCGAGTTCCAAGAGAGAAACACCTGTTGGACCTTTCATCTGTCAGTCAAAACCTTTACCCCTTCCTCTTGGAAGTTTTCAAATAGAACCATCCTTGAACATTGAGTAGAAAAGGAACAGAACAATAGAACCAATGGCATTCTCTGGGTGTTGTAACAGGTGTAGGATCTCCTTACACTGTGCAGGGTTTATATATTTTGTTTCTGTATTATTTTCTTTCATTTATTAAACCCTTTTGATTTATAAGACACTCTAGACCATGCTGTGTCTCCCTATTACTTATAGCCACAAATCTGAACAGGCTGGACCCGGCAGATATTACAGTATTCACCGCCATAAGAGGGGATAGCCAGACTGAGGATTTGTTCTGTGGAGACTTTTTTAAAAAAAAAAAAAAAAAATCAATCTGTGTCTGATACAATGAAGTAGGTGAAGTAGGTGGTACAAATGAACAAAAACTCCCACAAAGAAGCAACAGGCGAAGTGATGAGTCAGGGCAAGAATATTCTCACTGCTCTGAAGAATGCATCTCATGTGTACCAGGTCTTAGATTTTATGAAGATTTAACACCCTTAACTCAGTGTTAGGCTGTGCTCACATAATAGATAGGGGGTATCTTTTAGTTAGATACAAGAAAGAGTTAGAGAACTGAAAGACTGATGCAGCAGTAATATGGAAGATTTGATATGAAGTAAACCTTAAGAACAGAAATACCAGAGCTAGAAGATTCTACATACATAATTGAAAAAAAAAAAAAAAAGTTCTATTATGATATGAATGTAAATGGCACAGTCATACTGAATTCTGGAAAAAAAATCAGAAGAGAAAAGTCAGGTAGTGATGACAATACCACAGAGGAGTAGTGTTCCCCTAATCAGCCCTGCTCTGACCTCTTCCTGGCAGGCTTTCCCCATCTATTGGCATTGCAAGAAATGGGCCAGAAATACAAACTGCATATCTGGCTTTCATATACATGAAAGCTCAGTAAAACTTTGGTTTGGCTGAAGAGATAAAACAGGAAATCTATGTAACCCAATCTCAACCACAGGCTCCAAATCTAGGGGGTTCTGGATGTAGCCTTTAGAATAAGCTCCATTACAATGTGTCATTCTACCTTTCTCTCTCCAACTTTCTTTCTGCAACCCTTTCTCCCTTTTTCTAGCTGCTGAACTGCAGTAGAAAGGTGTACTATCTGTAGCACATGCAGAATGTTTGTTCTCTGCCTACCTCAAATCCTCTGTAACCCTTTACTTATATGGGAGTATAATATATGATCATTCATTGTTTTCCCTATGCATTTTAGATTAAAGAGTATCTGATAGGAAAAAACAAACAAACAAACAAAACAGCTAAAGAGGTTTTCTGTCCTCCAAGGTCATGATATGGAGGGATAGAAACCTACCTCTTGTGCTCATCCTAATGTTAAATCTTTAGGGGTTGAAGGTTTCCTTGCAATCCAAGCTGCTAATCCCACAGGGTCTGGCTACTGAAAGGACATTCTCCTCCCAAACTTGCCACATCCTGGAGCATGGAGGGCACAGTCAGAGAGCAGAGCAAAGATTGTGAGCTCTCCTTTATTCTGTTACCCTCTTTCTCTTCACCCACCTTGAATATCAAATGCCTTCTTCACTCACCTCAGAAGACACCAGACTTCTGTCTGTTTGCCAAAGTGGAGAGCAATATGAAATAAGCTGGGCCACTGTTTGCCTCTCTCTTTTAAGGAAAATCAGTAGGAAGCAAATCCCATGGTTTTCAGAGAGAACCTCTTTTATGCAGTATTTCAACAGAAAGCCCTTTCCCTTAGTCTAGCACCAGCAGTATTTCATCTCCACCACTGTGCTGTGCATTACCATCAGTAGAGACTGACTAGATAGTAGACAACTAGATGAAGACCTAAGCTAAACAGAATTACAGGTTCAATTCTGCAGAGGATCTATTGAAGTAATTTCATTTGTTCACTTGGAAAACCTGGTTATTGTGCCTGGGAATACACACCACAAAACAAGCTTGAGGTACATTTAAGTTTCTTTCCACTTTTCTATAGCTGCCTATATTTCTACTGAAATTTTCTTTGATGCTGGAAGAGAAGGAAACTACTGTACAGTTCACAAATTGAGTCCAGCTGGATTTCTTACCTGTAGGAGTGAGGTGCCTCCAGGTGATGACAGGCTCAGGACGCCCATTTGCCATGCAAACCAGGGTCACATTGCTGCCCTCATTCACGATGATGTCCGAGGAGATATTGGAGATCTTTGGTGGAACTGTGAAGACAAAAGAAAGTTTGACCTTTTTAGAAGCAGAATTATAAAGGGCAGCTTGCCTGGTTTATTAACCTACCTACCCATTAACCAGACACAAACTCATCTCGCAGGCTGCACCCCTCTCACTTCTACTTGTGTTTCTGAAATTACATCAGAGTAGTATGTACTGGTGTGTAGTTTGTATTTCAAGGGTCTACAGGTAGAACTGGCCTGTGCTGCAACTGCAAGGCTTCATGTTTGGCCAAGTTTGGGGGTCTTCATCAAATGACCTCTCAGAACCTGGCTGCCTACCTCAAGGCTGCATGGAAAGAGTCAGCAGGACGCAAGTATCATCTCGGCTGATTTTTATACTCCAGAGAGTCCCAGATGGAGTTCTACTTCCTCTTGCAGGATGCCAGGCTTCAAGGCACTGACTTGGAGGGTGTATTACTTATTTTGTGACATATTTCAGCCAAGAGGGATCCCCTATGGGCTACCTGCAGTAGGCAGCTTCTGGATGACT
Source organism: Aegithalos caudatus (assembly GCA_013389925.1). Taxonomy (NCBI): domain Eukaryota; kingdom Metazoa; phylum Chordata; class Aves; order Passeriformes; family Aegithalidae; genus Aegithalos; species Aegithalos caudatus. Next base: position 289,599 of record WEIU01017882.1, read on the forward strand.
GCACCACGCATGGCAGAGCACCAAAGGCACAATATAGTCCTTAAGATTCAAATGATCAGCCATGACTTGGGCATTCAAGATCCTTAAAAACTTTCCAAGCTGAGTTTGTGTCATGGCACCAGAGTAACCATGAATTGGGACTTGAACAGGCACTTCCAGGTGTGGAGTGTGCCAGCTGTTGCAATCTTTCCTCTCTCACATCCGTATCTTGCTTCTGTGCTTCACACCCCAGGTCAGGTGGTGAAGGATTTTCACTAAAAAGGAATCCTCTAATTTTTTTAAAATACATTTTCAGCTTCCAGATTTGTGTGTCATGAGGAAAGAAACAATATAATTTTCTGCTTTGCTTACCACAGACTAAACAGCAGCTTCCCCCTCCCTGGCAGGAGTGGCTGATAGTCCTTTCAGGGCAAAGCTGCCTATAAGCTAGGTGGGGAAAAGGAAATGAAGCCTGAAGAGAGCAACTCACTACTTCCAGCTGTGTTGCTGGATTCACAGCATGTTGTTTACAACCCACAGCTCATTAGCCTCTCTCTGTAGGCCCCAAACTCACAGACAACCCTTGAGTATCTGTGACCATCAGACCCCCTCAAAAGAAGAGGCCTGTAGAGCAAAGTGAGGCAGACATCTATTTTCCAACAGGCTCACTCACCCAGGCAAGGAGGGATTTAGGCCAGACTCATCGGGGAAGGATTGCCATGATCTGTGGAGAAGTGACAATCCAGAGGGCAGTGAGAGAGCAGCTGGGGGCAACACAATAGGGAAGGCTTTTGCATGCCTTGTGAAATCAGGACAGCTGGGGGCCCACCTCAAATGCCTGTGCACCAGTGCAAGTATCATGGTGGAAAACCAGGAGGAATCAGTTTTTCACTCAGACTCACAGTAGGTTGTGTGTAAAAAACTATTTGGATGACAGAGCTGGGGTGAGACAGTTCTTAGGACTGGCCTGTAACTCAGATACAGGCTTTGTAAGAGAGACAGCGTGGAATGCAAGGAAGTGGCTGGCATGTACCAGAGCTGGCTCTGGCTGGTGAACTAGCTCAGATGTAAGGATCAGAGGATATCACAGTGTCACCCCTGTTCCTTGGTGTTTGTTACCAACAACTTGATTAAGAAGAGGCAATACCGCTTTAGACAGGTAGGATAAGCTTCACAATCACAGTTCCTCATTGGGGACCAACCACCTTTATATTTCCTGGAAGGGAGAAAGTGCTAGGCTCAAGGAGTCCAGGACACCTTCAGGTTCAGCGTGAGAGAGCTGTATGCCCTTGTAGCAAAGATCAAATATCCTGGGTTGTATTAGCAAGAGTTTATCCCCATAAGTGGAGGGAAGTGTCTAAAACCCTTTATAGGGTGCTTATTGGGCAGCATCTCAGACACTAGATTAGTTTTGGGCCCCCCAGTACAAGAAGGCCATTGATACACTGGAACAAGTCCACTGGAAGGCTCCCAAGATGGTCAGAGGGCTATAGCACATAACTTCCCAGGAGAACCTAAGAGACATGGGTCTCTTCTGTCTGATGAAGAGAAGGCTAAGGGGAATCATATTCCTCTCTGCAAAAAAGTGAGTGGGAATGTGCAGAAAAGACAGAGGGACACTTTTCTCAGAGGTGCCCAGTGAACACTGAAAAACAGCTAACACGAGCTGCAATGTGGGGAAAATTCTGACTCAAAATGAGGAAAAAGCTTTCACTTTCAGAAGTCAAGACAGGAACGAGCTCCTCAGAGAGAGAATGGAAACTCACTCCTGGAGATATGGAAAACTCACCTCCTTTCTTTCCCAGTGGATGAACCTGTCCCATGGCTCATGAAAGACCTGCACATTGTTTCAGCCAGGAGATCTGCAGGGTAGCAGAGCCCTGAAAGTTCTGGTGCTGAATTCAAAACTGCTACCCTTACTTCCTAGAAACAAAGAAACTTTGAGGGCCTCCTCAGACCTGACAGAAGACCAACATGCACAGGAGAGGACAGTGGGGCTTAGTCTGGGAAAGAACACTAGAGGTTGCTATTTCTGCAAGAGTTGTAGCCCAAGTGTTCTCTCAGGGGACAAAAGGACAGTGACTTCGGAGCATCCTCAGCACAACTTCTCCATGGTACATTGGCAAACCTGGGTAAGTAGAACCCCAGAGTAAAACCAGTGGCTAGATCCATTTTGGGAATATTACCATAACCTCAAGGGGTTAACACTTGCATGCAGAAAAAAAGCTGTGCAGCAAACCAAGTAGGACTAAACTGAAGCAGGACTGGCAGGTGAAGCTGTGGGGCAGTGTGAAGTCCTAGTAGAATGGTACAATGCCAGCCAGAATGGCTGAGGAGAGAGTAGCAAAAGCCATTACAGGGCAGCAGCAGAGCTCCAGATGGGACATGTATAAACTGCCATTCTCCAAAGCCATTAAGACATTTTACTTCACAGAGGATCAAGTAAACTCAGCCAGTACAAGCAGTTCTAACCATGCTTACCAAATGCCCAAGAGGAAGAGCATGTGTCCAGGTGGTCATATCTGGTTTGTCACTTTTTCAGATGAGGGTGAAAAGGACATCCAAGGCTGAAGTTCTGCTAGGAATATAATGGCTGGTTCCTTTCAGCTGCCACCTTTGTCAGAAGGCAATGAAAGGCTGAGTCAAGGGGGGATAGGGCAGGAAATAATTTTCCTCTGAACTTAAAGCCTGGCTTGGCTTCATCTACTTGGAATCCAAAGCCAGTGGACAATAATTTCACTCAGATGAAAAGTCGGAGACTTTTAATTTTCAGGGCATCAAGCCAGCATGTTAAAATGCCAAAACTGTCAGCACCAGCAACAGTTAGCATTGCCTCCTTGGCACTTGTCATTACTTTGCACACACCTTTTTAAGACAGCCTTAAAATGAGAAGCTTTGACCTTATTTTTTTTCCCCATGTGTGGGTTGTATTATGTTTTCACAAGTTCCAGACTGCTGAAAGAAGGATTGCTGAGAATAAAACCTCCTAAGACCAGAATCTTCGGGGTGCCACAACCTCCATTTGCCCAGCCACCTCCTGTTGACCCTCAAGTGGAAAATTCTTTTGTGTCTGGCCTAGCTGAACCATTAGCAGAAGCAAACCCACAGCTGCAGCCCCACAGCAGGGCAAGTACTACAGTTGCTTCCAGTCATTTTCATATTTTGACTAACAGCTTTTCCCTTCACAAGAAACCAGGCTGCTGCTGGACCCCTCTGGCTCCAAGGACCATGGGAAAGCACTGCCAGGGTCTCTGGTGTTGCTGAAAAAGATAACACAGCCAGATTTTTTCCACTCTTTCAGTTTAAATCATATGCAGTATCCATTACACTGTGCTTAGGATCCCCCTGGTTGGGATGGGGAGCAGAGCTAGGCATGAAAGGAACCACACACTACTACCCCACTGCTCCATCCCCAGAGAGGGAGGATGCCCCACCCACAGTCCTCCCAGTCCAGGGCACCCTACAGTATCTCTGCCCTTGTCTCACTCCTGCCTTGCAGCTCTCCTTCTATTCCAATGTGAGCTTTTCATGTGGAGAATGGCCTCTGGTTACTTGGGAATTTGTTATTTACTGTCAATGGCATGGAAGATGAGATGCTGGGCTGACAATAGCCTTGTCCTGTAGATGTGAAATGTAGAAGACACAAATATGTGAGTTTCAAGCCATTCTTCTCAGGGTTCATTCCTATCTCTCCAGAATCAGTTGGAATAGAAGGCGAGCTGCAAGGCAGGAGTGAGAAAAGGGCAGAGATACTGTAGGATGCCCTGGACTGGGAGGGCTGCAGGACAGGAGGGGTAAAAGGTCAGAGCTGGTGTGGGAGATTTTAAGTCCCAAGAAAGATATAATGACAGAGCAAGGTAGAACAGGCTAGTGCTGAAGCAGCTTGCACCAAGCCTGTTCTAGTTAATTGCCATCAATCCTTCACTTCATGACAACTGCAACTCACATTAATTTAAATAATAAGAAAGACTGAGACATGAAAAATAGATCATGCTCCCCCCAGCACAATCACTGCTGCTCTCCAGATGAAAGCAGGTGATTTGTTTCCACAAAAACACCCGCTATAGCAGTTATTACAGACCAGGGGCTGCATATGGGAGGCAGCAAGGAAACCACAAACAAGCAAACACACAAACATCTGCTGCTGTTATCCTTGCCTTTTATGACCAAAGCCCTTCAGAGCTCAAAACTCCTCGTGAGATATTACCTGGGATGGTGTGGGCGGGCTGGATCAGTGTTCTTATTCAAGGCTATGGAAGGAGGCAAGGAGCAGGGCTACACCCCTAATGTCACTAAATGAGTGAGCCCATAGGTTAAGAGACACAAGTTTACATGCAGGACGCGATCTCCTTAGTACCTTTCCAGAAGTGCAATGGAGGATGGAACAAGAAAACATCAAGGTCACCTTTGCTTGCTAAAGCACCATTTCTAGAGATCTTTTCCTAATGTAGTTTATGTTAAACCTGAGCCATGCCACAGCTCCCAAACAGTTCAGATCCCTGCCTTTTGATCAGAGCACTTAGACTCAGCACAGGCACAGAGTGGCAGGAATGGGAAACACTGCTTAGCAGACGGAAGTGGTACAAGGGGTCCTTACAGGCTAGGGGCAGCATCTCCTGGCTCCTGCACTGATGGCACTCTGCTTTCCTGATAATTCCATGCACCAGAAGGATGGGTTTGTGACAAAAGCTCAGGAAGCACAGGACTGGGAATTCACCTCGGGTATGACAAAATAAAAAAAGGTGAACAGAGGGACAGTGGACACCTAGCTGGAAAAGTCCTGAGCCGTGTAAATGCACTCACACAAAACTCAATCAGATGCCTGGACTCTTCCCTCTGCGTAAAGAGTGCCCTGCATCTAAGACCCTTGGATGGAACTTTCCTCTGTGGGACAGCTACTACCCAATCTCCAATTCCAAGACTGCTCAACAGTTACAGTTTTTGGTCAATAAGTCACAAAATACATTTTAAAAATACAGCTCTTATTCCCAGTCTACAGACCTATAATACAGCAAAAGCTATTTAATACCTCCAAGACACAGATGCAAACAGTATTGAAACTGCCTAAGAAAGCCCATAAGCTTCATTTAAATGGTCTAACTGCTTGTCCAAAAAAGGGCAAATGCAAAATGTCTCAATCCCTTCCATATATCCTCATTAGTTGCTTCCTCCAGCCCATTTCCTTCCTCTCTATTGGCAAGTAGGACCCCCACCTGGATAAAATTAAGAGTCCCACCCACTAATACATAGGAGTCACCAGCTCTCAGGGAGAAAAAAAAAAAAAGAAAACATCAGGACTTCTCTCCAAAGTCAAAGGAACTATGCAGCCACTAAAACCCTCCCCAGGTGCCTATCAATTAGCCTTGAGAGTGCTTATTTCCTTGTCCCCAGATCCCAATTAACAGCACTTTATAACAAACGCTAATAAGCCCCAAGGCAGAGGTAGGGGGGATGTTGACCATCTATGGTCCTTCAGTGCTTTAGAATAGCCACCTTGCTCACTACAATGAGGGGTCCTTTCCTGGGGCAATTAACCGACAGCAAATTGGCCTCATTAGTCATTGTTTAGTTAAAGTGTTTAGTGGTAAAAAGAGAACCTGAAGAAGGGGCTCAGCTGCTAAACACAACTATAAGGTTTAATTTCCCTCATATGCCTGCAGCAGGCTAATCACAGCTCTTTAAAGCTCTAACAAGAAACAGCTTGTTGATGCTAAAGTCCGCAAAGGGAGCAAGCTGAGGCTGAAAAGTAAAATCCAGACATCCTTTGGGATGCGGCATGGTAATGTTTCTGAAGCATTCTACAGAATAAATGCGACATCAGACCCAAAATGTGTTTTTTACGGTCTGATTCACACTGCAGCCTCAGCCAGAGGGAGACGAAGCTGTCAGCAGAGTGAGAGGGCAGAGAGGGAAGTTGATCTTCATTAAAGAGAGTGGACTCTGAAAGAGCCTTGTGACCTTCCACTCTGTTAAGGCTTGTTTCACTCTGCCAATGCCTCGCTCAGCATTAAAGCTTCTGTGAAGTAGAGGCAAATGCTGAAGGCTTGGTTTTGTTTTTTAATCCCCTGGGAATCAAAAACCTCTCAAAATACACTGCAGAGTTTTCACAAGGTGTAAAAATTCCCTTTTTATGTTGTATGAAAGGGAGTGCCTCATCACATTGCTCTTAGGGAAGAGTCTATGACAGCCAGAGCATGGAAACCACTTTAAAAGAACTGCAGTTCCCAACCCAGTGTGCTCCCCCACTGCTCCGCACTGCTTGGGCTGGTCTCCATCAAGCATCACTGCTGCTGCCAAGAGAGGCCAGGCAGAAGGAGGCACAGGAGCTGCTAGCTTGGGCCTTGCCTCTTGGTGAGCTCTCCCCATCATGAGCCTTACCTGCTGAGATGCCAGGCAGGAAATTATTTAAAATCCAGATAGGACTGTGCATATCGCTCTGCCTGGGAGCAGAGAAACAGACAGGATCCTGTAAATCAAAGCCATGTGCAAAGCTACCCATGAGCTGGGTAGCATGTCAGAGTGCACGACACTGGAGAGTAAGAGCTTACAAGCCAAAACATTTTATCTAAAGGAATGCTCTGCCTCATCCAAAAAGTACTTAAGTGTCTGGACAATTTTTCCACATAACATTGCATGGGAAGCCTGTCCAGTACGTTCTTTCTTTCTTAGCAGAGAGCAGCACAGAGTGTGAACGTGTTGTGCTGTCCCATTCCCAAACTGCTGGAAAAGTCAGCACAGAACTGGGCTCAATTCCTTATACTCCTTCTCACTGACTTTACTTTTTATAAACTTGCCTCCTGAAATTTTCAGAAGAGAAATTTTTTAGCTTCCATACTGAGAGAAACACAGAAAAGAACATCTTAAATCTCAAGCCAGCCTTGTTTTCCAGTTCACAGTGTAATAAGGGTTAAAAGCAGTCTCACTCCTGTTCGTAGCCCAGCACCTCCACTTCAAAACTGGATGCCAGCCTTGCACTCCAGCTTCAAGCCTGAGGTCCAGCTTTTACCCAGTTCTGATTGTATTTCACCCACACCTGTCTTTTTGGTGTGCCCTTACCTAGCACAGGTTTACAGAATCCACATTTTTGGATCTTGATGCAGTCCAGGGGAGCAGGTTCTCAGTTATGTGCTCAGCATGTAAATGAAAGCACAAAACACAAGCCAGGCATATGCACAATGTCCTCTTATTACCAGATTTGCACCTCTGAATATGAAGTTCTTTGCTACAAACCTTCCCTTTCTTTTCTGTTAACACACAGAATTTATGCCAGTCATCTGCGCTTGCTGTCTTTAAAGCACAGCTCTGTGCATTTGCTGTTTGTGTTGCTACTTCTTTCTGCTTGTAAAACTAACTTCAAGAGCTTTATGGCTAACTCTCCTAGAGGAGCCTGCTGTGACAACACAGCCTTCCTCACAGGACATGTGTAAACAACAACAGAAGTGCTTGCCATGCTAATCCCCAGGGATTAACTCTTGGAATGCCACCTAATCCCAGACATTTTAAGGACTGCAGATGTACACAGCTTTTGGTCTTTGTTTCAAGTGTGTTTGCATATTCCCTTAGACTGTTCTTTTTAAATCCGGTAAGTATTTACTTACAGGACTGAAACAACACAAAATCTTTCTTTCTGCAGACATATTCAGCCATCCTGGAAAAGAAATCTTGTGCAAAAAGTTAGTCCTTAGTGTCCAGGTCCTCCAAAGATATTTCTGAGAATTTTCTTAAGAAGAACTTTTTCACAGAAACACTAAGCATGTTGGATGTTTATGGCATGCAGCTGAGTCCTACTATGCAGACTTTTTAGGGATGGATTCAGAGCCAAGGAAGCTTCTCCTTTGATGCTAATGACCTTTGGACAAGTCCTTATACAGCAAGAATGGGTGATGTTTTCAAGGAAATGCTGTAGCCAGAACAGGGATGCTTAATTAGCCAGTTGAGAGGAAAAAAAAAGCAAGATTATGGGGTTTTAATTGAGTCCCAGCAGCCCTTGGCTCCTGCCTGTTAACTCTTTCTTTGGGACGTAGATTACGGAGCACTGGCCAGATATGAGGAGAAAAAAATAACAGAGAAAAGCCTATGTCATTCCAGAGCAAGAGGTACAGGTCCAGAGAAGGTCCTGATTAGGCATGTGGGGGAGTAAGTTAATTTCAGCTAATACCCCACTCTGGCTGGAAAAACAGAACAAAAATTTTTGTTTGTTTTCAGATTTCTTTCAGAGCTGTTGCTTATATTCAGCTCATTAGGGACAGAGTACAACGGACAGAACAGCCATCATGAACCACAGATGAACATCCACATAGAAGCTGAATGAAAAAGCCATCTCTCTCGAAAGGCTGTTCTCAGATTCCTTTGATTGCCCATGGTTTATCCCACATCCTCTTTGACAAGCCACAGGGTGATAAATATGACTCTCAAAGTGTCTCATGCATACCACATACCCAAGGATCTGGCTCAGCTACAACTGAGGCAGCTTCTCAGTGATAAGCCTCTCCCTCAAATCAAATGCATGAGGTACATGTAGAATATTTTTTATTAGCAGGCTTTCCTTTCTCACACATTGAAGTGAGCAAAATGGAGCAGGACAGCTTGCTATAATCATCTTTCAAGATTGCTGTGGGCAGGGACATCCTTTACTAGATCAGGTTGCTCAGAGCTTCATCTATCCTGGCCTTGAACACTTCCAGGGATGTGGCACCCACATCTCTGGGAAACCTGTTCCAGTGCCTCACCACTCTCAAAGTGAAGAACTTCTTCCTAACACCTAATCTAAACATGCCCTCTTTCAGTTTGAAGCCATTTCCCCCACCTGTCACTACAAGCTCTTGTCAATATTCTCCTCCATCTTTCTCGTTACATTCCTTCAGGTACTGGAAGGCACTGGAAATCACACAGAATTAAATCAAGTCACCTAGAAGGTTTCTCTTCTCCAGGCTTAAGAAGCACAATTCTCTCAGCCTTTCCTTGTAGAAGAGATGCTCCACCCCTCTGATCACCTTGGTATCTCTCCTCTGGATTTAATCCAACAGGTCCATGCCCTTCCTGTGCTGGGGAACCCAGAGCTGGATGCCCCACTCCAAGTGAGGGTGTCACAGAGCAGAGTAGAGGGGCAGAATCCCCTCTCTCGCCCTGCTGGCCACACTATGGATGCAGTCCACAATACAATTGGCTTTCTGGGATACAAAAACACATTGCTTGATTGCATTATCATGATTTCTGGATCAAGATCCAGATCTGGATCAAGATCCAGAGATGTTGGTCTTTCCCACCACACACAGTTATGAAATGCCTTATGAAAAGCTGTGAGACCTTCACTTGCTAGCCATTGTTGAGCTTGGTGATAGCTGCAGCAGCCTCATTTCTAAAGACTAGGGTGTTATTATCAGCCATCTGAGAAGGGAAAGCCAAAGAGTTCAAGGCAAAGAATCCCTCCTGCCAGAAATGCTCATCTACACAAGTGTGATCCAGCAGAGAAGAGGAAAAAACAAATGCAGTACTCCTGAAGTAAAGGCATCTTTGAACAAAGTAGGCAGCTGACTAGAGCTCAGATGTGATTGTGGTGATCTCCTTCTCACAAAGCAACCAAGAGCCAAGGTTTCCTGAGAAGGACATTTTCTTCTGTTGGAGCTTCTGCCAAAAGAGAATGCTCTGTTTTAGTTTAGCCATATGCAAGAGCACCTTGGCGTATTGAAATTTTCTACTGTTCCCCTTTCCAAGCTTTGCTGTGTGGTAAAGATGTGCTGCATCTCCAAGACAACCTCAAAGGGAGGGAAGGGATTGAAGCCCAAGAGCTTTGCTCTGTAAACACGACATTGAATTGGTGCCATTTCAATTAAAGGAGAATCTCTCCCGGACTGCCAGGAATGGGGCTTATTCCTTGTAGTCTGCAGCTTTACTAGGACACATAAAAACACTCTCCTTCCCTGAGAACGGTTCAAGGCTGCCCTCTTCAAAGTTAATGGTTTGCTGGTCTCTTAGTGTCACAAACTGAGGGAATCACAGAATGGATAATGTAGAAAGGGATCAAAATGGGTCATCTGGTCCAACCTTCCTGCTCAAGTATCATCCTAGACTACACTGTCCATTCAGGAGGATGCAGCTACATCCAGAAGGGTTGCCAGCATCTTTGTGTTTAGTGGAACAACATCTCTGCAGACAACTTTCATTTAAGATTCTGCAAATAAATACTCACCACCCCAGAAATCCAGTGCTACTTGCTGCAGAGCAGGAACGAGATATATCCTCTGATTTTCAACAAAGAACACAAACAAAAAAACCCTGCAAACATTTCCACTGCAATCGGGAATCAAACACTAAGTCCAATGAAAAACAAGCCATGACTCTAATGTGACAGCACATTCACATCTGAGCCTCTGTAAAAGCACAGTTATCACGGTAAGCAACACTACTAAAAATCTAAAGGAATCACTCAGGTGGTCTGGTACTCCACATTCAGTAGTTGTACTACACATCTGTGATCCACCTTTCTAAGGCTCAGTTCTCATTCTCACTCTTAGGGAACTAGTGTGTGAAAGATATATGGCATCCCCAGAGACTGGTACCCTACTGGGGTCACAAGAGGTATGGTGCTTTATCCATCAACAGCTCCAACAGGTGAGTAGGAGAGCAAGAGAAGGATATCTACAAAGCCTCAGACTGTTCTTTATGAGGAATTGACATGCTGCAAAGTTCCTTGGCAGAACAAAAAGGGCAAATGCAAGGCAGATGAAACAGGCTTGATGCTTCACTGCTGGTATAAATTAAAGAGAACAAGAAATACTCTTTTACAAAAAAGGGAATGCAAAGAAGAAGAGAATCAGCCCTGTGGTTCATAAACCCAAGGTAAAAAATCTGGCACCTCAAAATACTGTGCAATCTGCACAAGAGCAGAAACATAACCAATATAGTTAGGGATATTGATGAAAGATAAGGATACACTCATACACTTTCCTTTCTGATGGTCACGATATACTGGAGCCTGCAAAAATTATTTCCCCAAAGTACAAAGAGTGATAAAAAATACAAAGAAACTTTGCATCAGAACACAATTCTGAAAACTCTGCCAAAGCCAGAAGAAAAGCAGAGATATAGCTGAGATGGCATCACACGATGGATCAACCTGCCACTGGATTGGGCGCAGACACTCATGACAAATGAGCACAAGGGATGCAGCACAAATACATTGTGAGACTATATCCTGGGCATATGCTTGATGTATGGAGGATTAAATGCCACACACACACTGTCCTGGGCAGATTGTATCTAGTGCTGACAGATACCTGAGGGATCTGTCTATTCCATTATAAACTTTGGCATTTGCCATGCCAACAAAGGAGTATGGGACTGGGGTACGGGGAGGTGAGAAGGAGAGATCATTTGCTACTCTGTTTAAGAGACTTTATTCTCTGGGGAGATTTTGTCAAGATGTTGGATTTCTTCTTAAATTATATTTCTACCTGCCTATACACATTTGAGGTTGGTGGGCTTTTCTCCTTTCTTCTGTGCCTCTAGCACAACACCTCATTCTTCTGGAGTGCCAAACAACCTTAAAGCAAATGTGGTGTCCCTAAATCGGTTTGAATACTGCAGCCCTCAGCCCTTGCCTCCATGCAAGCTGCAAAGGCAAGAAAACAGCCAACATGCTGTAAAGACCAATTCCTCTCCCTCTGTGGTGAGCCCTCTGATTGACATCTCCATTCATTGAGAGAGACAGACTGTCTTGAGTGTTTGATAGCTAACTATCACCTGGGGAGGTGATTAGAGGGAAAAGGAGGGAGACAGGGGGACACAGCCAACCAGACAGAAAGGCAAAGAAAGACAGACAGAAAGGAGAGCTGATGAGGGGCAAAGAGGAAAGGACTGACAGTGGGAAAGTGTAGTGCAGATGCAAGAAAGACAGTAGTGCTTGATGAATTAAGTTGTCAACTTTGGCATCACCTGTGTACCTTGTCATGCCAATAAATTCATTGAAGCTGAACCTGCACTGTGGGTCAAGAGTGAGAGAGTACTGATGGAAGGAAGAAAAAACAGCCCATTTAAAGACTCAGAGCAATTTATGAATTACCTCAGGAGGGAAGTAGTGACAATGGGGAAGGAGAGGTGCTTCCCCATCATGCTGGGCAGGGAAGCTTGTTTTGGATTCAAGCTGTCCACCCAGTTGTGCTGCAGACAGTAAAGAGACAGAGATAGAGACCTGGTTCAAGAAAGAGAAAAGCAGTGGAGATGCTTGCTGGGGTCCAAGGAGAACAGGGCAGGCACATGCCTTGGCATATGTGCCTCAGGAAATCCTTTGAGATGCTGAGGGAAGATGTTGAGAACAAGAATCCGGGTACCCCACTGTGAAATGATACAAAGGGTGTAGAGCACAGTCAGCACCACAGCACTGAGGGAATGTGAAGGAAAATGAAGGAAAGCATAGCACAGCTCTGGCACAGAGTGGTGGCTGTGCTGGAAAGCCAGGAGGGACACAAAATCCTCTGCAGACTCTGAAGTTGGAAGCATGGCACTGAGATGTGAACAGTTTTGACGGGCTGTACCAGGGAAGTACTGCACCAAGGTGCTTTCCTGCACAGCTAAGGAGATCCTCACTAACTTTTTGAAGGATTCCGCATATGTCTTAAAAGAGGAGCTCACAGGCTCCTTCCATCCCCCAGAGCTCCAGCCAAGTCTGCTGGATGTGACTGAGGAATAGGAAAATCAATGGAACAATGCCCTCAATCAATTTTTTCTCCTCCTGCAAGTACAGCTTCCCAAACTGAACAGTATCTGACCCAATTGTTTGAGAAATGCATCTGCCTCTTTACTCCTTTCCTTTCTTTTATCCAGCTCACCATTTCCCATACAGGAGCTTTTGGAACCCTTGTGCTCACAGACGATGATCAGCTCCTAACAAAAACTCTCTTATCAGCCACAGGGACTAAGAGTGGCAGAGGCTGATTTCCAAAGCAACCTGGGACCCCCTGTGACCTCATTTGTAGCCATCCAAAGACGTTTACATTCATGTGACAAGACGTACTCACTGACCCTTACAATGGCCGATCTCAACCAAGTGCCAGGCACGGCACCAGGAAAGAGAAGGACACCACCTGCTTTGAGATTCATTCTCCCATGACCTCTGCTGCTGTGTGCTACACTGATGCCCCAAGCTTGCACAGAAGGGAGGGAAGAAAGGAGAAAGGAAAAAAAAACCTAGATTTGTCCCTCAGGAAGAAGTATTGGCAGTATTTCCTTCAATCAGGGAGAAATTCTGACTCAGCCACACAAGTAGAAAAGATAGTGTTTTCAACCTGAGTGAAACACTGAAGATTACAACTGTTCAGGATATTTGGAAAGTTTGGATAGAAGTGTGTGTGCGCATGCAGAACATTTCACAAATCCATGCAGAGGAAATAACACATATGGCACAGAATTAACTTATGTGGATATCTGTGTGCATATATATAAAAACATAAACATACTTAGAATGTGCATATGTTTATAGTTGGATACGTACTGATACATACACATATACAAATACTGCCATTTGGTCCTGAAACCCCCAACCTCTTTGAAAGCTCTTGTTTGGCTGCTGCTTTGCAAGCAGCAGGCAGCCACAACACAGCTGTCCAGACTTGGATCCCTTGAGCTCTGTGGTGCAGCTCTGCTGGCTGCGTTCAATTTGACATCAAATGAGAGCAGGGATCTCTCTGAGCCAAGCTCCGTTCTGATCTGACTGGTGCCCAGATCAGCTCAGCTGTACTGCCCTCAGGCTGTGGCACTGTATTAAAGTTGAGGGCAGCTTTAATCTGCTTCACCGTTTGCACACTGGAAACTGTGCTTGGCCTACTGGGAAATTACAAGCATGTCCCTCATTCAAGTAAAGTGGACATTTCTTTTCCAGGAATTGTGATCTTTGTGTCCATGTAACTTAGTTTAAATGATCTAAGCTGGTGGCTTCCAATCATTCTCATTCGTAGGGCATCTTGCAATTTCCAGGGGAAGGTACATGTACTGTACAGGGAATGTAACTCTCCTAACAATAGGTTTGGTTGTCAAGAAGTGCACAGACTTCCTGAGAGTTACAGACTATGATGGTCTGATGGATCTTCACTTACTATAGGGAAGAAGGAGAAAAATTTCACAGTTCAAAGTCTTCTTCTGTCAGGAGTATTGAGTTGATTATTGCCCCCTCTAGCAACAAGATTAGAAACATGGAGCTGCAGACACAGGGACCTTTTGCCACATGTAGGGGCCTGTGGTACACTTAAGCATCCCTGTCTCCTTAAAATGTTACAGGGACATCCTGCTCCACAAGAAACCACTTCTAACCACACATATGCCCCCATGGACATCACTGCTCCTGAAGGCATCCCACTGACTCTCTGCATTGCCTAGACATCCCTCCCAGAACAGGACAATGGGACACACATGTAAATCCCTGGATGTCAGAGTATGACAGCACCTACACCATCAATAGTGTCCTGGCACCTGGATGCTGGCCCTGGTAGCAGTGATCACAGCTCTAGGATGGCTGTGTTGCTTTTTAGAAAATCTAATTTGTATACATGAGACCATGCAGAAGAAGAAGTACTAGCCAAGAACATTCTCTTCCTCAAAAAGCCTTTTAAAACCAACCATGACCAAGTTGGTCCTGGAACTGCTACGGATCCCAGGACACCTCAAAGGTGGCTTGCCTTTATCTGTGTCTAATTGAGCAACAGATAACAGTAAGGTAAGGAAGTGTTTAGATCATGCTAGAGGCTACAGAATGGAAGAATGACTTTTATTTGGACAGACTGTTCAATAGAAGAGATAGCAATTAATAAATAAATTAAAATAGGTGACATTCATTATGACATTTAAATGACTTGATGCCAAGTGTTTGTTAAAGTAACACTGTGGTCTGGAAGAATGCAATCAAAGAAAAAGGGCTTAGAAAAGCAGTGAGGAATGGTGACCCAATCCATTCAACTATTGACAAAACACAGGTGAGGAAGTGCGCAGGACAAAAAAATCTCCACAAATCATCAGCTAATGGATTAAATGCATCTGAATGCAAGATGGAAATTAACTGATCAATCCACTCAACAGCTGCTAATTATTTGTGACAAGGCAGGCAGACTCCAGAAGTCTATGGAGCTCGAAGGAAAAAAGTGCTGGAAGAAAAATTTGAAGGCTCCCTCTTACCACTGTGGAGTGTGACATTTGCCCCGGTGAGAGAATGTCACTGTCACTGAATAACACTTAACTCTGCAAATGTTTGAAATCTGTATTTCAAAAGCACGGAAGCAGGGTTGTCTCTCACGGCTTTATAACAATTTGCAACATTAGGTATAGATATATGGTATCAAAATTAACATGCCAATCTAAACAAAATTAAATGTAATGTTACAATCAAACTGAAACCTTTGTGCCTCATTGCAGTTAAACATTTTGACATGAGTGAAATGAAACTAGAAAGTTAAAATGATTTGTTGTGACACTCATCTGTCCAAAATTTTTTTTGCATCCCCATGGTCCTACAAAATGCTTTTATGCCAAAATAACTGATCTTCTGATAGGAAGTAATCTCAAATTTTCTGATCACTACTTTCACAATTTTATTCTGAATTTTCATTAACAGTAATATTTTCCTGACCACTTCCATTTTGGCCTGCATCATTTAGGAAATGATCACAGAGCTATTGACTACTTTTTCTCTCTTACACTTAGCATATATTGATCCCTTGGGACTTCTTTAAAGTCATGTCTTTGGAGAGTCAGCAGATTGTCGGATATACAGAAAGTAAATAAATACTAATGATGAATTAATTGATCACCAGGGAAAGATTAGTACCAAAATGTGATTTTTCCTTGAATGAAATCAGAATGGGAATCTCACTGGTGCAATTCTCACTCTGCACTGTAGCACTGAGTTTTGAATCTGCTTTTCAAGTAAGGATAAGTGCTAAGCACATAGATCAGCAATTAAATTATTAGTTCTAAGGCAAAAACAAGTGTGGCTTATAGACCTGGTGAAACTTCCAAATTAGTTATCTCAGGCCTGACATTATGACACAAGCAATGTAATTTCTGGAGTTGATGAGACCTGAGCTAAGGCAGTCTACCAGATTGATCATGCTAACAGTATTTATTATCTATCATCAAATCCCAACTATGTAACTTGTGGGGTCCAGCATTTTATATGCATGGCCTATGATACTATTTTTAGACTGTTTTTAAAATTCATGGTTGAAGGGAATTCAGAGGATGCAATGTTTTATACAGTGTTTCATGAACTCGTGCTAGCAAATTTAATTCAATCTGTCTTGGGTTAGGAGCACTGTCATGGATTGGCAATTGCCTGAAGAACCATAAACAAGGGATAATGACAAGGGGCAGGTAAGAGCAAAAGTGTAAGCAGGTGTAAGTGAGGTGCTGTAGGAACCATAAGAGGTCTGTTTTCATTTAACATCTTCATTAATAAGCCTGAGGAGTAGCTTACTAATGAGTGGTGGCGGATGCTCAACTGGGAGGTGCTGCAAACATCCATAAGGGCAGATAAATATAAAGGGGTACACAGGGATTTGTCAGAGGAGGAGAAAGAAAGTAATGGAACAAATTAATTATCTCTACAGAAGAAAAAAAAAACCAATCAAACAGCTCATAGTACGGAAAGATCACAGGGGTTGAGGTGACCTGCACATCTTTTTAGACAGAATGAGTTTGCCAACTTTGGATGAAATTTCTTAGAGAATTGAAGAATGTAGAACTGTGGGTTGTCTAAATTCAAGAAGAAGAAGAAATGGTAAAGCATCAGGCACTCTATTATTAACTACATGGAAATATCATCTAAGGCCCAATTTAGAATACATCTGTAGTGGGGATGGTACATAAACCCATACCTATCTTCATAGATGGGTTAAAATGTAACAATTAAGTATTGCTTCAAGTATAATGTTTCCCTCATTTAATGGAAAATAAGCCACACTGAAGTAGAGGGAAAGAGAACACTGAAATTCCAACATTTCAGGATGGTTAACAATAATACTGAAGATTAAAAGGTGACAGAAAGCACCCTATGACCAAGACAAATGACAGGGTAGAAAAATAAAGTTTCATTCAAAAAGAAACCATGTGGTGGAAGAATGGTCTTCCTTAGCATTGCTAAGAATACGTATTCAACAGCTCAAGGTATTCTGCTGCAGCACCCAAAAGACATGGAAACAAGCAGGAGAGGCATTCCTTAACTTGCTAAATCTGAATGGACAATATAGCAGCCCTTGCACAACATCTCACTGCAACATGAAAACCTGACTTGATCAAGGTTCATTCCACACTATTCCACAATTTGGCAAAGCTTTTATCTGAGGCTGATCTATACCACTTGCTGTTAGTCAGAGAAGAGTTTGGTATTTAACTCCCCAAGTAACCTGGAGCTGGAGTGTTCCCCCTGAACTCCTCAAAGCCTGGCTAGAATTTGCTGTCCTTGCTGTAAATGCAGAAGGTTACAGGACTGCTTTTGAAGACATTAACTGTTCCATGGCTGTAAATCCTTGCAATTTTGCATTCCCATTACAAGACCATGATACTTAAAAGACTACCTTATCCCTTACGGCAGCTGGGCTCCCTGACATTTAGTACTTGTATTTTCAAAAAAAAACAACCTAAGGGAAGACAAACCAGAATGAGCAATTCAAAGAGAATAACTTATCAGGAATAAAAAGACGCAAATAATTTCATCTGTCCTTTCTTCCCATCACCTGTGGTCCATCTGTGCCTACTCCAGCTCCTTAATTTAAGGTCTTTAAAACTTAACTGGGCAAAAAAGAAGCAGAAAATGTATGTACGTTAAAAAATGTATGCTTATGTATGCTAAAAAATTCTGAATGAATGGGGGTGTCAAGGGACAGAGAAGACAAGGAAGTTATCAAAAATAGAATATTCTACTGATTACAGCAGTTCAGAACCAGGCCCTGCCACTCATTTGCTCTTATTCTGGGCAAGCTTCCATGTGCCTCAGCTCACTGGGAGTTGCAATCTTTTTTTCTACCACTCCCTTTTTATCAGGTCAATTTTAACTCTAGACTCTATAGAGCAGAGACTTTCTGTCAGGCTTTGTTTGCAACCTTATACAGACTTACTAGAACCAATGATCAGTACACTAATTGTAATTGGAATAAGCAAAATGAAATTATATTCCTTAGTCTGCACCACAAAAATGCCAAATGCAAAGTTAAAAATATGTTTTTTTAAGTAACAGCTAAATAAAGGACCTGAACTATTAGCTCACTTGCAAGAGTATGACCTTAAGTCTGCATGGTGTTCTTTGCATGATGGCAAAATTATATATTAAACCCTCATTTAAACAAACAAACAAACAAACAAACAAACAAACAAACAAACAAACAAACAGCTTGGCTTCAATAAAACAAGGCAACTCATCCTGAAATATATTTTTCCCTCAGAAAGTTATATTCAGGATGCACAAAATAATATTATTTAAGATAGGTTAGGATAGTTCCCTTTTGTAAAGTAGATGAGATGAAGAAAGAAGAAGAAATGGAGCCCAGACAATTTAAGACCTGCTGAAAACCACAAAGTGCTTTTGTCAGGAGGCCTCATACTTTCAATTTTGGGCTTAGATCCCAGGGTCACAGAGTCTGAGAAGAAGTACTTTTTGCACATTAAAAGTGTGATGCTATGAACCGAGTGCTTTAACACTCACAGAGAATATCCAGTAACAAATTCAGAGCATAACCCAAGGGGCCGGATTTTGGGCACATAAGCACTCCACAGGGCTCCCAGCTGCACTAAGTGGACTGCTAGTTTTGATTCCTAGGGTTTTCTTCTTCTCAAGCTAGATTTCCAATTGAGCAGAACAGCTCTCCTCTTCCTGACAGGCAAACATGCATTGTCCCCTTTTCTGCTGACAGCAGAGGATAGGAGGAGACAAGAAAGGTTCAGATGACTTCCTGGACAAAGGAAGTTTGTAGCTGCAGCCTGATGAACATCAGAGATAAGAGCAGCAACAGCAAATTGGCCCCAGTGGGAATGGCAGCAGCAATCTCTTCACCTAAAGGCAAGCCATCAATTACGTTTGCAATGCCCAGTATCTGTCTGTCTGTTCCCACCACTGCCCTCCCATTACTGCCTCCATGCCCCCCACTCACAGACCACTAGGTGTACCCAAAGCTACTGCTCTGTTATTCACAGCTTGAAAAAAAAATTCCAGTCCTTTATTTCTCTTGCTCTGTCTGAAGCCAGAGCTCTGAGCCTTATTGCACTAGATAACAAAATGGAGAAGAACGTTTGGGTAGAGAGGTGAGATAAGGAGTACAGGACGTCAGCCATAGAGAACTGGGAGAAAGAAAGCTCAGATTCTCCATCCACAACTGACTTGTAGACAAGCAATGGGCACTCCTGACATGCCAAGGGACAGTTCAACCATCCAAGATTTCTGACAGCATAAATCCAGCAGCGGTATCTGGGAAGTACTGTCATCTCAAGGCAGCAGGGCTGCAGAGTTTTGTGACAAAGAGCTCTGTCCCAGCATCCCACGTAGCTCCAAGGCTGGCTGAATGCCTGTAGTGTCTCCCAGCACACAACAAGTTAACAATAAGATTCTCAAAATTCTCTGCATGCTGTAAACCTCCTCCCTGAGCTCCTTCTTTGTCCCAGCTCCCTTCCTTATTTTCCTGAGTCAGCATGGCTCATAGCACTCAGCTACAGGAAAAGGGTTTAATAGGATGGCTGGACAAAATTAAAGGGGCGTTATTAATTTGACAGGTGCTGCTGCCTAGTGTCATGTCCCAAGTTTGTCCTATAGCTGTGCTGATTATTTTCTCTCCTTGGATCAGGGACATTTCATTTATTAGCGCTGAACTTCCCCCTCTCTGCCTGCAGCCACTGCTGCTCTGATCTCCCCAATTCACTTTGCAATTAAATTTTGTCCTCTTGTGAAACAACTGTGCTGGAAAGGTCTTGTGTTTTGTTTTCTTTTTTTTCCCCCTTGACCAAGTTCTTCTTGGTCAAAACAGCCTCTGGAAATCCTAGCAGAATCCCAAACAGAGTAAAACTAGCTGGGAACAGTATAATATAAAAAGGAGTCTAGAACATGTAGTTTTATATACCTAAAATACTCATCTCAAAAGGGAAGAGGGATGGGAACACAGGAGGCCACTAAGTCTTAGCTGTAGAGGCATAAATCTGATGGGACCATGGAGCTGCTGGAGAGTCTCATGAAGGTGGCTTGAAAGGAGACCCAAGAGCTTTCGTGTTGGAAAATCTTGAGATGAGGAGCATCAAAATCATCACATCCTTCCCTTCCTGTGCCGATGGGCAGGAAGACTGGGGAGCATGATTGCTCCAATTTAAGTGATTTACTTTACTATCACTGCTGCTAACACTGTGTGGTGTGGGTGTTTTGTGGTTTGTGGGTTTTTTGTTGTTTGTTTTGTTTTTTTTGCGTGTGTTTTTGTTTTGTTTTGTTTTCTTTGTTTTCCCCAGCAATCACATTAACAACTATAAAACTGCAAATTTAAATGAAGTCTGCTCTGTAGCAATGTATTTGCACAACTTAGGCCACTCGGTGTACCAGCCAAACTGTATATAAATAACAAGCCACCTGCAGTCTTGTTTTTAAGGTTCTCAGGAATCCTTCAAGGCTACAGGGAAAACAACAGGATGAAAAACAGGACAAAAATAAGACCAAGATCCTGAGAAACTGGTCAAAAGTATACGTAACTCAGAGGACACAGAACATGAGGATGGACATTTGACCAATTAAGTACCCAGAGGGATCTGTGCCTGTCCCCTGACCAGCAACTCAACCAACCAAAAGACACTTGCATGGGTGGACAGGAGTGTTAGAAAACTGTAACTGGGGTTGTATGTAAACAATAAATGGACTTCTGTTCAATCATATTGGTTGTGTTACTCAGTTGTCCAATTTCTCCCTGCCACACTGCTCAGGAACTGATTTTGCTCCATAAAGCTCCACATGACTTTTTGTTTCCTCTCATCCCACTCCTCCTCTATATACAATTCCCAGAAACCTCTAATAAATGATTCCTTTGCTCCTTCCCCTTTCGAAGCCAAATCTTTATGCCTCCCTTCTTTTTGCCTTTTCTTCCCCAGAAACAAATACCACTTTTCTCTGGACTACTCGTGCCAACCCTTTCATTCATTCCTAGGACTACCTGTTAGCACATATCAGTATGACATTTCTGGTTTTGTGGAACTAGACAGCATTTCATAAGCCCTTGCTGTCTCACAAACTTTAATTAAATGCAAACACTTTTCTCTAGGCTTCCTTGCCATTCCCTAAGCTCCCATTCTCTTTCCTATCACTGAATATGTCAAAGGCTGAAGATAGTTGAGGCGATATTGCTCTTTCCTAGGAATGAAAGCTTTTTTCCAGGACTGAGCTGGCCTGCACTGATGCCAATTATACCAGATTTTTATGGCTTCATTGATGCTAGAGCAACTATAAAGCATAGCATTGAAAGGCTGGACTAGCTATTTTAATTGCACAGAGGTATGGATCATCATGCCTTTATGTACTTGAGATTTTTTTTTTTATTCTCCACTTCCCCAAGCCAGGGATAGCTCCCCAGGCTAGGCAGAACAGAACGAGGGAAAACTTGGGTAAAGCAGCTGGCATAAGTTGCCTCTCTCTGGAGATCTCTATGTGAGAAGCACAGAATACTTTGGGCTGTTTTAAGCATGACATCTGGACAAGAAGCAAAGGTCAAGCAAGGAAAAAAAAAAGGAGGAGAGAACTCAGCATGAAGGATTTCTGGAGCATCAGAGGATTTCTCTCCAGCACAGTGATCTGGCCATTCCCAAAAGGCAGGGGGTCAAATGGTGCTCTTAAGTATGAACAGTGTGAAGCTCCCTGACTGCTGCAAATCACAATACTAAATAAGTGTTCAGGTGCTGCATTTGGAGATAAACCTAAGGAACAGAAGGGAAATGCTGTATGAACTAGCTGACCACTGTTGATCTCTTAACAAGGGTAGGTAAGAGAAAAAATCCAGGGTGCCTGACACCAGCCGCCTTGGAGAAGATGAGGGCTGAGAAGTTTCTCAAACAGGGGGTAATCCCTAAGACACAAGAATATGTGGCCTCCTCAATTGGGAGGGTGCATGGGAAGCAGCTGTATCCTAGAAGACATAGGAAATGATGATGCTTCTTCAAGTCACTGGGGCTGCTGTAGATGAGTTTGGCCAGCCATAAGAGAGGTCTGTGACGTGAGATATTGGGACAGAAAGCAGTGCTTGGAGCAGTGCTCAAAGAGAGTGAGTGAACTCTCACTGCCATGGGCAATTCTCACTATTGCCATGAGATGCACCTCTTTCTCCCCCTTCCCCCTCTTCCCTATCTCCCTCCACTCAAGCTTGTCAGTGGGGAATAGCAAAGAGTTGTAGGAACTCTTAATAAAGAGACTGTCTGACAAATGAGTGAATGGCATGGGGGCATCTCTTTGCTCTGTCACATTGTCTAACTAACCTTCCAGCTTCCCTTCTCATCCCCACCTTGAGTTCACCTCCAATTTTCACCCCTCAACCTTTAAAGTAAGAGGAGCACCAGGTTTCCCTCAGCTTTGAAGCAGAGCCCATAGGATGGGAAGAAGTCTTAGCACCAGAGGAGCACTCTGCCAGCCCTGACACCAGGTCTGGAAGAAACAACTGGGGTGCTTGACAGAGATGTGTCCTGCTGCTACTGTTCCGTGTCCCCTCTGCCAATAATTTCACTCGCCTTATTAACTATTCCCAACAGCTCCACTTTCTGTGTGCCTGCTTGTTTGGGTAATTCTTGTTTCCTCCCATTAAGTGCATAGGAAAAAAAGCATTAGCTACAGTCTTGGTTTTAAATTAACCCTATTAATGCTCAGATCTGCAAGGAACTGTGGGATAATTTTGATGAAGGTGACTGGGAAGCTGGCTGACAGAACCCAGTGCAATGCTGGTGTGTTCACAGCCCATCGCTGCACACACAGAAGGGGGCAAGAGGTGGGTGCAACACAGGGCTGAGTGTGAGCTGGGCAGGAGAGATAGCAGAGGGAGGGGACAGGACATCTACATTGCTGTAGGATAGGCTCCTCAAAAGATCAAGAGAAAAACAGGCTTGGTGATATGTGAATGGTGAGAGAAAAAGAAAAAAAAGATGCAGTTTGAAAAAAAAAAGATTGGAAAAACTAGAGAAATATCATTTGAAACACAGACACTTAACTGTGGAGAAGGAAGAAGAAAGCCAGGAAACTGTGATAGCAAAATGGAGTTAAAGGTGACACAAGGCAGGAAATCAGACACAAGTTGCAGAGAAATGAAAAAGGCTTGAGTGAGACCAAATGTACCCAGGCCGCAGTTCAGCAGAGCACACAGATTATTTGAATGCACTTCCTTTGGTCGATGTACTTACTCACTTAAAGTAAATACTTCTGTGGTTCACTGACTGGCAACCTCATGCAGCAACATCTCACAAGAAATGTATTGAAAAACGAGAGGTAGTAGGAAGCAGAAATGCACTCGTGAGGTATCAGCAGCTGAGATGAAGAATTACCTGTCTTAAAAACTATTTGGTCTCAGAAAGGAAGGTGCAGCTAAAGGAAAGTGGTTGAAACTAGAAAGGAGCTAAAAAAACCTCTGTGAATATGTTAAGTACATGACTATTCTTGATGGTATGTGCTTTTGGACATACCATCTCTGAAAAGGAATAGAGTCTACTGTTTATTTTTATAGGTAAGTACAAGTCATGCACAAGGTACGTTCAGCCTGGAAAGAGACTGCTGGGCTTCCTCAAAAATGCAGCTTATCCTCCAGGAAAACACAGAAACATCTGGAATATCCCACTGTCTTTGGGGAAGTGCAAGCGTATACATACTGCTATTGAGATGCCTTCACCATAATAGAAAAATGGTTTTTTCCTTTTTTTTTTTTTTGTTTGTTTGTTTGTTTTTGTTTTTTTGTTTTGTTTTGTTTTGTTTTGTTTTGTTTTGTTTTGGTTTGGTTTGGTTTGGTTTGGTTTGGTTTGGTTTTTGGTTTTTGGTTTTTTTTCTTGGTTGGGGGTTCTGTTTGCTTGGGTTTTTTATTCATTTGCTTGTTTTTAACTCTGTAAAACTACAAGTTCATACCCAGAAGATTTAAGTTTTATGGAAATTAGACTTCTCTGGCCAGGAATATACATTACAGCTAGATCTGGTCTTCAAAAACTATGGCCAGCACCCAGGGTGAACAGATTCATCAATAGCTACTAGGAAGGTAGTCCAGATAGGACAGTGAATGCTGGGAAAGACCAATATATATCCCTATATACCCCTAAATTAATCTCCATCTCAGTATTTCAATGGCAAACAACTTTATTTATTTTGGGCCTGTGAGACTGAATTTCTTTGAAAAGCAACATGAGAAATGTGTTTAATTAAAACCAAAGGCAAAATTTCTATGGGGCATCTGTAACTACCCGTCATGAGCTTTACTGAGAGGTCCTTGAAAAGAGACTTCTGTCACATAATAGTGCCACAAAGAAGCACACATCAGCAGCAGATCTGTTGCCCAAGAAGTGTGAGAATTACATTTAAGGGTTCATATCCTCTGCTTCCCAGCCTCTCCAAGAACCTTTCGCACAGAGGGTTGAATCCCAGCCGTTTCAGACACTTCTGAGCCAACACGCCTATGTGTGCCATACCATTTGGAGCTGCAAAATGCTGCTCCACAAGTGGTTGATCCTGTAAGACTAATTTGCTTTTCCTGCAAAGCAGGCAAACACATGAAAAATGCCAGGATCGTTTAGCTGCCTCTGATGTGCCGGGTGTAGCCATGCTGCGATGTTCTGGAGAAGCATGTACCTTTCCTTTCAGAGAGCAGATGCTCTTTGCCTGCAGCTGGTGGAGCCAGCTCCATCTGGAGACCAGATCAGAACCCATTAAGCACAGAGGTAGGAGACTGCTTGGAAGTGGAGTTTGTAAGGCAGGGAGGCAAGGGCTTGGTTGCAGAATTTCACCTCTTGTAAAGAAAGGAAAAGAAAGGGGAAAAAAAACCAACCCACACAGCCTATTGAGCAATTGTTCCTGCATAGTCTCTCCAGTCTAATTGATTTGGACACCACAGCTAATTTTTGCTCAGACATCTGTTAACACACATTAGCACATGTCATTAGACAGGGAAGCACAGATCAGATGGAGGGGCAGAGCTCAAAGGCTCTGGTTTGGGATGCTAGAACAAGCGAGAGAAAGGATGAGAGGGAGAAGATGTTTGTGCGGGGCTGGAATAGTTGGAAGGAGCTAGGAGTAATGGGGAAGTACTTGGCTCACTCAGGACATTCCCACCCAAGAGTCGCATATGTTCCAGTCACTTACCCATGCTACAGGAATGCCTGTTTCATTTACAGGGCTGACTCACAGGGCAGGTCCTCACCAGCACACAGGCAATAAAGCCAGAGCTCCCACGAGGAGCCCTAATGTGTATTCCTCCACATTTTTTTGCTGTTTGCAGGTTCTTTGATTACGATTGGAGGTCTCAGAGACAAAAGAAAGAGACAAGAGAAAATTACCTTTCTCACCTCACTCCTGCATGGTGTCAGGCTGCTCTGGACATGTTCTATATTTAAAACTTTACAGATACAATCAGTCTTCCACTAGAGAAGCAGAATATATGAAAGGTACCAGCTAGAAGCATGGGACAGAAGGGAGATAGCAGGACATCAGAAAACCCAATAACCTTCACAGCTTTCGTCAGCGCTGTTTTGCAGCAGTTCAGTGGCTGCAGTTCATTTTAACCACCTGTAACACTAACAGGTCAGGGAGATGATAATTTCAGCCCAGCTACAACTGGATGCACACCAAACCCACCATTTGATATGGCCTAACTTGTCCACCAGTGAGAAAATATCCTCCTAGCCAACTATTTTTTTTCCCCAGGAACAATGTAAACCCTCTGCCTACTGTCACTGCACCAATAAAGAAGGCGTGTGCTCAAATCCAAGTCCAGCCTGCACTAGCAATTCCCCAGCTGAAGTTCCACAGTGCAATGTTCCCATCAGGAGTGGCTGCTGCTGCAGTCATCCCAGGTTCTGCAGCGTGCGAGGTGCCACCACTCTGCTGGCAGTGTGCCCTGGAAACACTGGGGATCTGCATAACTGGGAAAGGAGTTATTTGGAGTTATATTTGTTCACGTACATGGAACCAGCAAAGGTAAAGATGAAGAGCATAATGAAGTCTCTCTAGGCATATTTCTGGTTTCCCACAGCTTTCCTGTGAAAGGTGTAGTTTTTATACTGATTTGCTGATGTCTGAAAAAGAGTTGAGCTCATTCTTTCATATTTTTTCTCCATGAAGGTAATAAAAGAGGCATTCTTTCCTTTTGGGTCATACTTTACATAAAACACATGGGAGCCCTAGTAGCCTTGAGGCTTTAACTCCTCCACCAGTTGTGGTGGAAATTAGCCAACAGGCTTTGGGTTCAGAGGACTGACTGCCACCATGACCATGCAATATTAATTTTCTTGGAAACAACAAGCCAAAAGTTGATGAAACAGCCTTGTTTTTCTTGAACACGCTGCCTGGAAAGGAGGGAGAGGCAGGATTTGTCAACTGAAACTCCACTGATGGAGTGAAGAGGTCAACATCCATTATAGGGATGATACAGATGAAGGTAAGCCTGTCAGTCATAGGATGAAAAATGAAGCCCTAATCTCCCAGCTAGTGTATAGTGCCTTTGCTTGCTCTCAATGTGTCTCATCCTCCGTTCTCTTGCACTGTTTTTGCTTTGGCACAGCTCAGCTGACATTAGCAGAGTATCTCCCACACCTTCCCAGGCATCGTGCTCTGCCTGACTTTGACAGGCATGTTACTTCCACTTTGGAGTAGGACTGACACATTAACATCTGCACAGCCCTCTGCAAAACTGCCCTTCTCATGCAAGCATCTGGCAGCTGAGAAACTCCCTCCCACTAGACAAAGCACTGAGCAGGGTGGCAAAAGGGGAATATAAAAGCTGATATTCCCACCCCAAAACAGTGACTGCCTGGGAAATGCAAAGCAAACAACTCTCAGTCTAGCAAACTGCTGCAACCCTGGCTTTGATTCTGTGATGAGACAGAAAGCACATGGGAAGAGATGCAAGAGGAACCATAAAACTGAGCAATTAGTCAGTGACCTACTCAGATTTGCTTTGTTTGCTCAGCAGCTGCACAGCGCACACAGATATCTGTCTGCATCATTGGGGTAAGCAGTATTGGGCTGGCATCTTGTCCTTTTTTTTTGCTGTACACCCTTTTTTTGTCCTAACAGTCAGGTTTTGGTTTTGAGGGAGGGCACCAGGTGCCCTGGGTGAAACAAGTCATTCCACAGCAGTCCTGATTTGTCCTATCAACTCTACAATAGCCAGCGCTGATCCACTGCACTCCAATTCCATGGTCAGTCAGAGTAGTCCCAGCCCTATAGTCCCAGGAGGGATAGAGGAGGGTGGCACCACCACCGGGGCAGGGAGCTCCAGAGGGGACATATAGGGAAGTGTTACAAGAGAAATGAGGAAAAAAGGGAGAAGGTGTGAGAACGCACACAAGGAGACAGAGGAGGGGACAGAGAAGCAGATACAGAAGGATGCATGTGAAAGGGGATGTTGCTGTGGAAAGGGCTTGGGAACAGCTCTTAGATGTAGGCATGCTGTGCTGAGGGGTAATTTGGAGATACTGTGCTTATGGGGGAGTTAGACTGGAGCAGTGACACTACTGAAGGGACTGCAGCCCATGAAGGACCTAGACTGGAGCAGGGAAAGAGTAAGAAGGAAGGAGCAGGGGAAAACAAGGGTAGGAAACCAGGAGCAACAAGAAGAAACCATCACACACCAACTCAGTCTCCTGTGCTGGGTGTTGTGTCACCCAAGTGACTTGTGGGCACTGAACATAATGCAGTCAAAGAGGGCAAGAGTGGTCTTGAGGCAGAGGGAGAGGTGTTGGTGTGAGGCTGAGTCTGGGGAAGCAGTTGGTGGAACCAGTTCCATCAGTGTTTGTAGTGGTGTTTCTCTTCATTTGTTTCTCAATAGCCAAACATTAAATTAAAAGTTTGTGTAACGAACATTAAATTAAATTAAGTTCATTTGCACACACCAACCCCCAGGCTGGCTTCTGAGGGCCAGTTGGTACTGACAAGAGAAGCTTTATGTGGCTGCTCTAAGAACAGTAAGGTGAGGTAAAGTCTGAGGTGTGTTCCTCCCCCTTACATTAACTACTTGGACACCATGGCTACCAAAGTCTGTGAAGTCCATCATGAAAGGGAACTGAAAATGGGGTTGTTTTAGTCGGTGCCAGGGACAGCCTTTATTCTACTGTGTGTCTTCCCACAGCCTGACTGCACAGGATTAATTATCAGTGTTTATCAAGGACCTCAAAGCATGCTGTTGAATCCCTGTAATTCCTGAACTGGTGAAACACCTAATTATCATCCTAAATATATCCATGGAGAAATTGAGGCATTAATGAGATAGGGTGGGAAAAGTGACTTACTGAGGATAATATGAATGACTGACACAGTAGGAAAGGTACCCAGCAGCAAACCCCCCAGGTTTGTACTTCAGCAGAAGGTAAAAAAAATAAAAATGGACAACAGGAAGTGAAAGAAGGAAAAGGAAGAAATAAATGCAAGATGAGAAAGAGAGAACACACAGAGCCAGGAAAGCTGTCAATGGAAAAAAGGCTGCTTCAGTGCATGCCAAGCAAAAAATGAAAGTGACAGCCTGAGCTGCAGAGCGAGAATGCCCCAGACTAAATGGGAAATAGCCAAAGTGGCCTACCATGACTTCCACAGTAGAGAACACTTTGTATTTGGGATGCCTGTAGAGGAGGCAGGAGTCTC
This sequence comes from Aegithalos caudatus, assembly GCA_013389925.1. Taxonomy (NCBI): domain Eukaryota; kingdom Metazoa; phylum Chordata; class Aves; order Passeriformes; family Aegithalidae; genus Aegithalos; species Aegithalos caudatus. The sequence continues at coordinate 318,388 of WEIU01017882.1, forward strand.
TCTGACATTTGTATGCCTCAGAGCTTCCCCAAAGGGCATGTTTCCATTGGCAAGGAGAGCAGTTGGGACAGTTGGATGAGACGCTGTGAACAAGGCTTGCAGCATTTAACCTGCATTAGGAAGTAACAATTTACTCACTCGCTACCAGTTACCAGGCATCAGGGCTCAATTACAAAGGAGCCTTTAAAGGAAGGAGTGCCCATACATTATCACAGCAAACAAGTCAGTGTGACTTCCTTCAAGGGTATCATCCACCCTGGAACCTATTTCACATCTCGTTGGCCATCTGAGTGAGAACTGATTGCACATGCTCCCTTGTTTCTCTGCCTGTGTGTACGGTAAAGGAAGACCCGAATTCATTAAAGGAAACAGAGCGAGGTAAAGAGCTGAGTCTCTCCCTGTTAATCTCCTCTGGAAAAATAGATTCCTACACAACTAAGAGTTTGTATCAGTGAGAGAAGGAAAAGCACTTTGTTTTTTCTCAGTCTTTCCAGCATTATGGCATAGCACTGACATCACAGGATCTTTGGTGTTACACTCCTGCTGTTTAATTAAGATGTAAAATGCAGAGATTTTCTCCACTGCCCCACTGCACAGAAGGTGATTTTTTTGCTTCGTACCCCTGCACTCTCCCCCTGACAGGGACTCTGGCTGGATTTTCTAGGTGCACAGAGGAGAATAGCTCCTCACCCCTTCCTTAGCTACACTACAGAATCATAGAATTGCTTAGTTTGGAAAAAGCCTCCAAGATCATCAAATCTAACCATTAACTCCAAGTTAATACTGCCAAGTCCACCACTAAGCCATGTCCCTCAGCACCACATCTACAATTTTTTTTTAATATCTCTAGGGATGGGGACCCAACCATTTCCCTGTGCAGCCTATTCCAGGTCTTGACAAATCTCAGTCATGAAATAATATCCTAATATCCAATCCAAACCTTCCCTTGTGCCACTTGAGGCCTTTTCCTCTCAAATACAGGGGAACAATCACTGCCCTCTCACATCATCATACAGTTTCTGGTTCCCTCTCTCCACCATCCAAATAACAGCCTTAGTACCACTAGCACTTCTTCCCTGGAATACTCCTCCAATCTGAATATTTCTGGAGATAAAGAGTGTCAGGATAAAAATGGAGATATAGATAGTCAGGAGCAAGAGGGTGGTATTTAAGCTGAAATCAGGAGGAGGTTGGCCATCAAAACAATTTGTTTCTGCTGCAGCTTTCTAGTTAAAGTAGAAAACATCACCTGTTTGTGCAGTGGAGCTTTGCTATGTTCATTACCTGTGATAACATGGGATCACTTCTGAGAACCTGACAGGTGCATGTCCCAACTCTTCAAGGTCTGCAAGCCTTCTTCATGCAGCCTTACAAGTAAGGAGTAGAGAGTCAGAGAATCTACCACCAAAGCTATTTGGAACCCAGATGCACAGCATAGGATTGGATCTAGAAATCCCCAGTAGGTACCAAACACAGGAGTGACCTTCCTCTCTACTCTAAAGGACAGTAAAGTCTTCTTTCCCTCATTGCCTCCTTTGACCCATTCAGTCAGTCTGGCCTCAGCTTTCCAACTGCCTTGTACCAGGAGCAGTTCCCAACTGAGTATTTATCAGGAGAAGTGTTGCCTGTTTTCCCATCACAAACATTTTGTTTTCTCTGCTCCTATACTTCCCTAGAGAAGAGACAAAGCTCACACGCAGATGGTGTGGTGGGATGAGTCAGGGACAGCCTGGCTGACAGAGCTCTGCCTCACCTTCATGAGGTGGTGAGAATGCAGTGCCAGGTAATAGGATGACAATGGCAGCTGGAAGCCAGCTGTGTGCACTGCTCTCCTGGCTAGCATGGGTATCTCTTCTCCAAATCTCACTGCTCACAGCAGGAGGTGTGCAGCCATTATGAGACATGTTATATTGTGATGCCTTCAGGCAGACGAACTCTGCCAACAACGAGCTACTTGTTCTGGAGGAACAAATTTTTTTTTTTTTTTTTTTTCTTTTCTTTCCTTTTATGCCCTGTGGATGATGTGCAACCTATTTTTTTAACCTATTTAAAGACTTTGATTCTGCTGTCTGTCACAGTATTTGACTATCTTCCACAACTGTCAGCAGTAACATGGAAGTCCCCAACAGTTTTTGTGGGGCTATAGACAGGTCAAGGCAAGCCTAACACAAGGAGATATTTATTTCCTTCTCTTCTTTGCATTGGTTGTTGATCTTCAGCAGTTTTGGGAGCAAACACAATGGATTTGAGTGTGTGCTGTTTGTACCCCAAACAGGGAAGAAGTCAAACCTCTCAGGCAGTCCAGCTCCAAAGGATAGCAAAAGGGGACTGAGAGCCTTGCATTGCCAAATACCAGAAGATCAGCAATCTTAGCAATCCCAAATCTCCTAGGGAAGTGGAAACGTGCTACCAGAGTTTCTCAGAGAGCTATCTCCTCAATTATTCCTGAGCCTAACTGCCAACATTACAGCACTGTATGTAGAGACCTCCAGTGAAGGGGCTGGAGTCATCTTTCTTCTTTTGGCTAGGAGTTGCCTAGAGCTCTATTGGCTCAAGAAAGGATGCTTCTTCATAACTAAAGAGTCAAAACACTTTTAAACTCAAGAGACGGAATTTACAATCCAAATTTCCACCCCAACCTTCACTAGTGTAATGGTAAAACACTGAATAAAATCCCAACAGCATGCTATACTCCCTTCCCTGTGGTGAATATTCTGTGGGGAAATCCTTGACGACAGAGAGCAAAAAATGCTTCTAGAAATTTCTTATAATACATGAAGCAAGCTGCACCAATATGCAAGGTTCTCTCCTGCCACTTAAAACTGAACTGAACTTTTTAGTGCTCAGCCAAAGAAAGTCTGGGAGGCCCACAAGCACTTTATTAGTGATAGACAGTAATGTGAAAGAAGCTATTTTGTCTCAGGTTAATCAAAACCTTTAATGCTGATCCAGCTCTCCTCCTGCTTACACAAACATAACCCTATTTGCTCTTCCAGCGATAATCAAAATCAGGCTGTCGGTAGAGGCATAAACACAATTTTCTTAAGAAAATAAACTACAGTAGAATTTACACATCAATTTTAAGCTGGCAAGGGTCGTGGTTCAGTTAATTTGCTCTCCCAAAATAAAACATTTAATGTAAAAATTCCTGGAAGTGTTTGAGGCCAGGCTAGATGGGGTTTTGAGCAACCTGGTCTAGTGAAAGGTGTCCCTGTCATAGGGGTTGAAACTAGATGATCTTTAAGGTCCCTTCCAACCCAAAACATTTGGATTCCAAGATTCTATTATTTTTAACCTAGCTCCACAGTCAATAAATAGTGAGTGATTTTGAGAGGCTGATTAATTCCAAGCATTTCAAGACTTCCTCAGGTTGGAAGTGAGGTAAGTCCCACCCAAAATTTGCACAGTCACATAGATTGTACTGGCAGTGTGCTGGGGTATGTGCCCTGCCCATGTCCTCACTAGTTCAGCATAGTCCCCTAGGACCTGCAGAGTGTAGGCAAAGCCAGATGCTGGTGCCATGGTTCATCAACAGCCCTGGATATGGTGAACCAGATCCAGGGTCCATGCAGGAAAATGAGGTCAGATAGAGATATGCTACCTAGCACCCAGGTCCAAGGTCTATCCAAGAGGTGGCACCAGAGCCCCAGCTGAAGACAGGGACACCTAATACACTGTCTCAGACCTGAGTTTACACAGAGACCTTGGACACAGGGTGGGTGGATACCCCTGCAGAGACTAGTCAAAGTCCAGTTAGTGCACTCAGTGTCCTGGCAGACAATGCATTTCCTGAAGAAGTAAAAATGGCTCTCCACAGGAAGGAAGATTTTGCACCTGCCCAGAAAACCAAACAAGGCACGTAACATCTCCATCGCTAGCCTAACATCAACTTTTGTGGGAATAAAAATTTCCAGTGGGGATGTATTTAGTTATACTAATGTCTTTCCTCTCTAAAGAGTATAGTTACTGCAAGCACATACCTCTAAAGGTATAGTCACTGCAAGCACTTTATATGCAGAATGACTAATTGGAATGAGCTGTGCAATTTTCAGCTTAAACCAGGCTCCTTTATGCTCAACATCCGCCCAACATCTAATGACACAGTTTATATTTTCATTGAGGATTCAGCATCCAGGCAAAACAGAGAAAGCTGTACAAGTCTTTACTCTAAGTCAATTAGAATTTAAATATAGGTTGAATGTTAGGGAGAAGAATGGGACCTGCAGCAATTCAGATCTCAGATGTTCATGTTCTCTAGAGACAGAAGAACCATTTGCACACTTATTCTATCTTCCAGGGCTGGGGGCATTTGGAAAGGCAGATTTGTTCTCTGCTGCATATCTAATAGTGTTTTGGCCAAGTCGTCTTTAAACTTTCTGGGAAATGACTCTTCTGCCTTTGCCCTTGGGAGTCTATTTCACAGCTGAATACATCCCATTCCTGATTTGCTCTTGTTAGTCCTAGCTATGACCTCTACAGAGGAGTACACACCTTCTTTAAATACTAGGCAAGTCTGATAGATGTTTGAAGGTGTTTTTGCACCTAGATCCAATCCAACACACCCCAGCACTGGTCTGGAAAACATCAGGAAAGACTTCTGTGAAGTCAGTCAAATTGCACTGATATAAAACAGATCTCAACTACTATATGGACATATACATGTATACATGCATGTCTGTCACTCACTACCAGAAATATCATTTATAATCTAAACTACTTTCTTCTTTTTCCCTTCTCCACTCCCTCTGCTGCTCATTAAAACTTCTCTCTCCCACCTACAATGGTGAAGAGTCAGCAGGCTGCCCAGGTAGCATTAGCTAATGGGAACTGACAGCCTGCCACCATTTTCTGAAGGCTTATGTTTTGATACCTGTCTATCTTCCAGCCTGACTAATTCTATGGAAGACTTTTATCACAGGGAGATTGACCTCAGGCAGGAGACATTTTGTGTCACTGTGAACAACTGAAATGAAGACATGATGGGGATGGCAAGGACTCACTATCAGCAAAAGGCAAGAAGAAGAAAACTGATGTATGACAAGAATACCTGCTTTGCCATTGGCAGTGATTGGTCCTCTAATGAATGAATTCACTGAAGAACCTGCACTGTGGCATATTTTGAGACCCTGTAAGAGGCAACATTAACTGATGAGAAACTAAAATACCATTCAAGTTATGAGAAGTATTTTCCTACTGATTTACAACAGTCTGGGATCCAATTAGAAAGTTCTTCTGCCAACTAGTGTCTTGTGAGGTTCATATGCTGCCTCACAATGGCTTATGGGGACACAGTCTAGAATACCTCTGGTACTTGGGTTTTGGCACAGTAATTTTTACTACCTTTTACTGCAGAGGTGTGGAAGCAAAAAAAAAAAAAGTTAAAATATTCACAGCCTGGATACCTGGTCATACCTAAAGAAAGTAAATAATTCTGTTGTTGTACTTCTGTGCTAAGGTGCCGTGTCCTGGGTGAACCTTAGTCTGGAGGACTCACTATTCTCTTTATTTCCCAAGCTCAACATTCCTGCCTGAACTATCTTCTTAAAGATACACTTCAGTCTCCACTTCAACTGAAAGGCACAACCTTCTCAAGAATCACAATTTCTTCCCATTTGAGGTTTCTGAGGCTGCCATGAAAGGAAAAGGTATTCATAAAAAAAAAAAAAAAAAAAAAAAAAAAAAAAAAAAAAAAAAATCCTTCCTTCCCTGCATGGTGTCAAGTGTGCCCCAGATACGCCTTTCAAAAAAATCAGGTCACTCTGCTGTTAGCTCTATAGTACTGGTTTGGAAAGCTCCTGAGAAGTACACCTCCCAAGAGCTCAGGACAACTCTTTCTATCAGTTGTCTGAGCTTCCCCTTCTAGAACAGGCCAATGGCTGAATGTCCCAGATCAAGGAGGAACAGAAACTACAAAAAACTGGGAGGTATAGCATCCAAGACAATTTTCTATTTCATGTGTTCCGTTCACGTCAGACACTGTCCATGCATTTTGCCTGAATGCCTTCTAGATCCTTAAGAAGTCTTTCTGCACATAAAACTTACATGTAGTCAAGCAACTGCCCCTTGTGGGGAGCTCCAAATCAAAAATTTTAATGAGAACTGATAAAAAGTTTTTATCTCCACAGATAAAATTCTTCTCCCCAAACTGATGAATGCTATTGCCACTTCCCTCCAAACTGAATGTCCATGCATTGTACACAACCCTTCTATTTGGAGATCCTTCTCTACATCAATTATTCTGCTTTGGCTTATCTGCTGGATTTACTACATTCCCTAGGAGACACGATGCCTCTTAGAGGGTTTTCTGACAGATACATACAAGAAATTTACCCTTACAGAGTCTCTTCCTCAAATTGGGTGGCACAATATCAGTAGTCTCAGCTTATCCTCAGTAGCTTCAAATGAGTTTGCAGTTTCTGACCAAGAATATGTTCTGTTTCGTTAGTGGAACAGCAAACACTTAGCAACATAAATGGTGCATTGAGCATTGGGATTCATTTCCTTAAAGATGGGTATCACTCAGAATGGGCTGTAACAATCTCTGAAGAGGCCAAGTGCTCTGTAGCAGCAGTGAATAAGGAATAACCAAGTAGTTGGACAGAGCTGCAAAACTGCAGTTCAAATTCCTCAATGCTGAGGGAGGCCTCTCTCTGGGATGGTGGTTTAAGCTCATCTTTAGATATGGGAATTAGGCTAGCATATAAGAGAAATTGCAATTTTTGTATATTACCCAACACTGTTCACTCATCCCTACAATCATCCAACATGCCCTAATTGCTTCAGCATGTTCCTGCAAAACAGAAACCGAGAGTGACTTGGTTAGAGACAAAGAGGCAGATCTAAGATGTACACAGAAGCAGTCGTCCGATAATGATGACCAGCTGTCACAGGCAGCAGAAACCTCCTGGCACTTGGCACCGGTGAATTTTCAAATACCCACTGGTTGCTGCTACCCCATTAATTGTGGGCACTTTGCCCAGTCTACATTCCTGAACAGCTTTTTTCTTCTTTTCCCCTTCTCTCTTCCTTGCAGACTTCTAACACAGTTAATAAAAAATTTATCGAGGCAATGAAATAAACACCGATTTGATTTGATCTGGGAGCCAAAGAGAGGAGTTTCTGCTGTTCAGGTGCAGACTCAAGAGTTTCTGCGATTGCTGTCAGAAACGTGCCCACAAACCCAGTATGATTAGATAAATGGAGATGGAGAGGTGTTTTTTGTTCTTTGGGTGTTTTTTGGAAGGTGGAAAGTTTGTTTTTTGGGATTTTTAAGGGAGCAGAAAGGGTTGGGAGATCAGACCACAGTGTGTCCTTGAACATGAGGAAGAAGAGGATTACACAGTGAAATCCATAGACTTTGAAGCACCAGAGATGGACACAGAGTAACACCCAGCACTGATATGTAACAGGTACTATAGCACCTGAGAACTGCATGTGCAAGTCAATAAATACCTGGAGTTTCTTTTTGAAATCTTGTATAGTTTTATCTTCAGGGAGAAGAAAGACAGTAAGAAGTATTTGGGTCTAACACTAGTGATGTCTCAAAGGAGTTCAAGGACTAGAGAGATGGGGCAGCAGGAAATCTGGGAGAAAAATTAAGTACCTTGAAGCACACTTTGGGCTAGAATAGCAATACTCATCTTGTGAAAATTTTAGCCTGTGCCTTGGGCTGTGCTGGGCTGGTGGCAGAAAGTGCAGAAATCTTTTCAGGAGAGACCCTTGCCCTCTGGCTCTGGGAGAGAGCAGGCAGGAGTATCCAATCAAGGAGATTGCAACCCTTCACTGGGAGAACTTGTTTGAATTTATGTCAGGCTTATAGCAAGAGATTTGGAGGGGAATGCAGCTGCCCTTTGCAAGGACAGGTAAATATGTCAGGGATTATAAGTGAAAGTATTGTCGAGTAAAGAACAGATTATAGACTAAAACAAAAGGTATTGTTATACTATTTAATGTCACACAGTGCAGGTTATGGCAAGAGGAATAGTCAAGACCTGTCAATGCAGCTGAGACTATAGACTGTGGGTAATGAGAAGGTCTCCAGAACTAGTGTTTTATGTGGTATCATCTGTCCTGCATAGACATACGAGTTGTATTCATACCACCAAATTTTAGACATTGAAAAGTTTGCTGTGTAAATCTAAATTAGTAATTTACATCCCTCTTGTAGACCAAAGTAAAAGGGACTTCTGGGGGATGATCTATCACATTATCTCAAGTCAGGCAGCAGAAAGAGTAAGATGCCATCTTCTTACAACAGACTACAGATGAGGGCCAGATGACTAGTTTATATTTGTGTAACTAGCACTCAGACGTCTGAGATTATGTGTGATGAATCTCAGCTGCAGTGCACCACTTCTGTTTGCAAGACTAAGTGTCCATACAGACAAGAGATGCAACACCATCAGAGAGTCACACTTAAAATACTAAGTGACAGATGTTTTATCTCTGGGCTTGGATTTTAGTCCTGTCTCTGATAGGGTCCCTGTGCAATTTATTTTGCAGAATCACACAACCCCCTGGATTTGTTAAAAAGAGATAAATCTCTTATGCCCTTGAATAGCAAAGCCTGTACTACCAATGTGGTTTGTTCTCTTTTGCTCCAGAGAACAAGCCACAGTCTTTTGTTTTTGCTCCACTCCTTTGGACAACTATGGATACAACCATGAGATCACTCTTAGGCTCTTTCCCAAAATGAGCAAGTACATCCCCACTCAGAGCAGGAGTAGGCACAGCTGATATGGACAGCAGACTCCAGACATGCAGATGATGACAAGTTCAGCTTCCTCAACCAGTGAGAGTCCTCCAAGAGAGTCCTCCAACCCCACAGACCTTGGGCTTTCAAATTCCTCCATACATTCTTGTGCCATGTAACACACACTCTGGCATCACATTATAAAAGCACCAGTCTGCCAGACTGTGTCCCAGTCCTTGCTTTGTTTTAGGCACTTATAACCAGAAAATATAACAAACTAAGCAACCAAAAAAGATGCATGTCTCAGGGCCACAGGGTCACCACAGGGAACACAGAGGAGACTAGCCCTCCCCACTAGTCCCCAAAGTAGTGGGGACATATTCTATCCTTTCCAAAAAGTAGTGCCATCAAGTAGCACAAACATGAGCCAGTCTATGCCATCTAGCTTGGAGTCCAGGGATTTCCTTAATACTAGCCACACAGGATATACAGGCAAAACAAAGGTGTCTACCTGAATTATGAAAGTGGTCCACAGGCTTTACACAGCTATAAATATTCTCCTGGAAACCAAGTATGCCATGAATTGTGAAATATATTCACAATAGTTAAAAACACACTAGGAGAAGCAGTCACTACCACCCTGTTAAGACTCCCTTCAAACAGGATCATGAGGGGTGATATCCCGATGAACTTTGGTTCTTAACCTCATTTTGTAGGTCAACAAGTGGATTAATCTTTCAGGTAAAATTGTGAATTGGGAGCTCTATGCAGTCATAATCCCTAAAATCATAGCTGGATTTGTATAGTCAAGGTCAAAAAGGCTTCTACCTTGCACAGTCTGTTCTGTAGCTATTTGGGGAGGTTTATCATATTTATTCCCAAAGATTTTTTTTTTTTTTTTTTTTTAATTCAAAACAGGAACATACCCAAAAGTCACATTCCCATCCGTCTAACAAGGGGACAATCATTTTGAAGAGACTCTCCAGAATACAGCTGCTGCTGCAGCACCTGCGTGAGGGCCATGTTGAACTGAGGTTTAGGATCTTGCTTCTTGGCTTCTCTTCCTGTGAAAGGCTTCTTTTTTCTCTTTAACTTTGCCTGTCTACACTTAACACATTAATGTATACCAAAGATGAGAGCTGATCCTCTGAGTTAAAAAAACCTGAGGAGATGTCCCAGACACCCACTGACTCAGAGTACAGTTTACAGTACTACAGCCCTAACACAGAACATCTGCTGGTGACACAGCTCTGATGTCCTTGCTGGAATTTTCTCAAAGCACCCGGCAGTGCTACCAACCTCTCTTGTGACCAAGCCAACTGTGGCCAGATGCCCCAGGCCCACCACATCACCTGCACCCTATGCAGAGCTGAGTATCTGAGTTTGCCCAGAGTGTGAAAACAAACTCACTGGTACTACAGCCTGAGTGTCTCAGAAACTGAGGGCACCCAAAGGTTAGATGCCATTATGTTCCAGTCCTTGCACCATGACATTCAGTCCTTTCTCCACACATTCAAAGGGAGCATCTCCTTACCTTATTAAATGCAAAAGGCTTTTCTTATATTGCTGATAGAGAAGACACAAAAAGGAATAAAAAAGATAATAAATAGGCTGCCAGAGGCCCAATTCATGCACCCTAAAATTAATTAATCATTCCAATTAAATTATTTGCCCTAAATTAAAACTTATCACTTAAATCCAATTCTTGTTCCATTAAAGAGGACCTCCCTAGCTATCGTTTTTATTTCTCTCCACAGATTTTTTTTTTTAAAGGTAACCTTCATGAAATGGGAAAAAATGCAGTTGTAGTCTACTTTTCTGTTTGAGGAGCACCAAAAAGTTTTATTTTTGAAGACCTGTTTATCATTCTTATATGTGTCCACATATTAAAGACATTCCTAGAAGATTTTATGAAAGATTGTTGAAGCACAAGATAACACCATCAAATAGTCAATATAAGGGAAATCAGATACATTAATATGGGGGGAAATTTAAAAGCAGAATCACTGAAGCCTCAGTAGCCTCTGGCTTTTGATACCAGAACTGAGAAAGCTCACAACTCACATTTGGGGATTTCCAAAGGTCCTTTCAGGAAAAGAGGGCAAACAAATGATGGCACTCCCAATGCATTTTTGAGAAACAATGGGATCTTTCAGAATTTCACACACCACCATCAAGCAGGGCTTGCTTCCTGCTACCAGAGCTCTGCTCACTGATAGCCTGAGCTGTGACAGGTAGAGACCTGGAACTGTCAGCAAGAGTGGCCACATGCTTGTGCACTCTCAGACTGCTAACACCAACCTTTGTTCCCTTCCCAGGAACAAACTTTTTCCTATTTTCTTCTTAACACTTTTTAACCTCTTTTTTTTTTTTTTTTTTTTTTTTTTTTAAGATATTTTCAAAAGCTGTGGTTGAGTTTTGAGAAAGTGTTCTCTGTCTGAATAATCTGTAAATAGAAGCCATATGTCTAAGTATCTGTTTCCTTTTTGTCTATTTTGTTGTATGCACATTTGGCAAGTTATTTTCCCCCTCTAACTATCACATCTTGGACTTTTTTAAATTAAACTGCTATTCTGTAATTTTGTCAGCGTTTTTCTTATTCCTAAGCAGCCAACTACTGACATTTTAGCAGCTATACAGGAAATGTGATATTAATTAATTATTTTCTAAGTGTATTTCTTCACTTTCTGGTGAGTAAGGAGCTGGTACTGGAGTAACAATTTCAATGTTTCTTAAGATAAAAACAAGAGCTGGGGCTCTTAAAAAACATCAAAATCCAAACCCTGAAAACCTATTATCTAATGCAATTTATCATTTGTTGTTTTTGTGGAAAGCAGCAGGAGCCTCATCCTACAAGGCATAGCCTGCATGCACACCAAAAAGACAGACTACAGATCCGTTCAGGAGTGATGAGGGGAAGCCCTGGATAGAGATAAATGGTAGAAGAACACAGTTACTGTGGGTCAGCTAGGGTCAAGCTTCACCATGCAGACACAAGGCTGTGCTAGAAGGTACAGCACAGAGACCATGCCCACTTGCTTATCCCCACTCTCATTTCAGAAACACCATCTCCTTATTCCCTTTGCCGAACTGATGATCTCTTCATTTCCATAATTAATTCATATTAAAGAATAAAATTTAAAGTTTTTAAGGTAGTAAAGAAACGCACTTCTTCATATAAGTCTTGACGTTGTTTTTGAACTGCTGGCTCAATTTAGGTTTGTTTCACAATCTGTTTCTAGCAGATTCCAATTTCAAATGAAATCTTGGCTGCAATGGAGAAAAATTCCCTTTAATTTCAGTGCAATCAAGATTTTGATCCAGGTTCTCATCCACTAACAAACAGCTATGATGACTGTAGATGGTAACACAGCAGCCAAAACCAAAGAACATGAGCTGGTGGACCCCAGGAATCTGGAATTTCATCTCATGTGGAGTTTTGAGCATGGCAGACTTGCAGCATTGACTCAACTGGAACTGATGAAATAAGAAAAACAGGCAAAAGGAACACACTGTTCCATGAATGCTGGAATTGCAAGGCCTGGGTTACCACAGCTGTGTTTCCTAGGTCCTGTTGCCTTCTACCTTGAGACCTCTTGACTATTTTTAGTCAAGGGGGCACCTGTGGACAGTAAAGCTACAGAAAAGGTTGATTTGAGTCAGAGAAACATGGAATATAATTAACCTTAGCTATCACCCACACTGCAAGTAAAGAGACAAACTGACACTAAAGTTTCTAATGGAGACTAGCTACGTATCTTTTCTCATCATTCTCATGTCATTTTGTGCTAGAAATCCAAAGCTTCAGATCAGGTCTTTTTGAAAAGTTTTTAAAGACAGATTTTTGCTAATTTTCAAGCTACTAAGCAGTTACAGGCCTGACATGTAAAATGAATAAGATATTTATTCTTGATTATACCGACAGTTCTTTCCTGCAAAGAAATCTCAGGAAGATGTGGTGGAAAATAAATATTCACTCACTACTGACAAGACACTGGCCATCATGGAGGGAACAGGCAATGGTAATCTATCACTTAGGACATCCAAGGCAACATGTCTTATTGTGGGCCAACTAGACCAAATGTCAAGGCTTGCAACAAGTCAAGGCAATGGTTATGCTACCACAGCCTTTTTTTTTTTTTTTTTTTTTAAGCAGTGGAAGCAGGAACACACTTGGCTTTAAAATGGATTGATATGTGCAGTCTCACAGCTAATGGTTATTTGTGCTCTCTGAAGAGTTAGCAGCCTTGGTGGTGGGACTAAGTTCTTGCTGTGTTAGGAGCTGAGAGAAAAATATTGTCCCTACTCCCCTGTCTTACAGTCCAAGCTAAGACTTGGGACTGCAGACTGAGACCATCAGACTGAGAAATAACAAGGCAAAATCTTTCAAAGCACTGGTGTGAATCCAGAATCAGCTGATCAGACAAAATCACACAATATCAGCTGATATCACTCTGAAGAGTCCACTCAAGTTAAGCTGATTTATATCACTAAGGATTTGGATTATAGTATAAAGATCCTTCCTCCCAGCCACAGGAAAGTATTCCACGTATTTTGTGCTATACTTCTTTCTCGAAAATGAGTAAGCAGTTTTTGAAGTATTCTGTTTTTGTCTCCTGCCTGCACCTGCAAAGCAAGCAGCAAAATATTTCCAGAAAAACCTCCTGATTTATGCACTAAGAAGTGCTAAGCTCCAACCAATATAACAGAACCAAAGCCTAAGCTGCAACATATCGGTCCAACCATGCCTGGAGATAGGAAAACAGAAGTCAAAAGGCATTAGGACACCATGGGGGATGCAAAAAAAATACTAGATGGGGAGTGAAAGGAAATTCCTTGGTAACTTATGGAACACCAGGTGCCTTTTCCTGCACTTTATGAGTTTGCCAAAACAAAGCAGAACAGAAAACCTAGAAAAACAGCCACCAATACTTTTGTGTGCCTGAAATTCTGGAATTATTTTTCTGGTAGAAATTCATGGCCCATGGTAATACGAAAAGTGGTGCAGCAAGATTTATCATGTTTCAGTTGCCCAAGAATATTCCTCGCTCTCTCAGCTTATTTTTCCCACCAAACTGCTGTCACTCCCTTCCAAGTGTACTGGACTTCTCCCTTCCCGTCCCCGTAATAACCTGAATTTATTTCCTCCCTTCAATCTTTTTTTTTCTCCTCCCTCACCATTCCCAGTAAAATGATCTTTCTTCCTTCATCCCAGAAAACTCATATTCCCATGTTATCTCATTACTCTGTGCAACAGCATGCCAAATACACTGTCATTTTTCCACTGGCACTATGTCCCAAAAAAGACAAAGTGGTCGGTGCTTGCTCTTACGTACTGCATGCTCCCCGGAATGAAAAATGCTACAGTGTAAGTGCTCAGAAAGATCCCTCCATTTTCTGGGCTCTGTGCCCACAAAGCACAGAAGCCAGCATTTCTCATAGAACAGCATCTGACTCCAACATCCTTGCTATCTAGCTAGCAAAGGAAAAATAGCTTCAACTCTTCAAACTGCTCTCCTCCCAGTTCTGGCCAAAGAGGTGGGAAGGCCAGGAGTGCTATGAGAAGGTGGGCTCCCATCATAGATCTGCTGAGCTCAAGACCAGCCTGGCTCCAGTCTCCCAGCAACCCACCAGAAGCAATGACAGCTACCAATGGTGTATTCTTGCAGGAATAAACATCAGTGAGGATTGACAAAAAGAGATGTGGAAAGGCTAAAAGGGTGCACAGCTCCAAAAGGACTGCTCAGACTGGGCTCCCCCCTACAGCCAGGGGAGAGACAATGACATTTCCATTGGTCAATTTGTCTGATGAATTTTGGATGGCTACTTAAGGATGAACTAGACTGTGCCTGAGAAAAGTTTTGTCTCCTCACTTAGGACAAAGGTAGTCTAAGACAACAGACAGTAATAGTAACATCTACATTTGGTCAGAAGAACCTCCTTCTGTCTCAGGTGCCAAGCTGGTGACCAGCAGAATTTTTTTCCACTTTATACCTGAGTTCAGACTCCTAGAAAACACACTCTTGTGCCTTGCATCAGTTCTGCTTAGCAATGTTTCTCACAATCCCAAAGTCCAAAGCATTGCTTTTCCCTATTGCTGTCCTCAGAAATGAGGACAAGGGCTGGGCAGATCACAGAACCACACAGTTCATTAGGTTTGAAAAGCCCTCTAAGATCGAGTTAAGCCAGCACTGCCAAGTCCACCACTAAAACATGTCCCTAAGTGCCACATCTTCACATCTTTTAAATTCCTCCAGGGATGGTGGACAACATCCTCCAACGTCAGCCCTAGACCCAGCTCTAAGCAAGGGCCTTGCTGGCAGAGCAGTTTGTGTTGGGGAAGGCAGACTGGCCTCAGCTGCCTGTGTGAGTAAAGGATCTCTCTGTGCTGTACCAGTCACCAGCAGAAAGTCTAATTTCAGGAGAGTGGACTGAGAGGGTGCACAGCTAATCTACTCATAGAGTTAATAATAAACTCTCTATGGTTAAGTCCCAGCAACAACAAATACATCATTATATGATGTTGAAACAATGACCAGTGACTCTGAATCTTTGAAAGCAAAGAGTACTACAAAGGCAATTCATAATGGAGAAAGGCTACACTCTGTACTTCTCTTCACACACTGATGCCTATCAGTTGGAAAGAAAACTGTAGGATTTAGCTTTAGCTGCTGTGCTTGTGTTTGTAATTAGGGCTGGCCAGTAAACAAGAACTCCTCTTTGTGATGGTTTGCTGCTGACATTTCCAAATTTGTTTTTGTTTTGCCAAAATGACAAAGCCCTTTTTTTTTTTTGCAAAAAAAAAAAACCCTTTTTTTTTTTTTTTTTTTTTTTTTTTATGAAATAAACATTAAACTCAGGGAGAACCCACAATCTTTACAATCAACAACTGGAAATCACAAGAAATATTACTGAGTCAAAAGGAATCCCAAGCTGTGAGTGAAAATGTAAATATAAAGCTCTTCATACTTCAGATGAGCATGGTTAGGTTTTAGATGGGCTGTGGTAATGCTATACTTTTTTTGTCTTCATAATTTTGACCAGAAAAAGTACTTCAGACCTGTAAAACCTTCCTGATCAAATTTTAATCAAATTCAAAAACAATGGAATGTTTTTGTTTCACTGAAAAGTTACAACTATGTCCATTCACACTGATGTCTACATGTAACGGCTCTGGAAAACAATAACTTGCTTCCTCCTATTAGAGATACTCCTCCAGATTGACTTGGATAGGCCTAGGTCTTTATGGCGGAAATTTTTAAACCCCATCCATGCCAAGATCTCTGTGCCCTTATTCCTGTCATCCAGATAAGACAAATAAGGACCATAGGAATTTTTCGACTTTTATCTAATGTCTGAGAAGGGCTTGAGGATATAGTAGTAAAAGAACAAGAACCCAAGGCAATGCTGGGGATGGGGCAGCGACTATGTACCTGTTACAACTCAGTTCTCCTGGAACACGTCACTCAGCATACTGGAACAAATGATTAATATCCCATTTATAAGCATTGAGAGGATAATAATGGAATAAAGGGGAAAAAGAAATCAATGTACTTTTGGCAAACACATATCATGCCACCCCAGCCTCATTCCCCCTTTTTTTTTTTTTTTTTTTTTTTTTGGTAGGATAGCTGGCATAACAGATAATGCAGAAGCAATATGTGTGATTATGCGATATATCTTGACTTCAGAAGACCTGACAGTCTTCAACAAGCTAAGAGAATACAGTAGATGTTAAATCCCCATCAGGATGCTTCAAAGAGCTGCAATCAACAGATCGCTCTCCACCAGGGATGGAGGGCTTAGTGGGCTGCTGCCACAGTCTGCTTTTGTGTCCTGATCTCTTCAATACTTTTAATTAACACCTTTGTGATGAAACAGAAACAAGGCACCTGACTTTCATCGACAACACTAACTTGGGGGCAGTTGCAAGTGCTTTGGAGCCCAGAATCATAAGTAAACTGAAGTGGTCTCCATGGAGAGACCAATCGGATGGCATCCAACAGCAGAGAGCACAAAGCAGTATTCTCAGGAAGGAGGGAAACCAATTAATGTTCAAATACAAAAGTGAAGAATGAGTTGCAGACCAGTAAGAGAGGATTAGAAATGCAGAAAGACTAAATAAGTGAAAGCAGTGAGGCACTCATATAAAAAAGGTAAATCTCATTTCATTCTGGGGTTAGGTAAGTGAAGTGTGATATGCAAAACATGGCTGGTATTTGTATCTGCATGATTGAATCCTAAACTGGAACTCTTGTTTTGGTTTTGGACAGTACATTTAAGGAAAACATGTAGACAAATCAAACAGTAGGGAAATATATAATGCCACAGGGGTTGAAGAAATATGACCTCTGGAAAGCAGTGAGCCTGTTACCCTGCACTAGAGATCTCTGAAACAAAGGGGTTTCAGGCAGATAAAAGGTAGTTTTGAGGAAAAGGAGAAATAACCACTATGTGTCTTGGAAGGAACAGAAATAATTGGCAGCAAAATCAATTTGGATCATATGTTAATAAAAGCTTTCCAAATGCAAGGAGAGTGAAACAATGGGCATGCAACAGCTCTGCAGGCACAGGGCATCTTCAAAAAATACGGGGCAGCCACAGTAGAGCTGATCTTGTCTCACTGAATGGGGAAAGACCAGACCATCTCTTGCAGGTCATTTCAAGTGTTTACTCTTTTGATCAGACATCAGCAGAAATAACTGGGGTAGTAAATAGAAAGCTTTGCAACAGGACATTAAACCAAAATTAAGAAGCACAAAATCCTTGAGTGAGGTGGTGGCTCAGAGCAGTCCCTTGGTGCATTCACCCCAGTGGAGAGAACACCTGGTAGCAACTGAGCTGGGCAGAGACAGCCACCTCTAGTCCAGTGGACTGCAAGTAGTGCTGCCCACCTGGGTCCAAAAGATGGAAGAGATGGTTGTACCAACAAATACTTTTGGCAGCAAATGACTACTTCTACTAGCAGAGTTGCCTTTCTGTTTTAAAACCTGGAAAGCCTTATGAGGACAACTTTTTCTGCTTTTAGCTGTCCATGAAGTTCTGATTTTTTTTTTTTTTTTTTTTTTTTTTTTTTTTTTTGTGTGTCATTTTATTACTCCCCTTTTAGAGCTCTGCAATATGCCCAGATGAGAGGGATCTTACCCATGGACATACACAAGAGAAGAAAGGAGCAGACTTAGTAGGCTGGTTTTGCAGAGATTGGTGCTGGCTGACAAAGTAGAACTGGTTCTTCCCATGGAAATACTAAAGGACTTGAACACATACATTAAGAGAGGTGATGTCCCTTTTTCTGTGATATACCTCTGCAGCTCTGGCCAGCAGAGTTCACCAAGCAGAGCTCACCCCAATGAAATCTGATTTTCTCAAGGTTGGAAAGGACCTGGTCCTAGAGTGCAACTCCTTTAGACTGCAGTGATCTAAACACAGCACTCAGGATACACTGGAGCCTGCCTACTTCATCTGGCATTGTGGAAATGGAGTGGCCTCCAGTTTTAAGGGCTCCAACAGCACTCTAGAATCTGCCTACCCACTTATTAGTCTCTGATATAACTATCCCATTTGTGTCAAGGGGTAATAGAAGCTGTGTTTTCACAGAGGCTAGACAGATGAGGGAGTTGAACTGGGAGAGATTAAGGATTTGTCTTTGGTAGTGGGGAGTAGAAATATCTGTGACAACACTGAATAAGAGGAGTAGGAAGCTTGGACATGGCCCTAAAACAATCCATTTTCTCCAGGGCAGGAACAGCTGTCACTGCAGTATCTTTCACTGGCAAATCCAGGCATCAATCATGTACAGAAAGCTAGCAATGAGCCTCTGATCCTCATTTGCTTTTATTTCCCTGAGCTTGTTCAAAGGAGATCACTGACCATCATTACAGAAATTCTCCTTCCACATTACCAGGCAGACCAGTTTACTACTCTGTCATTTAATATTTCAGAAGCTGTATTTTATATCTATCTATCTACTAATCTATTTATTTATTTATTTTTACATTTGGGATGCCCAGAGTTTCAAATAGCCTATGTTTTGAAATGTACGAACACAAAAATAAGAGAAGTAAATAAACTACATAAAATAAGTAAAACAAAATAGTTTAGCATGACTCAATATCCAAATTCCTTTGTTCTCTAGTAATAGCAGACTATTTTTCAGGCAGACAACCTGAAAATATTAGAAAAATAGCAATCAATATAAGAAAATAATACTCTGAGAGTACAGGGATTATTTTCTATCATACATTATTTTGTTCTGAATTAGTTTTATTAGCTAAAATTATTTTAAAATGTGTTTAAAATTAGACTAACTCTTCCAAATTTTAAAGGATTTTGTATTTATATTTTCCTTCAATATTTTTTCAGATAAAATTTAATGTTAGAAAAATTAAAGCTATGAGTTTCACCTATTACAGGATTATACAGTAAGCACAATATCACAATGGGTCTTTTATGAAATCTGTGGCAGGTATTAGAAGAAAGATTATGCACAGATACCTTATTTACAGGCATATGGAGTTTAAGAGTGTCAAAACCTAAATTTTCTCTTTCTCAGAAAGGTGTCAGTAGTTCAGAACCAGATACCCACATATTTAAGTGAAAGCTAAGTTAGAGAACTCAATTTTGCTGCTGAGGCCCATATCTAATAGGCACAAATAAAATTAATAATACATATGCATGGCTCTAGAATTCATTTGTCCCTATATTTTTCCTGACAGGCAAATGGAAATTGTGTGCTATGAGATTTCACCAGCAATAAAGCACCTACAGAGGGCTGGCTCTGCTCTGCTGTAGCAAGGCAGGGTACACCTCCAGGGCTGGGGAATGTATTTTCCACAGCAAGCACTCAGGCAAGCTGGGAGACCTGCTCTGTGTGTGGGTGTGGGCTGCTCTTCCTGCTGCTGGGGGAGGATTCTGGGCAAGAAAACCAACCAGGAGCCTTCTGGCTCACTACATCTGTGTGTAAAGCATCACCTCTGCTGACACATCCAGGCTTCTTCACCTTGCAGATAAAGACTTGGGATGCTACTTAGCCCCCCAGTTTGCCAAGTAGTGCCAGCAAGAGACAAAGTCCCTTCCTGCGTGCATTTATACACAGAGCAATTCAAAAACTTGCTGGGGGAAATAAAATCTGCAGCCTAATGCATTACGAGACAAAACAGGAGAAATAACAAATTCCTGCCTGAAGGATAATATAGAAGTTGAACATCTGTAATAGGTATCAAGCACATTCATATATATCTATCACCTAAGCTGCTCTGTAAATATTTTAGATAAATAGGCAGATAGACAAAATGGTAGGAAGATTAAAAGCAGAACTAAACAAAACTGGGTAACCTCACTTGTTTGGTGCTCTGGTCTGGACAGGAGAGAATAAGTAAACTCACTAATGACCAATAATTGGTGAACTCTTTACTTTTCTTACTCTCTGTTATGCCATAAATGCAGACAGACAGATAGAACAATGATGGTTTGCAAGTTTCCTGTTCCTTGTAACACACACTGGAGAAGGGTAGCTAAAAAACGAGAGGGCAACATAAGGTATGAGGCAGGTCCCTCAGGTACCAGGTTTCACACATGCCTAGTGATGGTGCACCCTGCAAACAAATGACCCAGCACAGAAAAACTCAGGAAAATTAATTCCTTCACCTGGCGAAGAGTTGACTATGGAAGGCCAAAAAACACAGCACAGTACCTTGTTGACACAAGAAAAAAGAAAGGAAACCTAGAAAGGAGGAGGTGAAGAAACCAGAGAGGTCTCTGGGAAGAAATGAAGCACAATGTTCTGAAAAGTGTCATTATAAACAAATGCTTTCCCATTAGTGCCAAACAACCAGAGCCAAGACCCAGGTTTGCATTACACTAGGATATGGCTTGGCATCACTGGTGTCCCCTGCTCTGTCACCACTTTTAAAAGGACAAAGTGACAGCAGAGTAAAACCATGCTATGCCACAGTGAAAGGGAAGAGTCCAGCCAACTCCTGTGTAAACACAAGGGACACAAAGGCTACTGACTCTGGAGTTTCTCCCAGAGAATCAGATCCCTCCACACACTGTATCCTTTACTCTTTGCTCTCCTACCAGGCATGTTCCTTACCTTGCACAATCAAGTAAACCTGGGAAGTCCTGGGATGATGCTGTGTCTGCACTGAACATGTATAAGACCCCTCATCATAGACATCCACTTTCTGGATCCGCAGGCTGTATTCCAGGGGGTTTCTCTTCTCCAGCTCTACTCGAGGGTCCAGGGACCACTTGTCTTCTCCAGCAAAAATGATGCCAGAACGGTTTAACCAGGCCACCTTGGAGCTTCTGTCTTCTACATAACACCTGCAGAGGATGAGACAGGTAAGGGGGAGATTAACAACCCTCTCCCTTTTGTCCCTTCCCTTTACTGCTTTGCTTAGAAACTTCACAGTACACTCCTGCCTTGCCAGTGAACCATATAATCTTTTCATCATTGCTGTCCCATGGACAAATATTTAACAATTAACTCTTTTGAAGAGTTTCAAGAACCTTCAGTTTATAAACCCATGGGATTTGGAACAGACATGTCTATTGTTCTTTCTTCCTTTTGCCTGTGGCCTACACATGCACCAAAATTTAATTTGGAAGGCCACAGAAGATCTTGATTGCCAAATCCCTTCCAACCCTGCCAGTGAGAAAGGTTGGAAGTAGTTCTTCCCATGCTTCTCCCTCACCTTCAAAAATCTGAATATACAATAGTTAAACTCCAAGACCCCTTCTAGCCTGGAGGGCAAAGATTCAGGGGTCCAGCTTTGTTAGCTCAGGGCACAGCTCCTCCATCCCTCAGTTTTAGCAGCACAAGGGGAGAAAACTATGGTGTATCTCCCATCTACAGCCTTCTGACCAAAATATAGTTTTGTTCAAACATCACCCTCTCAACACATGCACACACGCTTGATGTACATCTGTCTGTTTGTGCAGGCAAGTGCAGATCTCAGGCTGAAAATGAGAGGCTGTGGGAGTGTCACTGTCAGCCCTGTGACACAAGGAGGATGTCCTGTGAACATCTCAGGTGGACAGGAGAAGAGGAATGACAGCTAGGGATGGCAAGCAGAGGAGCAACAGGAGGACCAGCAACTGCCAGGCCCTGAGTGCCAGCCTTCACAAGTCAGAGGTCAAACTAAGCCTGCTGCAACTGTAACGTGACAAGTATTTTGTTTCTTGATGGAGAGAGAGCAGAGTTGGTGCTGTGATGACAAATGCAATTATGGCAAAAGGTATCTGCTATGTACCACCATCTGCTATTTGCCATCACCAGAAGGAGACTTGCACAGAATGGACGAGGAGCTGCCACTGAGGAGACATGTCCTGCTCACTCTCAACTGTGTCTCATTCAAGAGGACCAGGGCTGAAGAAGACAGGCAGACATAATCCCTCTTTCACCCTGGTAGCTGTACCCCCAGGGCTGGGCTCAGACAGGCTGAGAGCAGGTTTTTCCTGCTGCAGCTCATATCACATTTGCTCTGCAGATAAACAGGGAAGCTAAGTCTCTAGAGCTATTGCTCCTTCACCTCTCAGAGCTCTGCCCACAGTGCGCCAGCATCCAAAAAACCCATCACCTCTTGCCACTGCTGTTACAGAACACAGAATAGGCAAGTGTCCTAGGGTGATGTTATGATATTTGTATCCCAAATCGTCTGTTGGGTTTGTGTTGGATACGGCCTTTGTGCCTTTGGTATTGGGTCTGGGAGCCAAGGAGAGGGAGAGGTACGCAGTTTGTTTTCAGAAACTCTCCTCCACTGGCTGGCCTTGAGACTTGGTCAGCAACATGGTGTGGGATGGAGAGCTCTTCCTTTTTTTTTTTTTTTTTGGTGGTTAGTTAGTGTGTGTAGCTAGCTGAGGGGGGAGAAGCTTCATTTTTTTTCTTCTC
>WEIU01017882.1:341178-386555 GCA_013389925.1 Aegithalos caudatus
CCCACCAAGATCTGCACAGCAACGTTTCCCAGCGCCCGAGGGACTGAGACAGAGCAACCATCAACAGGAGGGACTTCTTTCCTAACTTTGTCATCTCTCCAGAGCAGCACAAAGTTCTTGTCATTAGGTCTTGTTCAAATTGTCCCTGGGAGTGCTTTGCCTTTTTAATAAATAGGGTTCTTTCCACTTCTCTCTGAGGAGGTTTTTTTTTCCCAAACTAGTTGGTGGAGGGGAGGGGGAAGGGTCCCTTAGGAGGTTTCCTCCCAGATTTGCCCTAAACCACTACAATAAGGTTGGAAGGGACCACAGTGAAGTCCTATGGTCAAACCTCCCTGCTCGAGCAAGGTCTTCCTAGATCATGTTGCACAGGATTGTGTCCTATTCACTATTTGTGCATGTGTTGTATTACAAGGAAGAAAGAGAGAAGATAAAGATTGTTGCTTCAAGACAAGACAAATATTTGGCAGTAGGCTTTCAAATAGCCTTTTAGCATGGGTCAGACATTTTCCAAGTTCCTCTATTTGAATGCATTTCATTCATGCTGTGCTGCAGCTGCCACCCTTGTGATGTGACCCCACGATTATGGCCAGCATCTCACACCCACTCCCTTTTGGCATGCCTATGGATGCTGTCCAAATTGTTCTGGGGTTACTTGTGGGCAGGAGGGAAGCCAAGCTGCGTGGGCATCCATGGGAGCCATGCCATGCTGCTGGCCAAGCTGTAAGTAGCTCTGTCTGATCTGACAAACATTTGCTTTAGAGAGCAGTCCAATAGATCCTGTCCTTTAATGATGCTGTCCAGCCAATGAAGGGGAGTGAGAATTTGGCTCTCAGGCCAGAGCCTACCCTCCTGGCCAGGCAGGCACTTGTCCCTGAGGTGAACTCTAAGGGGTGATCTGAGTTGTTTTCAAAAAGCTACTCTTTGTCAAAAAGAAAAACACAGGGAAATCTTTGAGCAGCCACTTACACGTAGAGACCAGCACCACTACGATGAGGCATTGCTCCAGTTGCTTTGGCCAACCCAGGTTGTAATCACCAGTGATGGGAGGTCAAAGCCAGGATCCAGGGAGACCAGTGTGCTCCTGGGCTGGGAGCAGTGGCCCTGTAGGTACACCCAGGCTGCCTCCAGAGCTGGCTGCCTTAGGGTCAAGAGCCCTCTTGCAAATCAAGAGTTGTAACAGCATCAAGAATCAGGGGTCAGGTATTTTGGTAGTGAAAAGCTAGGCAGATTAACAGTGGAAGATGAAGTCAGTGGGAGCTGAAGTTTCTCAGTCACTTTTGAAAATCCCTCTTGAACAGCCATCAGTGCTGCTTGACTCCAGCAGATCTATGGCATGGCACAATCCCCACCAGGCTGCTTTCCCATCTCCACCGGGTTACAGCTCTGCCCTGCCCCTGATCATTATAACTCTCTGTTTGGGGTAGCAAATATGCCCTTGTGTGGTGTCTTGTCAGTAACAGTTCAGTGGTGTGGTCCTTTTGCTCCTGTGGTAGGCTCAATGAGGGACCCTCCCTCCCTCCTTTCCCTGGAAAAGAAGATGTGTCATAAGCTTTCTTAAATGCATTCAGGTCAGCCATAGGACAGTGATCAGTAGCTACAGTCAGGCAACCTTGCAACTGTGCTTGAAATAAGTTAGCAGGTGCTACCAAAATAAAGAAAGGAAAGAGGACAAAGAAAAGAGGAAAATGGGAAGAATAATTGAAATGGATTTGAGCCCTCTGTTCACCATACCTGCTCCTCTCAAGCTGTCAGGGAAAATCAATGTACAAATGTGGAAATTCCAAGTCTTGGCATGCTCTGAACATGCATTCACATGGATGACGCATCTCAGTATGTCTGTCTGCACACACACATCCCCTCTTAGTCTACCAGAGATGCCACCCAGCTGAATGTATCATGCTTTAATAAGGATTTATGGTGATGATTTTCACAGTATAATAAGTGCTAATTCAATACTAATAGAATATTAAATGGCATGTTAACTGACATTTTAACTGCAAAGCAATAGGAGCATGGCATCAGCCAGATATCAATGGACTCTTATTGTTCACTAATAATCAATAATCAAGTTCACAGACACAGTCAAACACTTTTCATTAGACTTATTGGAGGAATTACCATCAGCCTCAGTGAAAGCTAATTTGTGATCCCTGCATTATTCTTTTCCTTATGGTTGCAGGTTTGATTTCTTGACATCTCTGATGTGGCTAACAAGGGGACCAGTGAATGGGTGATGAGCATGCCTTGCACGATCACTGTAAGAACTTGAGAACTGTTGATCTTGCACTATTTCAAACCACAGACACAGAAAGACAAATATGTCACTGCCATGCCCCATTAGCCCTCCTTGCCTCCTTGTAAACAAACACAGCCAAATTTGGCACTTGAAGTTTTCAGCAACAGTTGGATACAGAGAAAGAGACTCAGGTCATCCTTGCACTCCTCCCTCAGTCTCATCTGCCCACATGCAAATGCAGGCAATGGGGCTGAGCCGTGCTACAGGAGGGAGGGGATGGGGTGGTGCTTTTCTGCAGGAAAATTATTTTTGACCTTCAGCAGGAACCATTGCCTTGGATGGGATACAGTGCTGCCCACCATCATTCTGGGTCCCTGGATTTCATGGTGGGCTGGGACATCTGGCAGCATGCAGGCAAGGGGAGGGCAGGATCAAGTCCTGCTGCTTGTCCTCTCTCCTCCATCACCTGCCAGTCTAACACACAGTGCTGGGCCAAAGCACTGCTCCTGCAACCCTGCCTTTGTAAGCTCTGAGGAACACTCCAACTGGAAAGAGACGTAATTTTTTTCCCCCTACTTCAAAGTATTTGGGCTTGTTCCTATTGATGAGTGGGAGAGTGAGTGAAGAAAAGGAGAGTGAGGCTTAGGCATCCACGTCTCTTATCGTGGCAACGCAAGTCTGGAGATTTCACCGCCTGTTCTGCCTCACTCAAGCCTCGGTGCTTTGGTTCCCAGCACGGTGACTCCTGCTCCTCCTCCCGTCGAGGCAGCGCCATTCAGTGCACTGATTTCCCAGCATGTTGCTGTAACACTCATCGCAGTTTATGTTGTGCCTGTCACTCCAGCAGCTCTCGGCCCCAAGCTTTCCGCCCTCTCTCCTCCGGCGAACAGACGGCCCCGCTGCTGAGAGGCGGCGTTTGCCTGGAAAGCCCCGGCAAGGCTTCCCCAAGCTGTCTGCAGCCACTGCCAGCGTGGGGGCTGCACCGGGTGAGGAGGAGGAAGCGCCAGAGCCGGGATCTCGACAATGGGCTTCCCATTATGCCTCAGAGAAAGCAGCACAGCGCCTACGGCCTAGGCTGTGGAGATGGAGTGGGGGTATTTCATCCCTTTGGGAAGGGATGGATAATATTTAGAGCCTAGCATGATGAAAAGGCTAGAAGGAAGCCCTTTAGGGCCTGGTGAAGATGCTGTTTAAATGATTACTTTAACATGGAGATTTTACATCACTATCAATGATGTGTTGGGTCACACTGAAGCTGGGATATATTTTTTTAATTTTTTTTTTTTTTTTAATTATTTTTGTAATTCCAATTTTTTTTTTTTTTTTTTTTTTGCATCAGACCCAAACCCACAATTCTCTGCCAGAGTCCCACTAGTGAGAAGAAGCAAGCTGCTAGGATTAATGAAATATGCTGTGCTGTTTTGCCAACAAGCCATAGATCTCACCTCATTTTGGGGAAAAATAAATAAATAGTGAGTTTATCAGCATTTTCTGCCCTCCTTCTCCAAAGCATGTTGTGGTGACATCTCTGTGCCACAATTCCCACACTCCTCTTTAATCATCTTTCCTGTTAACCCTTTGATCATCTCTTCTGTAAGACAACTTCAGTGCATCAGGCCAAAACTCAGCAGCCTGCTGCTCACACAATTAAGCACTAAAACCCCACCCCACTGCACTCACTGAGGGATGTGCCACCCTTTTGCCAGAGGATGCCACAACCTGCCCTGCATCAGATCTCTGCCTTCGCCTCAACTCTGTGACGAACCTTCTCTAATCTTCTCACTTTACAGTCTTACAAGATCCAGCTAACAACTTCCACCACTGCCCTCTACCCCCAGCAGCAAAACAGCAAGAGGGGAAAGAGAGAGGGATCAAACATAGCTCATTCAGCACAAAGCAACATCAGCTCCTGGCTGCCAGCTCCAAACATGCAAGACAAATTCTCCGTTGTGTTGCAAAGTATGATCCTGGAAAGCTAATGCAGTGGTTAAACACAGCCTTGCTCCCAGCCTGGGGAAGAAAGTTCAGACCTGGGGAGGAAAGTTCAAACCACGCTCATGCTGTTTCATCTTGTCTCCTCAAGCTCTTCAGTCCTTCGCCTCCTGGCAAGCATGGACTGGGACACAGCCATGGTCAGCCGGGGCAACAATGAGAGTCCAGCCTCTCTGCTATGTCTTGTTAGGGATGTGGGCAGCAAGGGGTAAGGACAGACCACAGCCATACCAGCCCCAATCTCCCAGGTAGGGTTTTCAGGGAAGGGTCCACCCTGGCTCCACAATGCCACTGCAGTGCTGGATCCTGCCAGCATTTCAAGAGCAACGCAGCGCTGCCACTGCAGTCCCCACCAGAGGAGTACAGTGGCAGAGCACACAGGAGCACAGAGTCTGGAGGAGCAATATAGGAGCTGTTGGTCCTGGGTGGTTCCCACTGCTCCGGATAAGGCTCCCTTCACCAGGAGATGCTACTGAATGCACCCACAGCTGAATGTATCTCTACCTCTGTGAAGGCAAGGACCCTGTAAGTGGATGGCACTATCAAGGGGGATCATATCAACTGAGCATCTGAAACCTCCTTTCATCCAAACACCAAAAGACTCATTTTGCTGAATTTGAATGCACATGGGCATCAGTTGTTGCTCAAAATTCTCCTCCCCACTGCCACTGCTCTTCTCTTTCCCCAGCCTGGTACAGCTGCTGCTCCTCTCCTGATGTGCCATGACACACAGCAGGGTCACTGTTTGAGAGTGAAAGCTGTGCCACAGCAGGATGGATTTCCAAAACGTGGCATAAATAGCTCCTGAGTAACCACTGCCAGCATGATAACACAGGTGCTCAGAGGGATTTAGAAAACTACTGCTTAAACCCAGTCCTGTGTTGGAAAACTGGCAGGAAGGGGAAACTGCTGCATCTGTTCAGCCCATGCTTTCTCTCAGCTGTATTATGCTGTGACCTTGGTCGTCACGCCTGTCTGCAGCTCCCTGAGTATTTCAGCACTCAGGTGACAGTATTTGGCCATCCACTTACTGGGAGGGTGCATGGCTGATAGGATGCCTGCACTTCTGTTCATCCTCTTTAGTAAATTGCCACTTTAGGAGTGTGAAGCTAGGATGGGCTCACCTGGTCATGAAGCTCCAAGCTCTGCCAGCACAGCCAGCTGTACTTTATCATATTTTTCAGAGATGTACCTTATTCTAACTTTAGCCTAGTATGTTTGATAGGAGTATCAAACTTCCCCCTGCTTCACAGGTCAGACTACTCAAAGTCTTTCAGTTCTGCTGATTAAAACCTTTTTTTTCTAACTCTAAGTCTAGATTTATTCATACCTGGCTTATATCCATTTCCTCTCATGCCAACACCATCTTTTAGCTTAAAGAGCTCTTCTCTCTCCCAGGTGTTTATCTTTCAGTATGTTCAGAGAGAGCAATCATATTCCCTCTCAGCCTTCATTTTGCTGGATTCAACAAGCCAAACTCTCCTGGTTTCTTCTTGTATGATAGACCCTCCATTGCCCTAAACATCCCAGTAGCCCCTCTCAGCACCTGCTCCAGCCTGAATTCTTCTTTCGTGACCAGCATTTTTACCCAGTTTTCTAGAAGAGGAGTCCCCAGTGCCTTGTACAGAAACATTTCTGTCTCACTGTCTCTCCCATCAACTCTTTCTAATTAAAGAAAAAAGAATTGCAACCAGAAAATATGAGCATCAGTGCAGAACTGCTCATGTGCTGTAAATATCCTTGTCTCTCAGTCCATGTGGTGTGCATGGAAAATGAAACCCAAGGGAATTTACAAAAAATACACTGGCCTAAAAAGACAGCTAGCTGCACTGGCTCTCACTAGCAGACACACAGCTGGTCTCATATGGGCTTTCTTTCTGTTAAAATGACTGTTTAAGAGTAGAGGTTCCTGTTTGTGTAGGGAAAAAAACCCAAACTCACAACAGAAATCAAGCTCAAAATTACAGTGATTTTTATGCCAGTACTCTCAAAGGGTGGATGTAACTGTATCAGAATAAGAGAACTTATACTAGCATGATTTATTGCTCTTCCCATCTGTTGGGGATTCGTATCCCTGCATAAACAACTTCAGTCCACATCCACTCCAGCAGAGGAACCTTCTTAAAAATATCAATATGAGCTGCTATGAATTGCTATGAGCTTAACTCCATCCCAGCCATATCCCAGCACAGTTTAAAATTTCAAAATACAGAAAAACCTCAGAGTGAGACCTACCACCACAGTACTCTTTTCTTATAACCCACCATGCCCAGGAAATGCCTTCCATTTCCTTACAGCATATTCAGGAAATCCTTGGACTGGTCTTTTCCCATTCCAAGGCAAGTTTCTAGAATGACTTACTCCAGTCCCAGGCCTCCTGCCACATGTGTGCAGGGGGATGAACTGCTCTCTGGCTGATGCTTGCAGAAATGCCAAATGCTCTGACAGCTTGCATCAGGGTCTTGGTATAAAATCAGTCAGGAGGTTCAGGCTGCTGAGGAAACAGACCCTGAGCTCCCTCTTTTCCTTTTGGATTAGCTGGGGACTTGTGAGTGTTCCTTTTCAGTCCAGCCAGAAACCTGTCTCTGCTCTTGATCCAGAATCATTAGGCAATGCTCATCAGGTATTGATCACTTGGCCTTAGTGAAATATCCACTAGGAATATATGCCTTGCTCTGTTGTCCATAGCTTCCTATAGCATCCCAAAGCTCCTGCACTATCAAAAAGGGAGAGCCAGGGAATAGCAGAGCTGATGCAGAATTGCAATGGGGATCACTGTGTGATGATTTGCCTTTTTGTTGCTTTGCACTTACATTGAGGATCCTATGCTTTTATGATCACTAAGACACAGGCTGATATTTAAAAATTATCTGGGGTCACTCGAGAACAGAAGTTCATCAGAAGACAATGACAATTAGTCACTTGTGTGAACTGGATATTGGCTGTTATGCCAAATTTGTAAAAGAACTGGAAACTAAACTTCTGGCAGGCATCTGCATCATTATGACTTTTTTCTGTTTTGGGGGTACACCAAAAATGAGAACAGGAGTACTAATAACGCTCTCATACAGACTATAAGTGCCTTTATTTTCCTTCACAAACTCCAGCTGTGGAAATCACCTATTTCTTCTACCTGAACCCCCAGTGCCTTGTAGGTAGCTTCTATGTGGTCACCACTAGGTAACGCCAGAAAAGCTAATCCAAATTCTTCCCTTGAATTTCTTCTAGTAAAAAATAATAATAGCAAAAATGCCACAAAAAGAGGGGAAAATGAGTTTCAGAGATGTGATCTCCTTCTCTGACAGGAGGGGAGGGAGGGTTTCGCTGGGAAATGCACGTGACTCTGTATCTGGTAATTATCCAGCCACACAGGGAAACTGAAACATTCTGTGCTGTTGCAGAGAATGACAGCACCTGGAGCTCCAGCACCCAGATAAAAAGCAGAGAGACAATCAGGCAGATGGAGGAAGGTTGTGCTACACCATGGGCTGGCAAGCAGAGGGAAGAGAAAAAAGGCAGAGAGGCAAAAGCTGGCAAGAAACATTAAGGCAGCCGGCACAGCTACTGGAGAATGAGATAATGCCACAGAGTAGCAATGCATGGGCACAGAGAAAGAAAGAGCGTAGGGGCAGGTCAGGAGAGAGTGGGTGAGGAAAAGGGGCAGTGCAAACACAAGAGGGAATAGGAGAGTGATGCAAGAGGGAGCTTCAAAGCATTTTGTGTGGGCCAGGGTTGCTTCCACCCACCCCAGTCACAAGCTAAAAATGCAGGCGGTATCACTACAGGCTGCCACAGAACAAGGGGGAGATTTGAAATCAGCATCTCACAGCTGAAGAGAGATCTGGTTCTGCAAATAACACCTTTCAACCTGTGGATTCCAGTGGTTTGGCCAGGGAAGGGGGACTACAAATCTTAAGATCCAAATAACTAAAACTGGAACTTTGGAGCATCACCTCACGTATTTTGTATGTCAGAGAGGCAAGAGGGAGGTTCCTTCCCTGACTCTCTGTTTCACAGTTGCACACACCAAGACACAAGCCTGCAAAGAAGCCCACATGATTGGTGCCATGGTGCCACGGCCTAGTTCCAAAAGCAAGGCACCATAGGTGCCCTCCCACACACCAACGTGACAGCGCTGACTCTCAGGACTCTCAGAAACAACAACCCAGGACTGGCAGCAGCCTCCAGGGGGTCAGGAAGAGCTGACTGCCACGTGGCAAGAAACTGTACACCACATCTAGGAACGTTTCTGACACAAGAAAATACAGCCAAACAGACAATCAGGTCAGGGCCATCAGCTTGTCAGGGGCTAATGATGGTCACCAGTCTCAACAGCTGCTGGGGTGACTGAAGTAGATGTGTAATGGCTGCATATCTCCAAGGAGGCAAGAAGAGCTAAGTGCCCCCACCTGAACATTTGGGGAAGGGAATGGAAACAGTATCAAAGTCTGAGCATTGGGCCACATAGTTCAGGGACCAACCCTCCCATGGGAAGTGACAGACATTTCAAAGAAAGGTAGAACACCTCCTAAAGTGACAATGTATATCACCTTCTACAAAATTTCATGATCTTTTCTAGCCATAAAACTCTATAAATCTAGCACCAAACAAATCACAGAGTGGCTTGGGTTGGAAGGGAAATTAAAGATCATCCAGTTTCATGCTCCTGCCATGGGCAGGGACAACTGCTACCAGATAAGGTTGTTCAAAGCCACAGCCAGCCTGGTTTTGAACACTGCCAGTCAGGGATGGGGCATGCACTTCTTCTCTACATAACCTGTTCCAGTGTCTTGTTATCCTCAAAGTAAAGAATTTCTTCCAAATACCTAATCTAAATCTAGCCTCTGTGTAAATTAGCTTCCACTCTGACTGACAGCTTGCAATCTACCTTGTAAGTTTGTACGCTGGCTTTCTTATCCCCAGGCATTTCTTAACCCCCTGCTCCCTTTTTCTTTTTTTAAACTCATTAACATCTTCATCTTGGTGATACTTTCTGGCTGAGAATTTCATCAGTTAATCATTAATTGGTACAAGTCTGTGAAAGAATATAGTATTTAAATGCTATGTGAAACTGGCAGGTGTCTCCTGTGTTTTGTACTATATGAAAGAGCTTCTCTAAATACCTGAGGACCATGCTACCTGAGACACAGTAATTCACTTTCTATTATCTGGACCCTAATGTTCATCTCATACTGCCTCTTCTTCATCAAGGGAAACGGAATGTCGCATCTGAAGCTTTAGCACTTGTCCTGGGCAGGTTGGACAGGGGTATCCACACCAAGGAGAAATCAGTCTCAAAAATTCTTTGAAGGCAGATCAGAGAGGGAATGGAAGTGAAAGCAGGGAAAATAAGCCTTAGCTTTTCCTTCTTTTCTGAGGTCATGAGAGTAACAGAGGTGTCCCAACCAAATTATCATCCCCACTTCCAAGTGTTGCCCTCAGGTAGCCAGTAGCAGACTGTGAAGGATGGTATTTCAAGATGAATGAGATACTGAGTGCATCCTGCCTGCTCACTTCCAGCTACTGCATTTCAGTGAAGGATACCTTCTTGATGTGCAAACGTTCTAGTTATTATTTACAGCTGACCTTTTCCTTCTCCAGCTCCCACTGTTGTGGCACCGCTGGTGGAGTTGGGGCTTGCAGAGATTGTGGAGACGATGTGTAGTGGAACATGTTAGATTCCCTGCCTGTGCCAAAGCTGTCATTAGTGCCACTGTGGATTGAGCTACACCTGTACAGGCAACACTGGGAAATGTGCAGAAAAAAGCCTAATGTAGACAAAGCCTTTGAGGAGCTTAACCCCTCTTCCCCTTTTCCATCTCTCTCCCACTTGAAAGCAGAGAACAGCTTCTGAGCAAGACACACGCTCTCATTTCCATATCTAAAGCCAGTCCCAAAATACTGTCGTGAAATAATGCTCTCAGAGAGGAGACCACGAAGCAGATTCCCTTTGAGAGACTCTGCTGCTTCTTTTTTTAATTCCATCCAAAAACAACTGCCACCAAACACTGAATGCACCTGGACTGGAGCAGTCAATATTAGGCACCTTGTTTTCAGATTGATATGGGGGAACTGGAGGGAATTCAGAGGCATGTAACAACAACAACAAAAAAAATTGTCAAGCGCTGGAAAGGGATCAGCATCTAAGGGAAGCTTAAAAACATTAAATATGTATAACTTGACTAAGAGAGGACTTAAAAGTGACATGTTGACAAGCTATACCTCTTTGAAAGCTGAAAGCACTGAGGGAAGAGAGGAATTATTTAGCAAGGTGCATAGGGGTCTATAAATGACTAACAGGTCAGAAAAAAGGAGAAATAAGTCTGTTCAAACTTGAAGAAAAACTTCTTGTCATCTACAAGTACTAGCCTTGTAAAAAGTCTCCCAAGGAAAGCAAGGAAGAGCCTATTGTTTCAGATGTTTGAAAAAAAAGTGGGCTGAGGACCAGGGGATCAGCCTCACAGGGGCTGCAGGGAGAACAAATTACAGTGACCTGACTGCTTTTACCACTTACCTCATAGTTCAGCCATATGTCAGAAGAAGGCAACTCCTCTTACAAACTTCCTTCAGTTGAAGCACTGTTTTTAGGTATTTTTCACTTCGCATACATCTAAATATTTCTTGTCAAGACCTTGGATCTCTATGCATCTCACTAGAGTTACCTGGCATGGGTTTGGATTGATTTCCAAAATTGGATATTCTAGAAATTATGCATGGAGAGGTTAAAAACTATTATACAAACACTAACAGTCTTGTATTTCCAAAAGAGATTGACAAATGGTTGTACTCCCAAATATGCTGTGAATAAAGTTGTCCAGCACTTAAAAGTCACAAGTGAGATTTGACTTTTTTAAGTGCTTAGCATTGAAATTTAAACCAGATTTGTCAAAGTGCTTTTGGGCCTACCAGCTGCCAAACTAACACACAAGCACCAAATTTTCAAAACAACATTTGGCACAGTGAGCTCCTTACCAATATATCCAGTTTTCTTACTGCAGAAAGTGACATACTTTTGAAAATCCATCCCATTGGAAAATCCATTGGGTGTGTTACATCATAGAATAAAAGGCTGCAAACTTCTAACTCCCATGCTGTATTTATCCTGTGCCAAAGAACTCCTTTATGTGGAAACCACAGCAAAGTTGTTACAGCAAGGCAATGCTCAACTCCACTTTTTTCCTTTGTGTAGAGCTTTGCTAAATTTTGCCTTTCCCTAATGACTCACTTTTGTCCACCACCAGGTCTTGTGAAAGAAAGCATTTGAAAGACTTACAGGGAAGGTAGAGAAGATGCTGTGAGGAAGAACTCCCAAGAGCTTTGATCTCAGCTTACCTTCATCCCCACATGCACAATATGCCTTGCAGAGGAGGACATGTTTATAAATAAATAAATAGAGGAAAGGGGAAAAAAAGGAATGTCAAGATATATCTGATGGAGTTTCTGCTGTTGACATGAAAGCCAGGAGCTCATTTAAAACCTCATGGTCAGAAACAGAATGGGAGGAAGGTATGACTCCTTGAGAAAGGGGAAGTAATAATTCCCACAGCTAGATCTTCTTGCTATCCTACTAATCATACTAATATCTGGCACTCTTTTTCCTTTGAGACCCTTACAGGGCTTTGTTTTGCAAGGCAATTCAGCATGTGCTGAACAGCATACAGAGATTTTATCAAAGGAAGTAAGCACTGTGGAACTAAAAAATTCTTACCTTTGTAGAGGAGAAGCGTTGTGATGCCCATTTTATACATACAGGGAACCAGTGGAGAAGAAAAGAAATAGGTTGTGCAAAGTCATACAGCGAAACTATTTTATTGTCAAAACTAAACATAACAGACCTGACCTGTCTCATACATCACTTGGTTTGGTGTGTACCAGTTGCATGAGGATAGCAGGAGAGGGGTAGTGAAGACTGCAAAATAGCCTTCACAAACCCAGATGTCACATCCAGTTACATCTATCTCAGCACTACTGTAAAAGACCATGCTTTTCTTTCTAATTGGGATCTGCCCAGGGGTATGCAACCAAAGCAGAGAGGTCTGGCTGAAGCACAAGCTCCTCCCCATGGTTTCAAGGCAACTGGCTTGGGTCATTTGGGTCTGTGTACTGGAGCCTGAACTCCAGCCTGGCTACTGACTGAAGGACAGGCATAACTACAGGGACTGCTCTGACAGCTTCAGCACCTCCTCACCTGCAGTCTTCTGGCACTGTAAAAACAAGCTACATAAATTGGCTGGAATACAGAACATAAACCCTTTTCATTTCTTAGTGAAGACAATGTTGCTTAATCCTACTGGAAGCATTTACCCAGGGATATCTTATCTGGATCCATTGACATCCCTGCCTCTTTTCCCAAGAGCCTGCTGTGAAAGGAAACCTCTCCCCCATGCACAGCTTATCCGCAGCACAGATAAACCATTTCCCCACGGTGCTCCCTTCTGTACAGCTGTCTTACTGAGAGTTTCTTATACAGCAGGGTCTAAGGCTGTGCACTTGGGCTTTGGCTGGTCTGAGGCTGGGTTCCTATTTCTGTTCTTCTGACAGGTCATTTGCTCTAAATAATTTCCAGAATTCCAGTACTGTACAGAGAGATGCCAAACTGTGGCTTAAGCTGGCATAAATCAAGGGCCAACAAGGCACCATTGCAGTAAATGGGGAAGCCTAGATTTACACTAAATGAGGATCAGTCCTGCTTCCTTCCACCAGATTCTAAATGAATTCATTAAATACAGCACTTCAGTCTGCTCAGCTAAAAGCAGCTCCAGCTGGCAGCAGGTTTCACATCCAGGGAATGTTTTAAAGGCTGTCCTGAGTTTGCACTTGGCTAAAGGTAGACTCTCATCAGCCATGCAGAGGGGATGACATCAGGCCTACCTGATGTGTATCTGTGCATCTCCAGTACCTACGCACAGCATGACATTAACACAGGACCTCACAGCCTTGGGGGGACAACCTAGGCTCAAATCCTGTCACAAAGATGCTGAGTTCAAAGTGCTACAGGGAGAAGAGGAGTCCTGCAGTACCTCCACCACACTGAAGGGCTTATTTTTGGTTTTTAATTATTTCAAGTTTTCACTGGGGGATGTGGGGTGTATGTCTGCACTGAATTTGAACCTCTAGTATGGCAAGCATCAGCACTGGGGCAGGAAGGATAGTTTGTGATTTTTGAGACGAGTAAAATGGTAGTTAATTTTGACATTAAACTGTAAATGAAGGGATATTTAAGTTATTCTTAGCTTCCAAAAAAATAAGATGTGCTTATGGTGTCATGGTCTGGCATGTTTTCATGTATTGTACAAATTCCATGATTTCTGCTGTCTAATCTTTTATCCACTCACTAAAACAGATGGCATTGCAGGCTCTTTGCAGACTCTGACAAAAAAGGACAAATTCGAACATTTTTCATATATGTGCACACTTGCCATACAACCCTCAGGACAAGATACACTGGCTTGAGACTTAAGTTCACTTCCAAAGCAAAATCTGCAGCAAAGAATAGCTCCAAGTCTCTTTCAGCATTGCTGCTGAGGTCTCTAATATGCACAGTCACACACAAAATATCTTCCCACAGAGACATATAAAGGTCAAATAAAAAACCTTTGTCTTAGATCCCAGTCAAGTCCTCCTTCTTTGGCCAGGTCCAGGGTGCACATTGTTTTTCCTCAAAGAAACAGTCCTGCCCACTGAACAGCAATGATACAATATTCCAATATAACCTGGAAAATAAGAGAGCCCTAACAAAAATGGATCTGACACCGACCCCTCTCTGACTTCACACTAACTGTTTCTTCCTTAGGCTGAGAAAAGAGGGTTGGTGCTCAACAGCCACAGAGAAGCAGGGAGAACACCCAAAATTACTTTTTTGTTTATGCTAGACTATTACCAGTGTTCTCTTTACCTTGTGTATGTGTGTGTGTGATCAGCCAGTACTCAGAAAGACAAGTGAGGTTAACCGAGCTACATGCATTGTTCCCACTAGAGCAGTATAAAGTAGTGATAAACCACAACTGGAACCACTCTGCAGTAACTATCTGGCCAGAGGTGAAGCATGAGGTTACAGCAGCAGCTCCACTCCCATGTCCCCTCTGCCTGATGGATCCTTGGTAATAAACTGCCCTTCAAGCTTTCCTGTCTTAAACCGAAGCTGCTGGGATTCAGGAGAGATAAAGATTTCAACTACCTTTCAGAAGAGCCTTCACAAGAAAGTCCCTGTTGGCATAAAAGTAGACATGTAATGGGCTTTCTCTGTCCCTGAAAGTAGTTTAGCACTGCAGGAAAGTGCAGCCCTTTTAGCTCTCTTCTTTATTTAACAAGAGTCGTTAAAATAAACTGATTTCCCAGCCAATTAATTATCAAATATCTGTAACAGCTTTCAAGCCCTGCCATTACTCAGTCTCAGAGGCTCCCACAGGCAGTGCTAAGCTACACTCTCCTTACCTGAATAATCACTGCTCCTCCAATTCTGCTCCCTTTCCCCGAGCTGATAGCAGAAAAGCAGCACAGGGGCTGACAAAACCTTGGAGGAGAGCTGTAAACATCCCCTTCTCCACTTAAAAGCAACTCCAGCCAGGCACATGCAGGGAGCCAGGGAGCATTACCATGACCCTTGACCACGACTCAGTTCCCAGCTCTCAGCCCCCTGTTCACAGACCCAGCCCCACCACAGGAGCAGATTCGCCCTGTCAAGACCCCTGATGCTGCCAGTGAGGTCAGCAGGCACCTGACAGCAGATGCTGCCAGCTGAGCTGAACCATGGATGCCAAGTACCACAAGCTCAGCCCAGCATGGGGCATAAGCTTCAGTTTGAAGCATGTGCCAGGAACTAACTTCTCACCCAGATGTGGACAGGGATAGCTCCTGCCACAGCCATGTTACTTTCTGAAAAAAATAGTCTGTAACTCTCTGGTTACTGGAAAGTTGTATTTACTATAGTTACATTAGCAATGGCCCTGCCATCTATTTTATAAGCATTAAACTACACTCATATGTGGTTTCAATTAGGAGATTTCAAATGAGATCGAAGATAATGCATCCTACAATTACCCTTCTCCTTTCTAAAAACTCAAGTAGAATCATTTCCAGGCCAAAATGCGGTCTCTCTTGATTGATGATGCTAATAAAATGGCTTTATTGTCATATAAATAGCCTTAAAAATGTCCTGGAGAGTCAATATTAGTGGTTGATGGCCTTATGCAAGCAAGGTCCTTATCTTACAGTGTGCTAAAGCTTAATGAGTTATGCTTGTGAGAAATCTGACATTGGATTTGGGTTCTTGTTTGGGGAACTACAGAAGGGTAGCTCCCAAATTAGACATGCAAAGTGGGAACTGTTTAAACACCTTTCCTCTTCCTTGTGCTCCCTATTAATAAACCCTAGCTTTCCTGGTGCCAGTTCAAACACAAGCACCGGCTGAGCCCAGCAGGAGCCATGGGAACACTCTGCTCCAGCTCCTCTTTGCTGGAAGGTTACCAGCCACTGCTACAGTAATTGTAAAACCTGAAATTTCTTCCAAATTGTGCACAATCTGAGATTCTCACAGACCCTGCAGAAGCGTGTGGCCATTTCCCGAACAAACTGACAGCCTAAACTGATTTGCTCTGAAACACATCCATGGCCTCCATCATGGCAGATTCTATGTTTTTGTTACTCCCTTGTTAGGAGAGGCCAACCCTGCCATACAGATGGGAGTGAAGCCCTCAGTGCCTCAGGCTGCACTAGAAGTTTGGGGGTTTCATAAAATTGAAGTAATTTTTGAAATTAGTGCCCTCCATGCAGTAGCCCACTCCAGGAGGCCAAATGCAGAGCCTGCCTCAGAGGATGAGGGAGAAGATCTTGAAATTCACAAGAGCAATGCCCAGAGTGTTCTTCCTTTTTCTGAATAGTAGTGAACCTCACTCCTCATAAAGAGAAAACACTTGTTTTAAGGCCTTATTGGAAAGTGGAATCCCCTGAAAACATGCAATTTTCTATCAGGATTGTATCGTCTGCATGCAGCAGAATGAGATACTGCTGATCGTGCTTCCCAGTAGTGCTGCCCTGGCTCAGATCCGGCAGCAGGCTGGGTGCTAAAGAGCTTCTCTGGGAGTGACAGAAGCATATATACCTGTCAGAAAATGCTGATATCATAGCAATTGTGACAGTGATGTGATCAGGACCTGACAGACAGTCAAAAAAGAGAGGGAAGGATGCATGAGAAAGGGCAACTGAGAAACTTTCAGGGAGAGCAGTCAGAGTCTGTGCATGAGAGGAGGTAAGTGACTCTTGGTGCTTGTCTGTGCATGGCAGATGGGATGTGGACTCTGGGGACATGTTCTCCCCTCCACCTAAGCAGTGCTTTGTGTCTCTGAAGAGTGAAGGGACTGCACAATTTTCCAGCCTTGCTCCCCTCTCTCCCCATCTCTGCCACAGTTATATCCAGTCTCATATATTTGAGAGCAATTTTCCCTGCAATAATAAAGCCTTTGCAAAACGTGGGTGGCTGTGTGTGTGTGCTTATGTTGCCTGTGGGAGTGCGCATGTGCCAGGCTCTGCTGAGAAGAGAAGGTGATTTCATGTACACGACAGAGCAGGAGCGAGGATGAGACTACCAGACATGTGTGCGAGGATGTGAGAGAAAGCGCACGTCACACAGAATCAGACATCGAGTGAAAATGAGAAGGTGCTCATATTAGACGGTGTGTGTGTCAGAAAGGAAGAAAACGGTCTTATTCACAGCCTTCCTGCATGTGTTTGATGAGTATCACAAGTTTTAACCAAGAAAAATATGTATGTATTCAAATCAAACGCAAAACACCCCTTTTGCCTGGAGCGCTCCTGCCTTGCTTGTTTGTTCTGTTCCAAGCTGCTTGTTAGAAGAACACAGGAAACAAGATGGGAAAAAAAACCCCAGGTTGACATATTTAAACACAGCCAGTTACTGAGGCAGTAACAAACAGCAAGGAGAGAAGCAGGTGTGATAGTTGGAGAACTGTTGTGATGATGCTGGAATGAGAGATGCCTGTGAGAGTTTCTGAACACCACATCCCTCAAGTGGATTATGATCAATTTTATTGTACACGTACTGCGTTGATTCTGCAGCTAGCTACAAAAAAAAACCACACTCAAAAGCCTATTGCTTGCAGCCATTTTGCAATAAAGAGTCAGAAGACAATGCAAGGAGTGCTGGTGTTCTGTCTCAATCCCCTGCAAAGATTTCTACACTGAGTCTGGACACCTCTTGTCAAAATTGGAATGGAGGGACTTGAACTGAATTTATGAAGAGGAGGAAAAACAGTAACTACAGATTCAGTCCCAAACCTACTGAGGCTAAAGGTCTTTCTAGAACTGCAGGTCAGATAAACATGAATACAGAGACAGGGATGGATTTGAAATCATTTTTCCCTGTTCTGTTACACTTAGTTTTTGCTGGTAAATTTAAACACCTTTAGAAGTTTAAGGCTCTTCAGCGTTATCAGAATCCACAGACCTCCCCTGCCCACAGGCAAAATTCACCAATACCCACTTCCACTCAGATTTGTTAAGTAGCTGACAATGCCACAGGCAATGGTGCCAAGAACTGACTGTAGGAGTGGCAAAGCCACCAGACCAAAGACATCCTGTTGAAGACATCCAGAAAAAGGGTCAGAAGTGCAGATGAGGCTCTATCCTCTATGAGGCATATCCTCTATGAGGCAATTCACCCAAGATTCATCCAGATAATGGGAAGACTTCTCCAGGATAAAGGCAGATGTAGGATTTCTGTCCCTCCCTCACCCATTTAAAATTAGAGTGAACACTGCTGATTTATAGCTGAAAAACAGAACTCTTATTACACCAAGGGAAGGGAACCAAGTGCCTTGTCTTTGGGGCTACAGAACTGGTGCAGGAAAACAAAAAGCATCACGCATGGGTGCTTGAGCAGAGGTACAGCTCTTTCACCTTCACGCCCACCCTCTCCCCCGCCCCCCACAACATCTGACCAAACAGACCTTTATCTGTCTATGGAGACCGAAACAACACAGGTCAGGCTGGCTCCTGCTTTGGGCAGGCCTTCTGCTAGGCAAAGTGGGTCCTTCCTGATGGGGGCCTGTCACCATTCCTCACGGAGGGACATGAAAATGACGAGTTTTGACTCCAGTACTTATAAAGATCAGAAGGCTATCAGAAGGCTTTCAGAAGGCTTTATTTTTCATTTTGTACAGCCCTTTTATAACATGCTGTGCTGAAGAACCATGTAGTTGGTTAGTAAAAACAACACTTCTCTTCATTAGCTAAGTAACAGAAACAACACCTGGAAGAGCAGTGACCATAAGAGTCGAGATATTATGAAAATAATATTACTATACACAGAAAACTGTCCTTGGTAAACGGATTTTTCTCAAGCCAGAGAAATTAGCAATCTGGCAAGCTGAAACCTTTACAGTCTCAGAAAATCAGGCCCACAGGGGTCCCTAGGGTGCTACTGCACCCTCAGTAATAACAGTTATTATTGTTCTAAAAATTACTCAGGAATTTGACAAGTCCTTTGCAGTGTTTGACTCTTTGACCTCATGAGGCAGTGTGGATTTCACAGACTGACTACCTGCTGTGTGAAAAAGTGTCTCCTTTCATGTGATCTAAATTAAGCTACCATTAGCATCTCCAAGTGACCTCTTGTTCTAGTATTACAGGAGGACAGAAAAAGGAGGGACTGATCAGTTTTCACCACACTCTTCATTAGTGTAAATAACTCAATTACAAGCCTTTAGTGTGTCTCTTCAGGGAGGCTGTGGATGGCCAGTGCTTGCCATCTCCCATTGGAGCAGTCCAGGATTGAGTGGAACCAGCCTGAGCTCAGGGACATTAGAGGGCACAATGGCCAGAAGGAAGATGGGAGAGCTACTGGGAGAGAGAAAAGGTGTCTTTGCAAGCTTGCTACACTGAAAAAGAAAACCCTGTTCAGTCCAATTGACTGCCTCCTTGTAGGTAAATCTCACAAGATTACTAACCATGCTTCATGGCCCACTGGTAATTCCACACACTTTCATAAATGAAGGTGTAGCCAGTGTTCAAGATAATGTCATTTTTTATAACATATTCCCTTTTGTTTCCTTGTCCCTTTAAAGGCAACCAAGCATCTTCCACATTTTTTGGAATTGACGCAAATCACTGAAGAAGCTTTTATTGAGTTACTCACTGTGACTCCCAATCTCTTCCCTCCAAGGAGCCTAGGAGCTCAGTGCTCATCACTGTACAGCTGAAGTGGAGACTACTTTTTCAGTCTGCATTACCATACGCTCATCCATGTTATAGTTCATCTGTCATCCTGCTGCTCTGTCCCTGTGGCACCTTTAAATCCTGCTGACTCATGGAGATGGCAGCCCATGCTTGCTTTCCCTTGGTAAGACTGTCAGGGGCATTGAGGGAAGACCCAGCTCCTGGCAGGACACCCGAGAGCAGCCAGGCCAAACCCTGGGATTGGGTCCCATTGGATCTCCACAGCCCAGGCAGCAAGCCTGTAGTGAGGTGGGTCTGGTCTTTACATGTCCTATGGCTTTTGACAACTCTGCTGCATTTCTCACCAGACAAACAAGGAGTCATCATCAAAGCACCAACAGGCCAGCCATGGCACACCGGGCAGACTAAACACCTCCACAGTGTGTACTGACTCCCACTATTAACTTGTCTCCATGCAAAAGAGAAACTGTTCTTTGCTAATTAACAATCCACTGGGTTTTAAACCATGACAAGACCTTGCCCCTTTGCCCATAGCTATTTATTTCCCTTCATAATTTTGTGTGAAAGGCCTTACCAAAGGCTTTATGAAAATCAAAGTACGTTATGTCTGCTGGGGATCAGCTTTATCTTATTTTATTAAACTTTAAAAAACCCCAAAACAACAAAACCCACTTGCAGCTCAAAAAGGCATAGTTTTCTTTTCCAGAAACCATACTGGATTGACCCTGTCATGTTATACTTAGCCCAACATTGTACTAGTCTGTCTTTAATTAGCTTCACAATCAGTTTGGCTGGAACTGAAAGAAAGCTCATAGATCTGTAATTCCCTGGATGTCTTTCGATTATTAAAAAAATAATAATAGTACTTAGCATGCCTGGAGCACTCCCTCTCTGAGCATTTCAGAGCACTCCACACCAGGGTAAAGCCAGAGCAGGCTGGAGACAGCCCTTCCGCACGCTCACCTTTCAAGAGGGAATGAGAAGAGAGAGCAACTTGCCCATGAAGTCTATGTCACAGCTGGATATGTAGCTGCCTCCCCGTTCCTGAACCTCTCAGCTGTCATTACAATCACTTGCTTGATTTGCAGGGGTAAAGAAGGGGCAGTGTTTGCCCATTTGCATCATCTCACCTGAGCACAGAGGGATTTCAGCACTTTTCCCCTCAATCCAACCCTGAAATATTAGCAGCTCTGCATTCGTTAGAGAGATGCTGTTTACAAGGATCCGTCAGACACTGCTGTCAGTATATTTCATGCATTATTTACTTCAGAGCCCTGAGACTAATGCTACCTCAGTCCCAGTGATTTACTGCATTTGAGTTTCTCAGGCTGATCCATAACTTTGGGTAATAATAACAATAGACAAATACTTTGTATGCATATATCACACTCGTCAGCAAAACCCCACACAGAGATGAGCACATGATGTCAGAAGAGCTGCTGCCCCGAGGTACTGGAGGATCAGCCATTGGAGGTTCATCTCTCTCCTCACAGAGATGCAACTTCCCAGTTTTAGAACACTTTGTCTCAAGTCCAGTGCCTTTTGAAGTCAAAATCCATATCCAGGTGGTTTCCTCCTTTCCAGGGAAAGTTCAGCAATCCCTGCACAACATCCGCTGGCAAGGTGTCTTGGGTTATGGAACCAAAAATGTGTATTCTATTTCATCTGTTGAAAGCAGTTGGGGAGATATTTTTTAGCTATCTCTTGTAACTCCAGGGCGGAGGGGGGCATGTGCCTTCTGATAATGGCCCAGCTGTTAAAACCATGTGGGGCAGTGTTTCTTATCGCTTTCACCACCCATCCTCCCTAGGGGGAGGGAGGGAGGGAGGGAGGATATCTTCTGTTAATGGGCCATTAAGGCTTACTAATGACAGGACACATTACATCATCCCACTGTGAGATGCTCCACCCAGTGGGGGGAACCAACAGTTCCTACCTAGATAAAACTGAGATGTGGGAACATGAGGCATCTGGTTCTACTGGATTCCTGGAGGAAGACTGGACCCATCTTGCCATTACTGGACCGTTTTCTACAGGATCACCTCTACCCCAACAGAGCCACATCTGTCACTCCAGGAGGACTTACTCTGGACTGCTTTCAACACCCGGACCAACAGGGTGTTAGACTGTATTTCTGACTCTGTCAGGGTTTCTAGGATTTTTGTTTGGGTTTGTTACTACTACATTTGTATTAATATTCCTAGTAAAGAACTGTTACTCCTATTCCCAAATCTTTGCCTGAAAGCCCTTAATTGCAAAACTATAATAATTTGGAGGGGGTAAGGGGCTTACATTCTCCATTCCAAGGGAAATGCCAGCTTTCCCTGGAGGATACCTGTCTTCCTAAACCAAGACACAAGGACAGACATACTCAAGCAGAGGAACCTCATGAACCTCTCCCAGCCCATAGATGGGGCCCCTCTGCCTTGGTGAATTAAAAATCCCAGAAGAATGCTCAGCACCTGGGATGGGG
Organism: Aegithalos caudatus; assembly: GCA_013389925.1. Taxonomy (NCBI): domain Eukaryota; kingdom Metazoa; phylum Chordata; class Aves; order Passeriformes; family Aegithalidae; genus Aegithalos; species Aegithalos caudatus. The sequence goes on from WEIU01017882.1 coordinate 363,072, forward strand.
ACTGTGCAAACAGCTCGGCACAAGGCGGGGATTCAGTTTGTTTGCTTTGGCTCAGCTCTTTAATTGCATTCCCCACCTGTGGCTCCCCTCATCTGGCTCCTGGCATTGCACAGCACAGTGCCCTGGCCATTCCTCTCACTCCCCTCACCTCCCTTCTCATTTACACCTTGCCTACTGTTTCATTTGACTCCTGGCTGTTTGGCTTCATTAAAAGGAGCATGATGAACCCTAATAAAACCCACTCTCTGCCGTGCAGCTGCAGATCCTTTCTGTCCCTTTCCCTTCCTCCTATGCCCTCCTTTCACACCAAGGCAGTGATGACCTCCAAGCCAAGTCCAGTGCTTTTAAGGATTTTTCTTGTTTGTTTAATTTACTTTGCCTTTCAGGCTTGCATTTGCTGTCATCCTTCTCCTCAAGCTTTCCTGTTGACCTGTTTGAGGCTCACCTATCCTGCACATGCCATGATGGGGAGCACACTTAACAAGGAGCCAAGCCCCCTCCCCTTGCTGAGGTGATGCTGACAGGTCCTCAGCACTCACACCTCTGAGATGTGCTGCTACTGCCCACACACCCCACCTGCTCCCCGATGTCTCCCCTGACATGGCTGAAGCCTCAAGAAAGGGAGTGCTGTTTCCTGGCAGGCTCTTAATACGCTTCAAGCCCTATAATAATAATAATAATAATAATAATAATAATAATGATAATAATAATGGTAATGAAACCCACTGAGAGATGTCTGCTTGTCCAGACAAGGCTCTAGATTGGAGGCCAATTCCTACCTCTGTGCTGACACAAAATCACTGAGATCAATGAAAACATCAACTAAGTGCTGCAAAAGACAGTCTTCTCCCTTGCCTTTCACATTTCAGCCCTGCAAAAGCAGTTTCTTTCTAGGAGTGGTCACCTTTCCTGGTGGTTTGACAGCTTTGGCCTGGTCTGAGCTGGGGCCACAAGCCCTCATGCTTCCAGGGTAGGAGACAGAGGGCTGCAGAGCTGCGTGGCTGCCTTTGAGAGGCACCAGCCTCAGCATGAGACATTGAAGCAGAGGGAAGGTTTCCCCTGGTGCAACTCCGGGTGTGGATACCTGCGGGACGTTAGATATTGTTTCCTTTATGTTAGTTGAATTTTTTCCATTAAGTTGCTAGGTAACTAATTGCTGGGTGCTTAACCAAAACAATAGAGTGGCCAAGCATGAGTTTTGGGGCTGATATTTTCTGATAATAGGCCATTAACACTCAATAATGACCTGACACATTACATCATCCCATTGTGAGATGCTCCGCCCAGCTGGGAGGGACCCAAGCATCCCTACCTAGATAAAAAGGGGAGACATGAGAACAGCAGGACCTTCCTGCTTTCCACTGGATTCCCAGGGGAAGACTGGACCCATCCCACCACCACTGGACTTTTCTTCCGGACCATCTCTACTCCACAGGACTGTGTCTGTTACTCCAGAAGGATTCATCTGGACTGCTTCTAACACCCTGACCAACAGGGTGTCAGGTCACATTTTTCTGGGGTTTTTGTTTGTTTTTACTTGCATGTTTATTTTATTTTCTGTACTATTATATTTGTATTTTTCATATTCCTATTAAAAGGCTGTTATTCCTATTCTCAAAACTTTGCCTGTGAGCCCCTAATTACAAAAATACAATAATTGGAGGGAGGGGTTTACATTCTATATTCAAAGGGAACTTCCAGCTTTTGCTGGCAGATACCTGTCCTTTCAAAACCAGGACAATACCACACACCAGCAATGGCAGGAGCTGTAAGAGACCACACATGGACTGGAAAGACAGGGCTGCTGTGCAGGACTGCATGTGTGCCCTGTGTCTTGTACACATGTGTTCACGGCAGCCCAGTTGGCTGTTCTGTGCCAGGAAGGACATCCCAGGAGTCTCACCTGGAGAGTAAGTACTGCTGAACACAGCCCTAAATCATGAGTTACACCTTCCCACACAGGCACCAAGACAAGCTGCTCAAAAACACCATCATTTATGGTGTCAATAAATCACCTCTCCAAATCATGCCCAGATGTGCACTTTAGGGCACATTGCCTTTTTATTCTTGCCTGCAAAGTCTCTGCTCTCCTACAGTACTCTGCCTAACAAATCATGCCAAAATACATTAAAATAACCCATTCTTGTTATTAACTACTATTCTTACATTAGCAGATTTTACTACTTCCTTCATCTCTCTAACAGCTGAAACCCTGTGCTCACCAAGGGGGGAACTAAATGGGTTGGGGTCCTGGCTCCTGGGCAGCCCTCAGCCTTGGAATGTGCCATGCACTGACTCACACAAACCCTCCAAAGAGCTGGGTTGACAGTGGCTGACAAAGCTCCACCCCAGACATTTCCCTGACACAAGTGTTTAGGACTTGCACCTTTTGGGTACAAAGAGCCAGGTACAGGGAGGGAGAGAAAAGCAAGCTCCCCAGATTATCTGCAGGCTAGATAATATCACAGCACCATGAATTGGGCTGCCCATGGCATGTCCACTATGTTTTCCTAATAGTCAGCAAACACAGTTCTACTCTGAGCACTGAAACTGCATGAAATATAAATTCAAGCAGGTAAAAATATCCCCATGACTCATTTTTTTCCCTGCCATTTCTCAACTGTGCCCATTTAATTTGCATCCTCTTCAGTACAGAAAGATTATCATACTTTTTTTGTACCTCACAGGCTGGATAGGACATTTTGCTTTCCACATTGAAAGTATCCTTAAGTTCTGTTTTTTCTGCACAATCAGAAAGAAGGGTGCACCTGATCATCAGTAACCTGCATGATGGTACAGAAGATATCAAGAGCTTCAGGAAATAAACCAAATTCAGGGGACTGGCTGACTCACTGGAGAGCAGAGCCGCCATTCAAAGGCCCTCGAGAACATGGAGAAACGGGATGACAGAACTTCAGGAAGTTCAACAAACAAGTGCAATGTCTTCCACCTGTTGAAATGATCTCTGTGTAACACTGAAGGATGAAGACTTGCTGGCTGGGGAGCAGCTCTGAAGAAGACCAAAGGTTCCCAGCGAGCAAAAGTTGAAAATGAGTGTGGCAGCATGTCCTTGCAGCAAGGAGGGCTAAATGCATACCTGGCTGCAGTGATTAGAGTGTAGACAGCAGGCCAAAGTAAATTATTATTCCCCTCTACTCAGCACTTCTGAGGCTGTATGTGGAGCAATTTTGGGCTCCCAGAATATTTGGTCGGACATAAAAGAAAAACATTTTCATAATGAGGGTGGATCAGCACTGGAACAGGTGCCAAGACAGGTTGAAGTATCATTGTCTTGGGAGATTTCCAAATTTTGACTGAGCAAGCTGATCTAATGTTTAAGTTAGCCCTGCTTTGAGCAGGGAGTTGGATAAGAGACCTCCAAATCTCCTTTCCCCCTGAAACTTTTCTCTGATTTCAAAGAGGATGCTGTAGTTCTTTCTGCTGTGTGGGACAGCTGTGGCTTGAAAGCTCATTTTGGAAGGGTCTGATAGGAGATTTGTCCCACATCAGTCCCTTAAAGCCTCTTGGCAGAGGCCTGTGTGTGCAGGGGCTAATGCACAGCACAGGAAGAGCTGGTCTGTTCACCCTACTGCTTACCTTCCCCTCTGCCACACACTCTCATCAAGGAACCTGTTGTAAATGGGCTGGAAACTCCCAGTCACATATCTGCTTATGCAACCAGGGGATTTCTGTGCACAGGTTGTTCCCAAAATGTGGAAGGATGCCCCTATAAAAGGCAGGGAATTGTCCTGGGAAGGAAGTGGGATGGGCATATAGAAACTGTACCAATATCCAAACTGAGAGAGGTTTATGTCATGGTTGTTTCACTTAGCACAGAGAAGGAGTCACTTCTGGGTTAGATCACAGCAGTCACATAACGCATTACAGTTCAGAAAGTGAGAACCTAAAGCCACCAGAAAGGGACTGACAAGTAGGTCAGTTTGCAATTAGCCACTCTCAATGAAGTCCTGACTCCTGGGACAACAATCTGGGATTTTAAACAAACTCAGAGAAATGTTTAATAGCTGAGAAAGGCGAGATTGTTGATTTTGTCTACTTCAAAACACAGCTGTCCGTTTTTTCTTCCTTCAAGTCATTACTCTCTTTTCTTGCCATTTTACTCCATTCACAAACCTGAACTGCTCCTCTCTCCTCAATTTCCTCTGTACTGTCCCTCCTTGCAGCTGATTTTCATAGGTTGATTTCTTATTGCTTAATCCTTTGCAAACTTTTTGGCTCTACCCCCACATCTCAGAGATGCCTGCAAACAACCACAAAGCTGCTTGCAGAGAGATTAGGGAGACTGCTTGACAGCAGCAGGGTCAGCAGCTTCCCCTGGCTGCAGCAGGGACATGTGGCTGGACTCTCTAATGTGATAATAACATACGAAGTGTGCAGCTATGGCCATATGTTGTACTAATTCCTATGTACACAATGCCTTCTGCAGAACAAACAGCCAGGATGGAGGGCACTGACAGAAGTGCAGGCTCATGGAGGGGCACCTATCCTTCAGAGATAGATGTAGAGAAGGAGGAAGGCTAAAATCTGGAAGAGCTACAATCATCTTTGGTTAGGTCAGACTGAAGTTGTATATATCTAATTTACAAAAACAAAACAAAACAAAAACCCAACCAACCAAAAAAAAAAAAAAAAAAAAAAACCAAAAAAACAAAACAAAACAAAAAAAAAACCACCAAAAAAACCAAAAAAACCCAAAACAATTTCCAGGGAACATCCATGGATGGGGGCAGATAGGGAAAACCAGGTGACCCTTCAATACCCCTGAATAACCACATAACACAACATTTCAGGTCCCAGGCCCAGCCACATTTTGGCTCGAGCGCTTTGAGTGACAATTACCTTTGCTGCTATTGGCTTGTGAATGACTGGCAGGGACCCAAAATTCTCATGAGTCACCTTCCCCAGCAATTCAACAAGGCAAGGACCAGAATAAGCACTTGATGTAGTTGGGATTACTCTGGTGACAGAAGGTAAGGAGAGGAAAACAGAGATTCTAAGCAGATTTCCTAGGCTGGACCAGCTCCAATTCTGCTTGCAAGTGAAGGGTATTAGGGCACATTTTCTGTGCTATACAAAAGAGAAGAGTCAGCACTTCCATCCAGATGCTCAGACCCATGGGCTAGGCAGAAAGAAGACAGCTGCACTGCTTCATACTTGGGCTTGCACAGAAGGAGAAAGGTAGAAAAAGCCTTTGCTGAAGAACAGGCAAGGAAGGAGAGGAAGGTATGTCATATGAAAAAGCAGATACTGACTAATGGCACCATAGCTTAGTTGTCTCATGTTAGAGTCTTAAATTGCCCACAGTGGGAGGAAAGTCACTTTAACATCTCAACATGGCACATTAAACTACTGTTTAAAGAAAAAAACAAAACAAAACAAAACAAAACAAAACAAAACAAAAACAACAAACCCTGAATATTGTTGAAGTGATGGAAATGAGATTGTTTCACAACTGGCTGTACCAAGTTAGGCATTGGAACTAGATAATCCTTAAAGTCCTATTAACTCAAACTATTCCATATTCTATGATTCTAAGCTGATTCTTCTGCCCAGAGGTAGGTGGGATCCCCCATATCAGCTGACATAATGGGGTGGGGACTGATGACCCCAGAGCTGAAAAGCACCCACCAATGTAGCTTGAATGCTTCCTCAAGGATTAAAAACTCTCATCTTTTGTGGGGAGAAGAAATAGGCATGCAAAGTGCTAGTCCAAATGTGATCCTTAGCCATCTCTAGAAGAGGTACTGCAAGGCAGCAGAATGTGTGGAGCTCACCTGGGTGGGTTTTACTTGATCAGATAAGTTTTGATGGCCTCAGGAAACACACAGTGTCAAGGAAGGAGGGAGAATGGACATGCCAGGTTCTCACAAAATCAATAAAACAGGAATGGAAAGGACAGTAGGCCACCATTAAACTCACTCCCCAACTCTACAGCAGAATCAACTATGCATAAATGATCCCAGGGGACAGCTTTTCCTCATCTGTTCTTAAACATCACCACTAAAGGAAACTCTACACCTACCTAATGAAACTCCTCACCCACAAGTGTACCACAATCCCACTTTGTGACCCAGTGTGTGAAAAGCTGATGTGCATACTCCATGATGTCTGGGGTAGGTGAGACTGCTGTGGCAGTGTGTAATTTTAATAAGATGTTACAAAGTGTATGAGACCATTCTGAAAATGAACAGGAGAGACTGTGCAAATAAAGCTGTCCTCGACTTTTAAAATGTTTTGTGCCTTCTCATTTTATGTGCTCGAAAAAATTATGTGGTGATCTAGCAACTAGCAGAAAAGTTATTGACAGCAAAGACTTTGGCTCAAAATTAAAGTTAAATCTGTAGTTGTAAAAAAAGAAAAAAATGTACAATACAAAGATGGCACGTTGATTGCGATAACATCATTAAATTTGTATCCAGTCCTCAAAGCACATCATAGTTATATAGAGACAAGTGACCTGGGGAATCAGAAATGCAAGTGATTATGGCATTTCACCTCTTGGGGTCTATTCTGCAGTGAGATACAAATAAACTGAGTTTGGCAGTCAGAAATACTCTTTGACAAAATATTCTCCTACATTCTCAAGCTGATTAAAGGAATGAGCTGGAAGGGAGAGAGGTCAGTGGGTAGGCACATAGATAAGCAAGAGATAAGATGAGAGGAGACAGTGCTCAAGTCTATGTAGTCAATATCCTGGAGCTCATAAACGTTTGTTACTGCACACAGCTTTCTCTGTCTGGCTTTTCACATCAGATCTCAGCAGCCAGTGCTTATCTGTGCCCCGTTTTTAGGTTACATCCCATTTCAGGTAGTATGCAGAATCTTGCATCTAATTCTCCGTGTAGACCCAGTCAGATTCCCTACTGCTCCGAGAAAGCAGAGATTGGCAAGGAAAGACTTTTCCACCCACATCTTTCCACCTTTCTGGCAGCTGTCAGAGAGCAGTGATGAAGTTTCTGGTGCTGATAAGTGACAAAATCCATGTGCTGTCTGGACAATGGACAGGTTTTATTCCTGGTCAACAATCATATCAGACTTGCCAGGATACACCTTAACCAGAGTGATCCCCAGAAAAGGAAGGGAAGAGGCAAATGGTGTATTTAGTTACAGCCTTTGACCCTCTCATATCAGGGGGATATAAGCAGCACACCTGTGTTAATATAACAAGTTACTCCTGACAATAGATTTCAACAGTGACTGCATCTCCAGTCCAATAATGCATCTAGCTGATAATGAGAACTGGCTGACAGCACAGGAGGGACTAAATTCTTCTCTAACATCATTAAATGTGGAATAGATGACGAGTCACCAAGCACTAAGTTCACATTTGGCCCCATGCCTGCTCCTGCCATTCAAACCATTCCTGGCAGCATGGAGGGACACAGTGTGGAGTACACTGGTGACAGCCATCACCCAGGTAGGACATTTCTCCTGTGTGAATGCACTACATGTTCCTTCCTGGCTTCCTAGCACATGAGTGCTTCCAGCCTAGTTGAGATGATAAGAAAAAGGGAAGAGGGCACAGAGCCAAATGCTGTGCTTTAGCAATTTGCCAGTTGCTAGGGCTCACTGCAGCTGTGCACTACAAAGGCACTCTGGTTTGGTGAAGTTTCCAGCCATTAGCTCGTCTCTTCAGTGCAGCATAGAGGGTAAGCACTGTTACCAAGCTAAATGGGCTAAATGGTGCCTAGAATCCCTTCCTTCCCTTGATCCCTTGCTCCATGAATAAGAAGAAAGAACAATCCCTCCCACGAGGAAACTGCAACACCACGAAGAAGTAGGAGGCATAACAGGGGTGATATGCCATGCCCAGCATGGTGAAGAACGCTTAGGCAGACATGGAGAAGATGCCACTTCTAAACCCCCTAAAATGGGCAGGGAAAGCTGAGTGCAGATAACATGTGGGATAAGGAGAGGTAGGTTCTGAAAAGAGTCCCTACCACAGAGTACAGTGGTGGCAAAGGAAGATATCTAAGGTCCAGAAACAAGAAGATATCCTGAAATAATCCCCCCATGGACCTATCAAACAACTCGACCTAATCTCTTGCTCCCTTTCCATTGCCCTGATTGTTCCCAGCCACTGTTTTCCAGAAAGCCACACAGTGACTGGCAGCAAACACCCCTGGCAGAACACAAGGAGAACAATGCAACACAGCCAATATGCTGGCTCTACTGCTGCGTCCCCTCTTGGTTTAAATCAATAGTTTATGACATCTACAAGGGGAAACTAAATTTAATTTTGTCCCCTGCAGTGCAAATCATATCTTGTTTGCTGGTAACATAAGGAATGTGTTTGTCCTCTACACCCCCTGCCCAATGTAGACCAATTTAAGGATAAAGGGAGAGAAAATAGTAAAGTCCAATTAGGGAGGTCGATTAATGCTGGATTAACCAGTAGCTCAGCTAAAGATAGCTTTACAACACAAGGGGCAAGGGAGAGAAGAAGATAGAAGCCCACAGAAGGAATAGAGAATCGGATAATTTTTTTTAGGAATAAAAACCTTAGAGGTGACTCAAAGACACATGCTGCTTCCTAAACAACTGAGAAAGCCTTGCATCACCTGCCAGCCTAAGGCCACAAAACTGCAGATGCTTTGCCCCACTTGGTGCTCATCAGGTGTGATCAAGAATATAAGCCAAACTGCCCCGAGGACACAAGTTAAACATTTTTGAGACTCACAGACTTAATTGCACTGCAAAAGCAACTTGAGGTTGTCAGCATAGCAGTTAAAGTGTGCATGAGCCTGGAATTGCTCAGAAATCTTGTTGGAAATGTAAATGGCAACAGAACAGCAAGGGTAGAAAACAGCACTCCAGAGCTAACAGAGAGGAGAGCACTGAAGAGCAACGGAGATGACCCAGCAGATGGAATCCAGGGAGAAGGTTTTTCACGTCAGGGTGCTCTCTGCAAACCAGTTGGAGCAGTGGATGGAGAAACAGCTCTGATTGTGTATACCCTGCTGCACAACAGAAAGTAAGACTTGATACATTCTTGTGAGCAAACAGACCTTGCCAGAGAAACCCGACTTCATTGCCAATTTCTTTTTCCAGCTGGCATAACCAACAAAACTCCAAATTAGTTTGGCTAGGTAGATAAGGCAAAAGAAATAATAATATTTTTGGCCAAAATCTAGAGCCAAACTTTGCAGCTAGGTCTTAGCTTTACAAAGAGACTAAGCACAACACCCCCCACAAAATCTCAAGGAAACCACAAAAAGGGCAAACCCATTAACCTGCAGACAGGAGATCAAATGCCAAGGGATTTAGATCTGTAAAGGCATGGTCTAGAGCTTTCACTTCATGTCTCTCTACTTTGTGGTTACAAAAGAGTTGCTAATACAGCATGTCTAGCAATACTCCAGTGCTTCTGCTCTTTGAATTAAAACGAAGCAGTGAAAAAGTATATGGAAATTAAAAGAAAAATAAACTCTAAGCTCTCAGAGAAGGCTTAGGTGAGGGTCTAAGGAAAACCTTGCTGTTTCCGAATTGATCTGCCCCTCTCTAAAACAGTGTATTTTCCTCCTTAGCTACCTCTTTAATACACTATCTTACATTCAGCTTCAGACACAGCTCCCTATGGATAAGCATTTTTAGATGGATACAGTGTGATCTTTACCAGTTGCTGCAAACTGGCTGTGATGGCACCTTTATGTGTCTGTTCTTCCCATTTTCTCTACAAACAGAAAGACAGTGATGGAGAGGATGAGGGGAAAGGGCTTTACAAACAAAGCAAACAATAGGGGAGCAAAAAATAAAATCACAGCAGAGTCACACATTCTGACCTGAAACCAGGGTTCCTCATCCCAGCACCGTAACAATCTCCCTGACATCAACTGCAGATGCTGATCAGACACACACGTGGGGAGCTACATTCATATACAAATGTACAGTTTGCATTGTTTGGGAGTGACCAGTTTGGGACACTCCCCTCAGATCACTACTGACAGCCAACAAGCTGTGGGGAGGCAGCACTTAACTGAGCGTGCAATAAACATGGGGATCACTCAGGTTTAGCTGTGTCTAAACCATCCATGGGCAAAGCATCTCAGGTTCAGCCCTTGCCCCTTCAATTCATCCTGATATCCTCAAATTTACCAGACTTTAAAGACTTTTGATAACATGGGGCAGAATAATGCAAAACCGTATCAATATTTGGACCCCATAACAACATAATCTGGGCACAGGTATCTTAATCTGATCTTCTCTTACTGTTTGAGGGAGAGACTGAAAGAAACAAGGTTATGACCAGAGAGAATAGAGATGTAAAAACCTTATCCACATGTAGAGTTTGTAATGGTAAAACATAGCTCATCACTACAGAGATACTGTTTGGTTTCAGTCCACTGAGAATACTGGGCATCTTACTAGACAGCAGATGCAATCACTGTCCCTGGGCCTGGAGCAAACATTACTGTCCAATATGCTGCTACAGTAAAGCTTGGATGAATAATACAGCTGCAGCTTGTTCTGGGGTACTGCTGGGTCCACAAAGCAGTCTAGGTTGGAAAAGACCTCCAAGACCATTTGAGTTCCACCATTAACCTAACACCGCCAATCCCCCCACAGGCCATGTTCCCAAGAGCACCATTTATATGCCTTTTAAATACCTCCAGGGATGGTGAATCCACCACTTCCCTGGGCAGCTGTTCCAATGCTTTAAAAGCTTTTTGGTGAAAAAATGTTTCCTAATATCCTTTCTAAATCTCCCATGGCACAACTTGAGGCCACTTCCTCTTGGCCTGTTATTTGTTACCTGGGAGAAGAGGCCAACCCCCACCTGGCTACACCCTCCTTTCAGGCAGTTGTAGAGAGTGATAAGGTCACCCCTGAGCCTCTTCTCTAGGCTAAATGACTTCAATTCTCTCAGCCTGTTTTCACAGCACTTGTGTTCCAGAACCCACACCAGCTTTGTTGCTCTTCCCTGGGTGCATGCCATCACCTCAATGTCATGTAGAATGTGTAGTGATGTCAGGGACAACAACAACAACAAAAACAAAGTGAAGGCCCAAATTTCTGCGTCCCATACAAATTCAGAGTCAGAGTGTCTATCAGAGCTATGGTTGTCTGTGATGATGTTTAACAGTCACCCTTGCAGCCCAGGTTGGTGCTTGCATCTTTTCTTTCTACACAATGGAATCTGTGACTATGCATTCATAGCACCTGTGCCATGTGGTCAACATTGCCTGACACTGCTTCTGCTCTGCCTCTGAACATGCCAGTACAGTTTGAGGACAGCAATGTGGAAAGCATTTAGGCAGAGCAAGACTTTTCTCTCCTGCATTACTAGATGGAAAAAGCAAACACTTTTTTTCCTCTACTGGCCTCCATCTGTCTTTCCAGCTCTTGTCCCTCACGCACTGTCTTTACACTGCAATTATGTTTTGTAAAGTTTTGTCCTTCCAGGACAATGTTTCCTGCCCATTTTGAGAGCCTAACATACCGATTAAACACTTCTTGGTCTTCACAGTCTCATACTTTTTAGTACTGACAGTTTAATTTCCAGGCTCCAAGTTTTTCTGATTCAAAAAATGCCAGATTGTGCATTGTCATGGTTAAAATCAAATTGTTCCCATTTATTTTCCAGAGTTGGACAGCTGTCTGAAGACTTTTTTTAAGACCGAAAAGATTATTTCTTAGTATCTGAGACTGAAGTTTGTAACTACAGTTGGCATCAAGTGTAGATTCTCCACAATTAGCCATTAAAAAAATAAAAACTATCCTTTTTTACCTGTTGTCCTGGTTTGAAAAGACAGGTATCTTCTAAGAAGGGTGAAAACCCCCTATGAACTGGAGAATTCAGATTCCCTCCCTCCAATTATTATAATTTAGAAAATTAAATGGGCTTTCAGGCAGAGGTGTGGGGATAGGAATAACAGTTCTTTACTTACATATATATATATATGTATATATATATATATATATATAAAACAAGGCGAACAACAACCACTACAGCATTAATGGTACATATAACTAGGAGAAAGAAAGAAAACTTCGAGGGGCTTTGTTTTCACAAAGCTCGGGATAGTCTGGTCTCTTTCGAGCAACAAAGCTGGAACAGTGGAAAAAAGAGTCCCGGGCTGGTGGGTGAGATCAGAAGCTCTGCTGGTGGTAGCAGGAACGGTGGAGATGTCCCCGCAGGGCAGGGCAGTGCCAAAGAGAAAAAAAAAAAATCAAAACAGCGGCGGCGAAGACAGAGCTGGAGGCAGCTCAGAGGTCTGTCCTCTTCCAATGCTAGGAGCAAGAGAGACAACTTCTCTCCCAGCCACTCCTTTCCCTGTCTTAATCACCCTAAGCACCGAGCAATTAGTTCCCTGGCAACCCCCACAACACATCCCCTGGGAAAAAACATTCCACAAGCAAAAAGGGAACAAATCGATCCAACCCCCAACACCTGTTAAGAAGCATTCAAAATTATTTTCAAATGTATCCACCTTATCTGTGATAAACAGCACGTAGTTTTCAACAAAAGAACCAATGGTCATTCAGGTTAAGAACCAAAAGCACCAAAGAGAAGACACATAAAAGCATTGTTCTGACATGATCATCCTTTTGGTGAGGTTCCTGAGGTCTGGTAACAGCTGCAGTTGGCAAGGGCTCCTATTTTACTTCTGTATTGGTAGATAATACTGTATTTGCTAGTCTTAGGTGAACAGAAAAGTAAAAGGAATTGGTTAACATCTACAGAAACAAAAGAGCTGAGTCTGAATAGCTGTAGTTCATGTTCTCATGACACTTGTTAGTTGTGAGCATTTGTCAACTTGCTGGGTGTCACGTGAAAATTTGTTAACTGCTAAGGCTGATTCTTACCAGACAGCAAACTATTTGTTATTCATAGGACTGGCCAAAATAATTAAAATAAATTAAATCCAGTGCATGATAAATTTTGAAGTTCTGTAATCTGTTCCCATGTTTCATTACAGCCTTTATTTTTTTTTTTTTTTTCCTGCAAGTAAGAGGCACTCCTGAGCAGCTAACAGTCTTGTCATTAAGTTGTTTCATACATGCAAGATATGGGTACAAGTCTCTGCCTGATTTCTATATAAATGCTTGGTTTTTCTACATCTCTCACAAGATCCCCACTCATTAAGTTGCTGGCCATTTCACAAACCCTATCTGTGCCTTTCCTTTTCACCAGAAATTTAAATACAAGACCTAAAAACTCAAGACCACTGCATAAAAAACCCATATTCTGTGAAATGTTTCTAATTTGATGTCAGTATTTCAGATGGAAAAAATATCTCAACAAATTAACTGAAAAAAAAATAACCCGTATTTTACTCAGATGAGAAAGACAACAATTAGCATGATATTCAGTTAAATAAAAGGTTGCAAATACTAAGCAAGTAATGATTCATTGAAGCAAACAGGTTGTAAAAAAACCAGCTGAAGGCCTAAAAATTACTCCTTTGTAGTGAATACTTATCAAGCCCTTAAGCACTGGAAGAAAATCTGAAGCTGCTTACAAACAAATTGCTTATGACACAGTGACAATGCTTTAACACTTCTTCGCTTTTCTCATCTCCTTATTCTTCCCACCAACGCCTCAGAGTGAGAACTTCCCCTGTATCAAGTGCTGTAACAACAGCAGAACCTGACAAGGCAGGTTTGTAATTAATATTTTAGGCTTCTCTAACACTGGGTTAGAGGGTCAGCAGTATCTTGTAGGGACACAGTGACACTACAGAATCAGTCCATGTCTTACCCTGACTCCAGCGATCAAGTCTCACAAGTAACATCACTCCCACTGGAGTCAGGCACAACAAATGCCCCTGGTCTTTGAAGAGAAGGAGACAAACTGGTGCACACTAAAATGGAGCTGCCAGGCAGCCTGTGGGCATGAGCAGAAGGATTTTGTCATGCTGCTGAGAAAAGACTATTACCCCAGGCCCTGTTTGCAAAGCAGGAGGTCTCACTTTCAGAGCATGTACTAAAAAATCACACCTGATACTATAATCCACTCACCCCAGCCAGACACTCTGCCCATTAAATGCCAGTTGTACAAAGTAAAACTGTGGATAATTAATGTTTGTGAAACACATTGGGAAGACATGAAATGCCCTCACTGCTCCAGGGTGACAAAGCACCAGGCTTCACTGTTTGGTGCTTCATCCCAGCTGAAGGGACAGAAGTCACTTGTGATCTATGGCTAGCAAAACTTGATTCTTTACTGAGTCAGAGGAAAGATGAGATTATCTCCAGAGCACCAGGAGAAGGCCTGAGTGAAACACCCAATTCTCTGTGATGACTGTGCAGAAAGTCAGGGTCTGATATAAATTCTTCCTCGGCTAAGTACACCTCAGATGTCAGGGCAGGTGAATGTCTGAGCAAGACCCCAGCTCCTGCAGGATGCTTGTAAGAGCATGGAAATTAATGCAGATGTCCCAGGCCTCAGGCTACCAGGATAATCAGCACCCTTGAGGACATCTTCTCAAGAATGTTCCATCTGTACTGCAAGACACTAAACAGGTTTTGGGACACATCATCTGCTTTCTAACTTCAAAAACTGCTGTGGAAGCTCAGTCATCTCCACACAGCTTGAGCTAGGCAATTGCCTTCTATCAAGAGGCTGATTCACCCCTATGGCAGAGAGTATACAAGTACTGGTTCTCCAGATAAAAGTTACGGTGGTCTAAATCCTGGATGGCTGAGACTTCAGTGATTGTGTGAGACCTGCCTACCGACTCAGAGGGATTACCTCTGAGGATGAGCCAGTTCCTAGATGGATAAGTGCCCATCCTTGAGTCCCAGCAGTCTGCTAGGTAGGTGGTTGCAGTGGGAAGATCAGTAGGCAGACAGGCTGTAGAGTCTTGACCCTGTTCTCATGTTGAAGCAGAATAGTTTAGGTTGAGAGTAGCATTGGGAAGATGCTTGCTGTCTGCTGAGGAAAATGAAATGAGCTCCATCTTTGGCACTTCTGATCTGTTTCTGGTCAGAGTGAAACATTTAAATGTGATGTGGGGATTGCTGAGTAAGCCACTTGGAGTTATATGTGCCACTGCTGCCTCAGACTGCTGCTTCATCTCCTATTCATGCAGAGGATTGAGTAACAAATGATACATGCTCAGGAGCCGACCTCCAATAGCAGGGGAAATGAGAAGGACCACAATCCTCGGTGCAGAAGCTGCAGGAAAACAACAGTTTATTGTGCTTCCACAGCAAGAAGAATTCATGAGGAGAATCTCATTCTTATGTTTGCCTGTGGTTCCTCCTTGAGTTGGTGATTTACAGTACTCTGTCAGCACATCTGTCTTATTTTTATTCTTCTGTTGCCTTCCTGGTGTTTCACTGCTTCTTCTCCTGCATTGGAGGCTATTAAGCATCATCTGCTCTGGTCAACAAATGAGCCAGCAGCACATCTCTACACTTTCACAGCAAGTGACTGAACTCCAAAGCTTTAATGGGCCAGTTTTGTGAACAGAAAAACAGTGTGGGAGAGGGAGAAGATTGCACTTAGGTCCACAAGGAAAATGAAATGCTGTTCAAGGTGATAATCCTGGGGTAGCAAACAAATCAGATGTGTTCCACTTGCTATGGGTTTATTGCAACTGGTGTCAAACAGAAAAACAACTGGTGTTCTTTTTCTAGAAACTTCCTGTGGTCCCAGCCAGGTGGAAGATCAGCCCCACTGCCTGAATTAACAAGGATGGTGGGATGGGATCTGGCTGGGCACAATCTCTGAGGCTCCAAATCTAAGTCCTTGCCCAGCATCTCCAGTATTGGAGTGGACCAACAAGTTCTCACATGTTAACAAAAGCTCTCCCCTCCTGTTTCCCACACCACATTCTCTGCAAATGCTTCACAGCTCTGTGTGTCTCTTCAGGGGGATTTTCAGAAAGGTGACAAAAAGGACATCAGAACCGCCTCTTTCTGAAACTGCTGCCATGCAGCAGAACCTTGTAGGAATAGTTATATTAATAGCTGCAGGTTAATATTTGTCATATCCTCTTCAATTTGCTGTGATCAATGCAAAGGCAAATACAGAAGCAAATCCCCAGGGATGGCCATCTTGTGTGCACAGAAATAAATACCAGGGAAGGGGAGAGGACAGTGCTTGTGACTTTGTGTGGCAGAGCACTTGCA
The DNA here is from genome assembly GCA_013389925.1 of Aegithalos caudatus. Taxonomy (NCBI): domain Eukaryota; kingdom Metazoa; phylum Chordata; class Aves; order Passeriformes; family Aegithalidae; genus Aegithalos; species Aegithalos caudatus. Next base: position 379,173 of record WEIU01017882.1, read on the forward strand.
AGCCAGTGTTGGTGGGGCATGGGGGAATGGCAGCAACATGAGCATGCTGAGTGGGCACAGCAAGGTATGCTCACAACTGGGAAGATGCACACAAATACATCCAAATGATCACTAAATTCAGGTAAGGGCATTCCCATTCCCATGACTGGCAGCAGGAATGAGAGCAGGTGAAGGTAATGTGGAAGGTGGTGGTTTTGTGGGACAAGTTGCATAGAGTGAGGCAGGGCAAGTGCTTGTGGTGGTGTGTGAGGGGAAACTATGAGCATGCTGAAGAATTTATTTCTGAACCTTTCCCTATAAAATGGTACAGAGAAGCACAGGTTAACCTGTTCTCTTGGAGGCTTAAGTACTAAAAACATCCTTTCCTTTGAATATTTCCATCACGTAAAAGCTGATTCTTTAGCCTGTGTAGGGTGGAAGAGAAAAGAGGACAGAGTCACAGAGCTTCAAAATGTGCAAATTCTGTGAGCAGTACAGAATACCTGAACTAAACTCTTACATGCAGAGTGGTACCCAGAATGCTTTCTGCCACTTTATTCTTAAATGCTACACTTCTAGAGGTCACCCTAACCTAATTAAGTCTCTGTATCTGGTTAAAGCAACAGCTGCACAGTGCACACGAGTTCAGGGGCAGCTGAAACCAAGAGACATGTTCTACGTTTGCTTCTCTAGTCGTGGCCAAGCTGCCCATGAGAAGACAGTTTGGACAATTGCTGGGAAAAGAGATTTGTGTTTTGGTACAGCTGTGCAGCCAGTGTGACTAGGAACATGATGTTTGCTGTTAACTCCCAGCATGCCAAGTGGAACTGTGGACCTGCTGGCTGGAAAGAGCAGCATATGGTAGAGAGCCACAGACAGCCTCACTGTGTCATTCCATTCTGGCCCTTCATGAGGTGATCTTGAATGCATTGTCTTTGAGTTCCACAGGCTTGGAGCCTCTTCCATGTCAACACACACTGAGATAAGAGTCTTGACAAGAGGAATTACGTTGTCCAGGAAAGAGAAGCACTGAGAGCACACAATCAGAGTTGGCTGTAAAGCATTGTGTGGCATGCTTAGCATTTGTAGGACACACACAGAGCCTTTTGCACAGAGTACAGTGGCCTCATCTGCATGTCCCACATGTCTTATTTGATCAGGTTAGTTTGGAGAAGATCTTGAATCCTTTCTTTTTCATCTGTTGCCACCTTCTTCCCAGGACAAACACATAACTACCAGTACTATAACACAGGGGTTTAGGTTAGGTTAGCTTTAGAAACTCTCTCAACACTATTGCAGAGTAATGCTGAGAAAACAATGACATGACCACAGCTGTAAGAGACTCCGCATTAGGATGTAGCAATATTTTACGGTCTGAAACATATAGATGATGCACTGAACCATCCTGGAGAAAGCAAAGGAAAGGAATGGACAATTTCAAGTAATCAGCTTCCTTGCAGCAACTTCCTTCTCCTTATTTATAGCCACTCTATGATTCAGTCATACTGGGACTGTGAACGCAGACACATTTTCTTTGCTCCTGGCTCTCCTTGGACTTCATTTTTACAGCAAAGCACCACCCAGTGCCAGAGATTTATGATACGTTCAAAACCCAAACAAGGCTGGATCTGAACAGCCACATATCCTCCAAATTTCATGGTGGAAAATGTGCCTCTAATGGGCTCCCAAGTAGCTTGTGTCAGATTCACTGATCCTCATTGCAGCTGTGCATGGGGAGGGGCAACTCAGTCTGCTTCGAAGTAGCAGAGACTCAACAAACTTGAGCTCAGCTTCAAAATTAGGAAAAGCTCCTGGATGGAACCTAACCTTCTGTCAGCAAAACTCCTCGGCCTGAAGACTTACAAACTGACATAGACTCAGATCCAGTGCCAAATTCTGTAAATTAGCTCTTCATGCTTCATGTTAGAAGTTTCATGCTTATAAAAGTAGGTTGCACAAAAAAAAAAACAACCCAAAAAACCAAAACAAACAAAAAACCACAGTGGCCATGTGTCGCATCCTGAAAGCTTGTGAAATACTTGTCTGGGACTCAACGCCTTACAGCTTAGGTTGCTTTTCATCAGGATGGCTCTAATCTTCATTGCTGCTATGTGGGGGCACCCTCTAAGCTCCAGTGAGGACTTTGAAGCTGTTGTCCTGGGACTTGTATAAAATCCCAACAAAAAGACATTTCCTGTCCAGAACTAGATTTGGTGTTACCTGGCTCTAAGCTCACAGTCATTCACAGTTCCCTATACTACAGACAGAAGCCTGTCATTCTTCAACCTCTCCCCACACCTACCACAACCCATAAGTGATAAAAGAATTTATAAGATGAGGAGTCTGTCATCTGTCCATTGCTTTTTTTCAAAGCTGAAGAAAAAAAAGTAATGATCTTGTCTGGAAGAAAATCAAAGGCTGCCAACAACAGCATGATATGTCAGCTCTTTTAATTTCATTTATTTATTTATTTTATCCAGTTGCTTTAATCCTTGGAGTTTAAAGGCAAAGAATGAATGCAACGTGCTGGTAAATGAAGAGCATGTGACAGTATCAAAGAGTGACACCAAAGGAAAGGGGGTGTGTGTGTTGGGGGATCCTTGTTAGGAGACACATTAAGGCAATCCAGTTGATAGATGAAGCTTTTATAAATGAAGAGTAAAGTCTTCATGTCACTCTTTATCTTTCTTTTTTGTTTTAACCATTGTCTCTTTCTTTCACCTCCCCTTGCATTCCTATCCTGCCTCTCCTCTTGTGGTCCCACTTTATATTTTTACTGTAGGGCTGCTGTGGCCACAGAATTATAAAGTCTCTGTCTGCTGAGGATAGCAGAGTCTGGACTTCACCAGGCCATGGTGGTACATGCCACTGTGAGACCCTTTGAAGAGAGTAAAATACACCTTATTCCAGTCAGGCAAGGATGCTGGTTCCTCTCAGTCTTGGAGCTATAAACAAGGCATGGCAATCAATCACAGGCAGTGGGAGCCTGGTCTCCAGGGGATTTTGGCACAGAAGTGGGATATGTGCATCACAGAAAAGCTGCTGTGCTGTATGTAGAAGTTGTAGTAGGGAGGTAAGTAGGTAGGTAGGGGGAAAGCAACCCAGAAATGCTTTTTATCCTTGATAGAAGAGCAGAAAGACAAGGAAACAGAATCACCACATTCTTCTCTTTCAGTCATAGTTCTGACATCCCCAGAAAACAACTCCAGTGAAAAAACTGATGTTGGGTACTTTTTATGATGAGATTCAGCAGGAGTGACTCAGTTCTCATTGTCTCTCTCTCACACACACACACACATACACACAGAGCTTATTATCTGTGATCTTTCTGCATAGTGGATGTAAATGCCAGGCCTGCCTCCTTTGAAGCCTCCTAGGCTTGGTCAAGCAGGAGAATTTTACACAGACCCTGTTTCCCCCAGCAGCCTTCATGTCTCTCCGTGGCTCTCTCCCAGAAGAGATCGTACAGCCTCACACACCAGCACAAACCTCTGGCTATGGTGGTATCCAAACCAGGTGTCACACTTCACCAGAGACCAAGCCATGGCATCTCACTACTGGCAAGTAGAGTTGGAGGGGAATTACCTTCTCTCCCCCTTCCAGAGACTGGCCCTTCAAAATCACAAAACAAGATCTGAATGTTAGTCTCTTCCAGCCTAAGACATACTTGACCCCTGTCCCCAGAAACATTTATCATGCTTTAACCCCAGCCATGAACCAAGCCCCAGGCAGATGTTCACTGCCCCAGTGGGATCAGGGAGAGAATTGGAAGGCTAAAAGCTGGAAAACTCATAAGTTGAGATAAAGACAGGGAAAACAAAAGCTGATCACACAAGCCAAGTGAAGCAAAGAATTAAATCACCATTCCCATGGGCAGGCAAGTGTTAAGCCATCCCCAAGAGACCAGGGCCCCATCATGTGTAACAGCTACTTGGGAAGACAAACACCATCATTCCAAATGTCATTCCCTTCTTCCTGCAGCTTTATATACTGAGTATGATGTCACAGGGAATGGAATATCCCTCTGGTCAGTTTAGGTTACCTGTCCTGACTGTGGCTCCTCAGAGTTTCCCAGGCACACCCAATTTCCTTGCCAGCATGGAAGTACAAGAAGCAGAAAAGACCTTAGCTCTGTTAAAGGCCTGCTCAGCAGTAAGAAAAATATCTCTATATGATCAACCCTGTGTTCAGCACAAATCCAAAACACAGCTTCTCACCAGGCACTGGGAATACAATGTAAGTGCACTCCAATCAAAACCAGCAAAATGTCTGTGAGGCCCCAAGGCCACAGACATATGATCTGGACAGTGGTGGCTGTCGAGTGGCTGCCTGGGGACATGATGCATGGCTGGCGGTGGCTGGGGTAGACATGCTGCTGCAAGAACCATGGGCAGCCCCAGCTCTTCCCTATCCAGAGGAGCTCCCATGGTGGGGACTGGCAAAGGCAAGAGCAATTGGCACACACAAGGCAGCACTTCATGTTCTGCCAACAGTGGGCCTCTAGGTGAACTACTTTTAACCACACCTCTGTCTCTGATGGCGTGGGATGTGTGACTCCGGGAGCACAGGAGGGAAGGACAGGTGGATTGGCAGATTCTGTGCTCAGGCTACTGCACTCTGACCAATCTGTCTGATTTTCAGCTTCCTGGACTGTGTTGCTTAGGATCTGTATGCAAGGTGTCACCATCCCAAAGTAGATTAAGTAGACTTCAAAGAAACTGCTAATGTCATACAACGATAATAAAACTGGTCAGTCTCACAGAGGGACAGCAAGCTTTATATTATTAATTCTTGCAAGATGCAGGTGATCTGAGATCTTTGCAAGAAAGGGAGTGTAAGAAAGGCCCAGAAAACTAATTTCTCTGAAGTTCAGTTTGCTTTTTTCCCCACTGCTAAAGGAACAAGAAAAAAAGAGGAGAGACCCAAAGACAAATGCCATGGAGCAGGGAGAAGGCAGGTTGGACTTAAGATGACAGAAAGGGACACTGGGAGCAGAACAGAGGAGACACTTGCTCCTCTTAGACTGGTGTGAAATGCAGCATGCACCATAGTCATGCAGATACATGCTAGCAGTACCTGTGCACCTGTCCTGGAGCACAGGTCACTCCAAGGAGCAGAGGGACACAGGATAGACACCATTTAAATGAGATGGTTTTTATCTTTTCAATAGCAAAAAATTTTCAAAATGCAGTGGCTGTCAAGCAGGAGTCTGGAACAACTAAATATGATACTTAATTAAACATCAATACTTCCATGGAATGCAAGATTTCCCTCCTATCTCCTTTTTTGTACAGGAAGCCCAGAGATAAAACCCTCATGTTATGAGCAATTATGCCCTGGTGAGAAAAGTGATGGAGTGCTATGCTCCAGAGAACTTAACCAGCCCCCAGAAAATACAGAGTTGACACCTAGAAGGTTTTCTTCTTATTATTGCTGCTGCTGTTATTATTATTTTCATTACTATTTTTCCTGACACTAAAACTCTTCCCATCATGTTCCCAGAGGGAGACAAACGGTGTGTGTCTGCATGTTAATGGGAATTAATGGGGCCACTCTACTTTCCTGATGCACAGGGTTCAAATGCTGGAGGACCTGATGAAAGCAGGCATACTTTAGTGAATGCTGGGAAAGGCTGTAGGGCTCATGGATTTTGCACAGGAGGGAAACACAAATACAGGCCTTGGGGATGTATGATCAGAGCTCAGCTCTGCTACTGACTTGACGAGCTTGGACAGGTTACTTCGGGCCCTGTGCTCTGGCAGCTTCCTTGCAAAACAGTTCAGGAGTAATAGGATGATGACCTGTGCTATTCCAGGGACATGGTAAGAACAAGGGCCTAAACATTTCTGGCATGGTGATAAAGTGGATCAGAGAGTGATATTAATACCTCATACAAGGCGAGAAATGGCCTAGAGGGGAGATTTCCTACACTGCCTGATCAGATGAAGTTCAAGAGATTAGGTGCAAAAATCAAAGGTGAGGAACCAAAATCTGAAATCTTTCAGTTTGTATCATCATTTACAGTGGACAAAAGAGGATGTAAGAATTTCTCATCTGTAGGATTTCCTCATCTATATTTTACTGCCTTAATGTGAATAAACGACTGTGTATGGAATGGGACACTGGAGTGAAGAAAACATGCCAGGCATAGAGCAGGTTATAAGAGAGCCAAAACTCAGGTTGTGAATTTGAAGTGTCAGTAGTTTCAAATGTGACTGGATATTACTTTAAACTTGGAAAATAGAAGGGCATTGATGACTTCCCTGTTGATATGAATAGCAATCAAAGATCCATTTTCTTCCCGGGGGCCATGGAGAAAAAGACTAACACAGCACAGAACAGAAAAGCTGTTGTACAGGTTAAACAAATAATCTGTATAGCATTGTACTTTGCCTCCCACAATGACCAAAAGCTCATGCCAAGGGTAGCCTAGAAGAAAAGAAGCACAGATGATACTTTCCTTGAATATTCACCCACAGTGCTTCTCTCATGTTTTTAGTACCATCTTCTTTACTGAAGATTTCTCTTGTAGGTTAACTGACTTCCCTTTTCCAATACACAGGACTGTACAATACTTTAGACAAGAAATTCCTCTGTACATGCACCCTATCTTTACCCAGAACTCACGCCCCTGTGAATTCTCTGAAAGCACTGCCATAATAAAAAGGCAAAGGATAAATTTGGTAGGCTTTGTTCCCCCCCTACCCTCAGCTGCTTCATTTCCTATCACTTTGAAATCTGTGGCAGCCATAAGCCACAGGTTCAGCTGTGGGGCTTGAGGCATGGGGTGAAGGAGAAAACACAATCTCTCCTTCTGGGCTGCAGCACATCCTAATAATTTTCTGCTCTTCAGAAGTCAGAGGGGTCACTGGACCTTGCCAGAACAATAGTGTACTTAGAAGCATTTTCTGATAGTGCCTTCTCCCAAGGCTCTTTGCTGGAGTGCACACTGTGTCCAAATTCTCCTCTGTGATTGCCCAGGTGCTGTGGCTGAGGAAGTTGCAGAAGAACTGGATTAAGTTTCCCTGTCCTCTGGGACAGAACAAGTCCCACCCATACACTGTGGGTTCTCCTGTCATGTCCCATCATACCTACTGATCTTCAACTGATGTGAATAAAGACCTCTCTCCCTCTTCTTGGAGACATGCTCTGCTGCCAGGACTGGAGCCAATCGCATCATCAAGGCACCTTAGCGTATCTTCTTTTGGCAATGACACCTCACATCTTACAATCACACAGCCTGGGACAAACCCCCCACTCCCCCCAAAAAAACCCAAAAACCCTCACGTCCCTCATCGTATTTACCCTTTGAATACTTCCAATCCAGTGAAAAGCACAGCATGTGGACATGGTCTGCCAGGCATAAAGGAAATTCATGAGAAGTACAAAAAACTCAACTTTTTT
>WEIU01017882.1:401802-423351 GCA_013389925.1 Aegithalos caudatus
GGGGGGGGGTGGTAATTGCAACAGCCTGAGGTGTCCAAACTGCCTCCACAGCTGACCCCTCTCAAATAGTGAGTCCCCTTACTCTTGGCAAGACTTGCTGGAGATTGGCACATATTTGCATGCAGCACAGTACAGAGAAACTCCTGTCTTTTTACAACTTCTTTCTTTCAGCACCCTGTCCTCTCCTCTGGAAAGGGACACTCTACCAGAAATGTTCAGGATTCCCATCACCTATACACCCTCACTCTACCCTGCCCACATGAGTCTTTGTAACAGCCTGCCTGCTTCTCCAAATGGTTCAACACCCACCAATATTTCAAGTAGATGTTAGCAAGTGAAATGAACACCAGTTCGTAGTATCCTACTTTGTCTGAGGAAACAAATCCAGGCATGTGAAGCCATCTGCTCTTGTAGGGTTGCCATCCTCATATTTCTCTGTACTATGTGCAATAAAGAGCATTACCAGACATCACTCTCAAGCTCACAACAACCTTGGGCCAGAAAACAGGAGGGTGAGGCAGCACATCCAAAATGCCACATATGGAAGGGTGAAAGGAGAGTGACAGAGAAAATACACACCAAAGGATAGAGTGATAGGCTGCCTGATGCTTTCACGTGCAGTGGAAGATGCTGTGATTCTCCTGTCTGAAGCTGGTTTAATTCTAAATGCTTTTCCAAGATTTCTGCGGCAAAGTAGAAAACCAGTTCAGCCATGTCTTCTCGCCAGTCTTGACACCAGAATACAGACTGTAGAGTGTACAGCTGTCACTGTCCCATACAGGAAGAGCTGGATTTGATCCACCACTTATGACTGAGCAAAGTCTTGGTGCCCTCAGGCTCAACTTATGTATGGCCAAGGCCCAGGCACGTGGCAAGTCCTGTTCAGACTGAGCAAATGCCACTTGGTAGTGGGTAGCTTCAGCCCTGCTCAGCTACTGTACCAGAGTCTCTGCTCTGATCACCCTCTCCAGCTTCTCAGGTACAAGCTTCCAAATAATGGTACCTAAGGGCATCCAACTGACCGACACAACTGTGGTTCAAAGAGTTCCTGCCTCTCTGAGGATCAAGCTTATGGCATACAAATCTCATGGCAGTTATGTTGGGATGCAAGATGTAACCAAAAGCATGTACTCTATTCCCAATCTGTTGAAATCAGTTGGGGAGGTGTTTATCTCATAACTCCAGAGGGGGAGGGGGCAAGTGCCCCCTGTTAATGGGCCAGCTGTTAAAATCAGGTNTCAACCCATCTTGCCATCACTGGACCCTTCTACAGGATCATCTCTACTCCAACAGAATCATATATCTTACTCCAGGAGGATTTCTTTGGACTGCTTCCAACACCCTGACCAACAGGGTGTCAGGTCACATCCCTGACTCTATCAGGGTTTTCTAGGGTTTTTGTTTGTTTTATTTGCATGTTTTTCTGTACTATTACATTTGTATTTTTAATATTCCTAGTAAAGGACTGTTATTCCTATTCCCAAAAGTTAGCCTGAAAGCCCCTAATTGCCAAATTATAATAATCCGAGGGAGGGGGTTTACATTCTCCACTCTAAGGGAACCTCCAGCTTTCCCCAACTGATACCTGTCTTTCTAAACCAAGACAGCAGTGAAGGATGAGACTGAGTTTATAACTCTAGTTTTACAGGATAAGCTAACAATCAACCACAGTTTTGACCCACTCGAAAAGACACTGTGTTTCCAAACAACTACTGTACCAGCATGTCTGGCATTAGCACAATAACTTGGTGTCAAAGCCTGAAGCTGTCGAGGTATGTTTGTGCATGGCATATCATCTTTCCATGTAATCCCCTGCTCAACTGCCTTGACCCTGTGTTTGAGGGCAGGCATTTCCTTGGTGAAAGGAAGCAACTGTAAAGCTGATTATTTTACAGCTGCATCTGTAAATTATGGTTTCCAGGGCTAGCCAAGAAAAAGCAACACCTTGGAACATGACCTGCTTAGACCTCAAAGGCAAGTTCATACAAAACAACTTGAGTCAGGAGACACCCAAAGAAAAGGGCATTCTGTACCATTTGACGATGCTCCTCCACCAAGACCATGACACTGCTGATCCCCCTCCTGATTTGAGGAACATGTGATTTAAGGACATGAATACCTGCAGGAGTGAGGAAGATAACTGCAATCCAAAACCAATACTATGATCCCCGAGACCATTAAAGATTCCATATCATGCTGCATTTTTCTCCTTCACAACATTTTTAAGCTCACATCAATTTTCCTTACCGTATTAATGCATTAGTAGTAATGGCTATTTATAGAGCTGTAGCTTAGAGAGCAGTTCAGGCAGCTGTACAAGGAGAAAAAAAAAAGAAGCTTAAAGGCTACAGTCTAAATAGTGAACTAAATGCCTGAGCATATAAGGTTAAATATCCTAAATAGCTTCCTCCCATTGACAGGTGATGAGTTTTTTTATTAATTCAGTGTAGACGTAGAAAGAGTTAAAATAAATGTTAAAATAAATTACATGGTAAAATAGATTACACAAACTGAGCACATTAATATGCACTAATAGAGGTTGTTGCTAAAACAGGATTCTTTGTTCTGGAGCAAAATGCCTCAGAATTACAGGCAGGCCAAAACAAAAGCCCCCTGCTGCTGTAGTGAAAGCTGGACTGGGATTATAAACAGGATTTTCAAAGCAAAGTTGTTCCTTTCCAACAGAATTGTGCTGCTGAGAACCAGTTGTACTGGTGTCCCAAGGCTGAGATTCTCTCCACTTTGAATGGATGGGCAAAAGCATTATGTTGAGATACCCGCTCCTGTATCATCTGATGGGAGTGCATGTGCCTGCTGTCTGCCTCAGGCAGTGGCGCAGGCTGAGTGTAAAACAGCACCATCTGTTTTGGACTGCCAGCCTGTGCCACAGCACTGGAACAGGGGGTCTGAGTGCACCAGGGAGGGAAAGGCAATCTCACTGCCTCCTTCAGCATGGGAAATCAGCAGCTGTGCTCTGAGCTAGCAGCAAAGAAAGACTACCCAAAACCAAATTCAGCTGCAGTACTTGGTTGGCAGTGGCAGCACACCCCCTCCCTGCAGCTGCCTCAGCTCTGGGTTTCAATCTGGACAGACTATACACAGGGATCACAGAGAACCCAGTGACTGCAGGCCCATCTTGATCTTTGGCCTTTCTGCTGAGGCACCGGCAGGTGTCCCACCTGGACTTCAGGTAGAGAGGTGGACCAGTAGAGGACAACTCCTGCCAAGAGCTCAATCAAAAGCCACCCATCAAGAGCCAAAAAGTGACATCAAGAAAGCTGCACCAGTGCTGGTGCTTAATGTTTAAGTCCAAGAGAGAAGTGAATCCAGCTTCCTACTACTTCATATTCCATGACCCTACAGAGAGGAAGAGCTGTGAAAGCTAAATCTGATCCTTCTTGTTGGCACCATAGAAACTGGTGCAGTGACTCAAGTGGAAGCACAGCAACATAATAGGACTCCATAAAGTGGTATTTCTGAATATTTAAAGTGTGTAAACATAATTATTAAGAGTGAAGGGAGGTGATCTTACATAAAACAAAACAAAGATGACATGGATGCAGGTAACCTTGCATCCCTGTAACCACTGCCAAAGGTCTCCCAGTTTTCTCAGCTGCCGCCTCCTCTTCTGACTCACAGTTGGCCAACCTTACAAGGTCTTATCTGTTTCCTAATCATTCCCTTCTCATTACTCCTCCTTTCGAGCTTCTGTGAGATCTAAGAAGAGAACTAAGAAGGTGCCTGCTGCAAAACAAGCAGGGATTCTGGCTCCATTCCCGTACCACTAAGCAAATAGTTTCAGTGATAAATAAATAAAGCTATTCATGGAGAATCCTCACTTCAGTTTAGCTGGGCTTTCACCATGCCTACAAACCTGTTATTGTTCCAGATACTTCCTCTACTTCCTCTCTATTTCTCCATTTTAAGATAAGTAAGAAATGCCATTTATTTGTTAAAATTTTATAACTCAAAGCTCGTGTCTCCTTTTCCTGCCTTTAAAAGCACCCAGCCCTGGGTGAGAAATGACCAGCTGCAGGCAGCCCGAACAGGCCAATGTTCATTAAATGTCTTATTCAACCCCAAACCTCATGAATTGTTTAATGTACAATGGAGACAAAAGCCTTATTTTTTTCATGTGTCAGCTCTTGTTAAGTGGCTCCCTGCCCATCTTGCTGCTGGCTATAAACAGGATTAACAATCCCCGTAGTTAGAGCAGGGAACGTGTGCACACTTCACACGCTGGCAAACGCGTGCAGAGGACAGGGTGGCACACCCCCCACACACCCCCATGTGTGTGTGCCCAACCAGGCACCCCCTAGATGCCATCCCTGCCAAGCACATTTACTCCCTGGGGAAGGCAGATGTACCAATCCAGGCATTCCAGGGAGCCTGGGGTGCCAAACACATCCCTCTCAAAGAGCTGCATGTTGCTCCTCTGCATGGACCACTTCTCTCCAGTTTCCACATGCAGGAAGGAAAAAGCAGCTGCTTTCCTAGAAAGGAGGATGTACTGTCTGATCTGCTTTTCCCAGCCACTCATGCTGCATGTTCAATGTTTAAGACATGTTAGATGTCTTAAACCTGACTTCTTTGAGGAAGCCTACCCGGTGCTGGGAACCATATTGCTGAAGGAGACCCTCAAGAGGCAGCCTGTTCCTCTTCTACAGAAACTTCTGGAAATACGACTGTACGTATGGTTCCCATTCCTCCTCTTCTCCATGCCCAAGCACACATGCCAACCCTGTGATCTCACACACACACAAGCAGAGAGGCAAGTGCACAGATGAGCAGGGCATCTGGCTTCCTGTGAGATCCCTTCAGGCCCACACTCAGCCTGGAAGCACCACCCCAAGCCACCAGCATCAAGAGCACGACAGCCACCTCAGCCAGCATCCCAGAAGGCTGCCAACCACCCTGGATGAAGGAGGAAAGAGGGAGGAAGGTTTGCCAACCCCAGTGTGGATGTACCAATGTCCAGCTTTTGTGGGGGGACTCTGTGGGGACTCTTGTGCTTTCCCCTCCATCCCCAGCAGCAGTAGGACCATGAGCGTTTCCAACAGAAATTATTCTGACTTCAGAATGCCAACCAGCTCTTTGGGGGTGATGTCAGGGTGCCAACCTGGCAGAAAACTGGGCAGTGTGAAGAGAAGGGAGAGCAGGGGAGACAGTAGGATGTCCTTGGGCATGACAAATTGACCAGGGACAGTGAAAAGGGAGCCTGTTGATGTGCAGTGCAGGAGGGGATATGTGCCTTTAATGCAGATTTCTGCCAGGGAAAGGGAGATGCCAAGTTGTCGTTTCTCCCTGCCCATCCCCATGGATACAGAAATTACAACCATGGCAAGTGGATGCCATCCTTTAGAAAATTCCATCTGGAGAACTTTACTGGGTTTCCTGGACAGACATAACAGGACTCTGCAAAACCTGGAGCTAAACAGCACTTGAAACTCATGTCAAATGGTGCTTTAAGGGGTAATAGCTTGCAGGGCTATAGCTAGGTTTTTTTTCCTCACTGAAATCAGGAGGAAGCTGTACTGCTGACCAAACCCACTTATGAGTTACAAACTGAGTGAGAAAATAATAGTGTCTGATGTAAGCTAGCATTTTTGTGATAGCAAAGGAAATATCCATCTCTCATTCTTATTTGTTATTTGGGATTATGGATGTATTTTCTGGCAGCAAATAATCTTCTCCTCACACATTAAACATATTGTGAATATTGCAGTCAGCTGTAAAATCCACCATTCCCTCCTACATACCACTGGACTTTAACACCTGCATCACTAACAAAATCAGCACAACAAAAGTCACGTGTACGATGGAAACACTGGAGAATGTGCAAGTGTGAGTATGGATTGAGGATGAGCTTAAGGGGGGTGGGGGTGTGGAAAGCAGACCAGCACCACCAGTGCTTCTAAGCAAAGCTCATGGTCTGCATGGTGCACTGAGAGGCTCAGGAAGTGATCCAGTCAGACTGAGATGGCACCTATTTGTGAGTGGGCCACCCAAGGACTTTGGTAGATAAATTGGTGTGTGATTTATCCAACATGACTCAGCTAATTAAGGGCCAGCAAAAAAACAGAACCTATGACTCAGACAATAGCTGGCAGTAGAAAATGCAAATTTCCCAACCCAACAGACCATTTCAAATTTACCTTTGACAGAAATATTCATAATAGCAATATCCTCTTTGTGGATATTTGCTCTATGCAAGTTACTGTGCTTTCCGAGAGGGACAGCAGAAGGGCTGCAAACATCATCAATTTAAAATTTGCTTTTGAATTGGAACAAAGTAACTATGAATACCCCTCTGCCTCACTTTGGTGGTGCCTCAGACACCTTAGAAACCATCATCCATGGTCTTCACACTGCTTGCAGCTGTGCCAGCCTGCACCTTCCCGCATGTCCCCTTCTCCATCCATCACACCCATTTCCTCAACTCCAACACATCTGGTGACCTTTCTGGCATCCTCCCTGCACAAAAAGCCTTAATCCCATTGCCTTTATTTAGCCACCAACATACTCCAGCGGTGTGCAAAACAAATGGCGATACCCCCTCCCAAGCAGCACCAGCCACATCCCTGTGAGTGCAATAAATGCATTCCCAGGGCTGTATGCATCCCCCTCATGCTCTGCAGCAATGTTGCAGCTCTGTCCATTCCCGCCCCTCCTCATGACCGTCTCACAAAGCCTTGCTCACACAAGTAATCCCATTAAACCCAATGGGCTAGTTGCCTAAGCACCGATTTATGGGATCATGCTCTTAAAGGCTAAGCTCTTCAGTGAAGAGACCTGAGGAGTCCCTTGTAAATTGCCCACAGAGCCCTACAGCCACCACTGGCCTGCTGAAACCTGGTGTTATTTGCAGAAGATCAAAGTCCTGTCAGGTCATGTAGACTTCTATTAATGGAAGCTGAGATGCTCAGCTGCACTTCTAGGTGTCAGGCCTGTAAATGATGAACCCCTACAGATATGTTTCACCTGGTGGGTTTTTCAGGGAGCTGTCAATTGGCACTGAACAGAATTCAAAAGAAAGTCTGATTTACCCAGCATCCTGAGGACACCAAGATTTCCTGTTTTGCCCAGCTACAACTGCAGTGTCAGCATAAGCTGAGTTCCAGGACAAAGGTCTTTTGGGTGCATGGGGGTGTGATAGGCATGTTGGAAGGGGCCTGCCTGGATATGCTGCTTCCTTCTCTTTTAAAAAATTTTGCCCTGGCAGAAGCCTATTCTGGTGACAGAAAGACATGGGGAAATGGGAACAAAATGTGCACACTGTTCTTATTGAAGAAGACCCAGTATAACAGCATAATTAATAAACCTTCACAGACCTCTATTAATAGCTCCTGAAACCTGAGCAAGGAACGCAGCAGTGGTTTTGCCAGGGCTCATTCTGCAAGGGTGAAAATCGTTTGCTTACTGTTTTCACATTTGTCATTGCCATGCTCCATCAAGCTTAGCAGTAAAGGCAGTAAAGGAAAGCAAGGGACCAGGGGAGAAAGGAGATGGGGAAATCCTGGCCTGTGGCTGAGCACATTTTGATGGCTTTACAAGCATAGAGGCTGGATGAAGTGATGAAGTCATGTTGCAAAATTACTTGTCCATTCATGCATAGGGTTGAGGAGGAATCCTATACAAGTAAATTAAATTTAAATTATCATATGCCAAATTGACATTAATATTCAGGACAAAGGATCATTTTTTTCAGGCAGTGCATTGATTTAGTTTTAAATACTAATAAATTCCTCCTGCCTCACTGGACATTGATGACATATCCTCCCTTAGCTCCTACCTTGTGTAACACTAACCTTGCACCCAAAAGAGAGGGTTTGGCTTTGCAAGCCAAGAGTAAGAACCTCAAAAAGAGCAGGCAGAGCCTCAAAAGACAGAGCCCCCCTCAGCCAGAAGGCTCATTGAGGTAAACGTATTTCTCCCTCTCCCCATTTTCTCCAGACATGTCTTCCCTGAAACCCACCTGCCTGCCAAGAGGGTCCCCGGGGCTGTGCAGGGACCCAGAGCAGCAGCACATGGCTGTGCAGTGCCCGGGGAGGGTGGGCTGGGAGCCTGCCACCAGTTTCCTCGTCCTCTTGGTTCAGGCCTCCTCCCCTGCAATCCCCACAGGTTTCATTGCTGAATGCCTCAGCCCCTAGAGTACCACAGTAATTTGGCACTGATGCCTTAGTCACTTAATTATTCTTTTCAAAGGAGCCTTTGAATTTCTTTTTCCCAACCTTGCCTTCTTTCCTCTCCCTCCCTTTTCCCTCTACACATTTTGATTCAATAGTTTTCTTTGAAATTGTATAAACTTGTTGTTTATTTCTTGCCATCTAGCATGCTGTGATCTATCTTTCATTGTTAATATTTTTTTTCTCAGCAGTATCCCTATTGCCTGTCTCTGAGTTCATTCTGTTCCCTCTTTCAGAAGCACTATATTTTTCTTCTCAGTATTTTTGCTTAGCTCTATTAACTTTTATTTATTTTTCTTTCACTCCTTCATCATGTTTCTTTTCTTAGTTGCTGTGCACCATCTGTATATCTGTTTCTGCCTCTCTCATGCTCCCACAACTAGATTATTCTCTGCCTGCCTTTGATTACCACAGCCCCTTGTCTCCCCTCCCCACACACTCCTCTCCCTAATAAGAGCTATCTAAAACTGGCCGCGCCCCTGCCCCTTCTTCTGTTTCCCCCTCTGGTTCCCAGCTGTTGCCTGTGAAAAATACCTGTGTAGGAGTGTTGACATCATGAGCTCTGGCAAGCCAGAGAGCACCTGACTCAAGAAGACTCAAGATGCAGTGAGATGATGAGCACAATGTTCTAATTCTACATTTTCTGAGAGGGAAAAAAAAAAATCCCTCCTGCTTCTGACATGTCTTATCTGCTTTTGAACATCTCACTATGCAAACAAATTAGTTTCTCCTAATAAAGGTTAGAAAGCAAAAGTTAAGCTTGAGAATGGAAATTTAAACTTAGCTGTAACTGAAGAATTATGATCAATGCCTTCAAAGTAAAGGAAATGCACCATCTGAAGAGCTGTGTGCACCAAGGAAGCATAAACAGCCTCCCTGTTCCCCTACACCTTGGCTGTCTCCCTACACCTCTGCACCTCCTGCAACCAGGAGCAGCTCTAACAGAGTCCCCAGTTACTGCCTTTGCAAAGCACTGTAAAAATAGATGTCAGGACAGCATCCTTTGACTGCTGCTCTGGAGCTCTGGCCACCAGCTGTGGACTGTGTGTGAAGGACAGAGCGACACAGCCGCAAGGGACGTGGCTGGAGCGGCCACTGTAGTGGGGGCTGCTAGGGAGTGAAAATGGCCAAGAACCAGGCTGGAGCAGGCTTCTTTTTAAAAACAAGCATCTGCAGCTGGGTGGAGAGGTCACCCTATGACTCCCTGTGGGAGCAGGTCTTTTTCTGGGCAGTCTGGACACGGCCATCCCTGCTGCCTTCCTCTTCTGAGGTTGTGCCTAGACTCACTGAGGAAATAGAGGGAGGGCTCAAGGTGGCCTGAAGCATCTCTGTGCTTTGCTGCCCACTCTGTGTGTCCCCACCCTGCAGATGGAGCCTGTGGGGAGGAAGCAGGAGCTGCCCCAGGGCACACAAACAACCTGGTCCACGCACATCTTGGAGAAAAAGCTTGCCAGCTGACAGAGCTGGTTACAGGCACCCACATTTATCCAGCCCACAAGCTGAAGTGAGAAATGAAGTTCATTTTCTTCTCCTTGACTTTTCCAGAATCAGACTAAAACTCATCAGGGTCACAGCTATATGGATTACAGCCAAGAAGAAAGGTTATTGATATGCCTCTAAGAAATAAAAACAAAGTTGAGGAAAAAACAACCCAGCACATAGGCAGCAAAGCCGGAATTGAGAAGATATGCCATTCATGCATTCCAGGTTAACAGGAATGAACTGAAATCTTCTTCCAAATGTCAGCAAGGTTCAAAACGACCCAGAGTGAAAACTGCATCTCAAACCCAGACACTCAGCATTGCAATTCTGAATCGTAATATCCTTAAATCTCACCATGGGCAGGCAGAATGGTAGGAAAAACTGACATGCCATTTTCGTTTTTGATATCCCCTATTTTTTTAAACTATCTTCAACAAACTAGGAATGGTTTCTGAATTTTACACCACGGAATTTGAGAATGTATTTGTTTCTACATGCATATGCATATGTGTGCATATATGTAGGCATGCTGGTATACACGTGCATCTACATCTATGCACACACATATATTAAAAACCCAGGGGTTCCCTTGCCAGATGTACACACAGTGGTACTGGGCTTCCCCTTGTTCCAGCCTCTTCATTTGTGCACACAGACCTCACTGGTTCTGCACCTCATAGCGTGCTCAGATATCCCATATTCTCATTATCCTCAGACTCACCGAGCCAGGCTGTCCCCCCTGGAGGCTGTTCAGCACAGAAATTTGTGCTTAGCTGAATTTTCACCATAGCTTTGCAATTCACCTTTACAAAAATAAACTCTCCTACGTGGAACTTTTGCAATCTGCACAGAGACCAGAACAAACAAATGAAAACAGTCCCGTCAGCAATTTTTCAGCCATGTAAACTGCTCACTCAGAGCTGGTGAAAAAAATGGCCACCGTCCCAACCATGGGCCCAGCGCTGCTGCTCCTCTCCTGCTCAGCTGCTGCTCCCCTGTTTATCCGATCTAATGCAATAAAATGCGTAATTAATTTCTAAACGCTTCCGTTGAACGGTGCAATTTGTCAAGTCGAGTTGTTAATAGAATTAAGCTTTTTATCAGCGATTAGCAAAAGAAGGTAAAAAAAAAAAATTAATTACGGAATTGTATGCCTCCCTGCTTCAAAGCCAGGTTTGGGATTAAATGTTTGATAAAGGTTCCCTGGCACGTTATAAAACATTTAGCAAAAGCTGCTTTCCCCACGGTGTTTTCTGCAAAACAGCCTTTGTGCAAGAGGGGGGAGGCAGAGGGAGGAGGGTGCAGGCAGTACAGTTGATCACATGGAGAAGGGGGGCTGGCTTCAAGTAGTACAGAACTTCTTGTATGGGAACATATCCCCATATTGTATTCTGCTGGCATCACATCCTGCCTGCCTTTACCTCTCAAGCATCTCTCTGTTGTTTGTATAGATAACCAACAGTGACAGGGAATTACAGGCAATATTGGTTATTTCTGCCTGTGTGTCAAGAGGTATCCCAGGCCCTGGACTCAGTGGAAGGACTGTACAGCCCCATGAAATGAGGCAGCATATACAGCTCGTGCTGGTTATATGGCAGGAAGTCCCCCTTACAGCCCTTCTCATTCTGGTAAATCCACACCTTGTGGCGGGCAGACGATGAAGACCTATAGAGTATGGAACAAGGTCAAGCCACCACTGCCCCCTGCAATGTAGCTAGTGCTGGATCATCACTAAATCCACATGCCTTGACCGCAGTGAGGAGAGGAGAGCAGAGCAGAGCAGGGCTGAAGAAGCCCCACCTCCACAGCACAGAAAGGAGATGCAGCCTCATCCTTTCCAGGGAGCCTGCCTGCACAGACAGGGGCTGAGGGCTGGGAACCCAAGTGTACTGCAAGGAACGCCACCTCCTCTAGGCCTTGTGCCACCTATTACTGAGGACAGAAATACAGCAATCTCCCTCTTCCCTGCAAATTATACTGTCTGTTTGC
Organism: Aegithalos caudatus; assembly: GCA_013389925.1. Lineage (NCBI taxonomy): Eukaryota > Metazoa > Chordata > Aves > Passeriformes > Aegithalidae > Aegithalos > Aegithalos caudatus. The sequence continues at coordinate 413,460 of WEIU01017882.1, forward strand.
ACCTGATTTCCACAGACAAGAGTGAATCCCATGCCTGAGGGACCTTGTTTTGGAACACAGTCTAGCCTAGGTGTTTCCCTGCCAAGGCCCAGCTCTGTGGCACTTTTCCAAAACATATATTCAGTTTCTCCATGGACCCATCTCAGGTTTACCAATAACAAAGCAAGGGAACCTTCCAAGAGAGAGCTTGTCATTCTTGTAGGGGCAGGCTGGGAAATACCATTGTGGGACATGCGTTAATCAAGAGAGGAGCAGAAAACCTAGAGGACGTGTTAGGGGCTTTTTTTGGAAGGATTATTGTTGTATTTCTCTGGAGAATGGTATTTCCCCAGGACCCGTGAAGCCTGCAACCATGTAGCTTGACCCTTCCTTCCTTTCTTGACCCAATTGGCTGAGGTTCAGCTATTTTTTCCTGTGCAGAAGACTAGATAAAGTGCTGTTCTTTCTTGTTCTTCCTCTTTGCTCCCTGGAACCCTTCGAGAATAAAAGCTTTGGAACAATCCCAGGGGTTGGGAGCCTCTTTTGGAATATTTTACCCCATCCCTGAAATATTCCTCCGAAGCCTCTCGGGAGACTGAGATAGCCTAGGAGCCCGGGGGGCTGAGGAGGCATTATTTCACATTACCTACACAGGGTAGAAGATGAAATGTAGCAGTGGTGGGGAGCAAGGGCTTGGGCAGGGCTGTCAAGAGAAGTGCTGGGTGAGGAGATCTGGGAGGCTGCAGGGCAGGAGGAGAGCTGCATCAACAGGGCTTTAAGGCATGATACAGAATTAAACCCTGACAACAGTTATGTTTCCATGCATACCAGCTTAATTAGCAGCACGAAGCTTTCTGACACCTCCATTTCATGCTGCTTTTAGAGTCAGTTTTTCAACACGCAGAATTCCTGGCAGTTCAGCACATGCTCTGTGCAATGGCCATGCAACTTGTGGGAAGGAGAAGAGGAGGAGATGAAATCTTAAATCTGATTCCTGATCCTGCTGGCAAGTTAAAGGTACAAAGCTATTGGCACATTTAAGTACTTCACATCCCCACAATGAGAGAGGACGAGAACACGAGGTGCTCTTGAGCCGCCTCCTCACCCCACATCAGCAGCTCAGCTCCTGTTTTCTGCTCCTCATAGATCTGGCCTCAGCAAGGACAGAGTTCCCAGCACAGACTTCTCACTCTAACCCTTGCACATATGTGTTAGCAGCCATGCTCTGATGAGGAGCAATTATTGACAGACATAGCAAGGACTGGAGTACTGATGGACTACAGCCAACACATAGGAGAATACTCAAGCACGTGGCTCAGCTCACACCACACTCATCTATGCAAAATGAACTCAGCTCAGTGTCTATTATTTCCTTTTAGGTACCCATCAGCTATCTAGGATTTTGATTCAGATTATTTTTCTTCTTTTGCTATTTGACCAAAATTATTGCATGCTCAGTCAGTTCCTGGTCACTCCTTGAACCAGACTTGTCAATTCCTCCCATTTCTTTCTCCCTCCTAGCTGTTTGAATTCTTCAGAAGCTGGTAGATTGTTATCATTCATGTCCTGTCTTAAGTTGCTACTTAGCCAACCTCAATATATTTAGTTCCTTTAATCTTCTTCCCTAATAAGTCAATCCTTCAGCCCTTTAATCACGCTAGCTGTGCTTCTGCAGATTCTCTCTGATTTGTCTACATCTTCCTGGAGTTGGAGTGCCTAGAAAGCACAGCAGGCTTGTGACCTGTGCTGACAAAGTCACTTTCTGTGGGCATGAGGGCACGAGGCCACAGCCCAAATTCTGTAGGGTTTGCTTCTTCTTCCCTCACTGCTGTGCACATTGCATCATTCCAAAGATCCTTGAGGAAAGCTCTCCCTGACATAGCTTCAGTTATGACATGCTCTTAAAGCTGTTAAAAGTTTCCCTTCATCTGCTCCACACTGCTCTCAGTAGGTTGCAGTTGATTTGCCCCATTTACCATAAGAAAACCAGCCAGCAAGCCCTTTCTGGCCCTGAATCTTTTCATTTGGAAGAGATCCATCAAGGGCTGCAAAAGAGTTTTGCAAGGGAAAAGGCAGATCCATCATTCTCTCTTCTGAACCCTTGTGCTCTGCTCTCATATGGCATGAGTGTCATGCTGTAATGTCATCAGTTTGGGGTCTTGATATGGAAACTCATAAGTACTGTGAGAAGGACGAGTCAGAAAAAGAATTGGGAGCCTCAAGCTGGACACCAGTCTTTTGAATCAGCTTGTGAAAATCCTTTCCTTCCTCTGCAGTTCTGTTCTGTGGAAGAAGAGTGGCACTTACTTCCTTTCCCATTCAAACACTCAAAGAAATCAAGCATTGTGAAATGTATTCAGGTTTTTCTTAATAGCTACAAATACCAGAATAATTTGATTCACAGATTTCTGCCAAATGTAGCCAGCATTTTGATTCAAAGCCTCTAAGTGGTTTTATTTCATTTCTGCTTCCATCAAAAGAATCCCACAACCAAGTTCAAGTATACTCAACAATCCTGAGTTCCCTTACTTAAACTAACATTGTTCTCAAGGAGATATCCTAGACAATACCCTATTTTGCTTTCCTTTAAGCCTCTATCTAAATTCTTTCACAGCAGTAAACACATGTTTCATGTATGCTTCTGCATAAAATCTTATTATTCTCATTAGTAAAATGAAAAGTGCTTGCAGAGGCAATAAGCAATTTGGGAAGTGAATGCAAAAGTGTGTTTCCCCAAGGCAAGTTTCATTGTCAGGCCCCTGGAGGCCTCTCTGCCAAGCAGAGGGATATACCAGCCTGTACACATAACAAGGACAGAACTATATTTTGGTGTTGATATATACCAGTGTGTGTCACATTGATTTAAACTAAATTATCAAAAAAGAGAATAAACAAACAAACAAACAAACAAATAAATAAATAAATAAATGCTACTCTGACAGCTCTGTGTGGGAGGTCTCTGCCCATTGTCATTAAAATTTGGTAGTACTCTCACATAGGTGCACACTTAGCAGAACGTGGCTCACATTCATATTGGCTGGACGCTCTTCAGCCTGGAGCTCTCTCTCTAGAGGGGAAAGGGCAAGACAGGATATAACAACCTGTGTGGGGTTCAATTCCCCATTCTGCTAATGGCCTCCTCTGGGGGACAGGGCAATTCTCATTGCCCCACCACAGCATGCCTGAAAGCCCAGTGGAGACAGTCCCCAAGGAAGTGTTGCCATGGAAGGAAGTTGCTATGTCGATGTCACAGTGATGTGACATGTGAAGCCAGCATTGCCTTGTGAGCATGGGATGATGCTTGAGCTCCTGAGTACTGTGTCTCAGCTCTTAGATGTCTGTGTGACATCACCATGGGGCTTCCCAATGAGACAGAAGGGCAGCCAGGTTCCACTCAGTGTAGAAACCAGCTGGCTTCTTTACCAGGGATGCCAGGATGTGGGATACAATAAAAATCCTTTATTTGATTGAATGTCTGCAGCAGTAGCCAGATGAAAACCAAAATAAAGAAAAAAAGTCCTCTTCTTCAGCAAATAATCTTCTGGCACTTCTCTCCTTTTATTTCAAGCAAGCAACTTTTATGCCTTGGCTATTGAATACTCAGTCATTTTTCAAAGCTGTTCTAGTAGCCAGTTTCAGGACCACCAAAAAAGATGTGGGTGCTCAATTCATGTCACTTCAAATATTTAGGACACGATTTCAGCTCAAATTACGTAAGGTTTGTTCACACAAAAGCCCTTTCCCTGGCAGCTGGGGAGGGCCAAGGGTAGCTGAAAGAAGCTCTAATCAAATGTTTCAAGAGGAGCGGGCTGATAGGCACTGTGGTACAATTTATAGCTAGCTGGATGCAGGTACTGTAGTTTTGCAATCAGGCCAGCTATCAATCAAGCTCTATTCTATCAGTCTTTTATGTCTTGTACTCCAAATTCCAAGCCGAGCTTCGTCAATGAAAAAAGTATTCTGGTAATTGCAGATGATTTTCCCATTGGATACATTCATATAACACATTTAGGCAGGAGTGGCAGTCCTTGGGGTAAAATGGGTCTAGGACTGGGAAAGTGGGGCAGGAGTAAGGGGTACTGGCCCACCTGGGAAGCAGGTCTAGGCGAGCAGGAAGGGTGCAAAGCACTGGTCTCATCCTCAGAGTTGCCCAGCAACAGGACAGGGAACTCCTATCAAGGCAAAGCCTTCCCATTTTTCACCAACAGAACTTTCCAACCCTTTTCTGCAACGCCATTACAACGCCCTATGCTCAACAATGAATAACGGCTCTGCAACTCTTTGTTCAACTCCCTTGCCCATCTGTGGAGGTTTTCACAGATACTCAGTGCCCTCTGCCCTTTTAGACACAGTGACCAAAAGCCAGTGACAAGAAACCTGACATTTCATTATTGTAATTAATCATTCTTAAACTGCCTCCTAGAAAGCCTCTCTCCGTGGCATGGAGATGAGCCCTCTGGAGCAGCTGTTGGCTATTGCCATACACAGACAGCCATGGAAGCCAAGACACAGCAGTCAAAACAGTGTAACTTACCACAAACTTATTTTGAGCTGCCCTGGAGAAGATGTCTCCACTCCAGGAACAGACTTGAGTGACAACGAGAAGTTTAGCAGTACTCAGTGTTAGAGCACACACTGCTGTCCACTGAAAGGTTTCCTACAAAAAGAAAATGTACGTATCTGTGCCTCAGCACTTCCTGAGCTTGACATTCTGAGAACATAAGTTCCTCTCTCCTGGATAAGGCATGAGTGTCTGATGTTCCAGGGCAAGGAAGAAAAGTCACATGCTGGATGTCACCTTAGCAGATGAAAACCCTAGGTTATGGTTTGGCAGTGACGTCCTCGTAGGCCTAGAAGAGATTTATGTTGCCTTGGTGTGAGAACCACTGGATAATTGTCCAAAGGTTTTCTAGGAGCTTATTTAGAAGATATATCCCAATCTTTGCTTCTGCCTAACTTAAAAGCAGATAAACCCACCAGATTTTAGGGTTAGTTTTCATTTGAGTTTCCTGTTGAGAAGGGGGAGATGTTTAATGGAGATAATTCCAAGCTGATTAAGGGATGGCATAGCTGCCAAGTTCATTATGAAATTGTATTTTATTTCATATCCCAACAAACTTGCATCTGCCTCTTCCATGATGCAGTAACTCTTTGAATTTACACATGTGCCAGGATGTGCAGGGCTCACAGAATTACCATCTGCTTCCCTGTCATAAGCAGCCCAACGGTGTGCGTGCTGCTGAAACAACAGGCCGCTTTGGTAATAGGCTTTATTTTATTTCTTCCCCTGCTTTTGCATGGATCAATTATACCTGTTCTGCTCTCCAGTAAGAGATTCCCAGCTGAGGAGGCCACACTTGCCCTGCTGCAGCTGGGCATGGGGCCTTGATGTTACTGACAGTAGGAAAGCTGTTTTTCCTTACCACACACATTGCAGCAGCAAATCTGACACATGGTGCAGAACTTCCCCTCTCCCAGCTCTGGGCTCCCAACACCCTGCTCTGCCATGTCACCATGAAATACTTTTCAATTATTCCACTTTTGTTCTGTGTACAGATCCCCAGCTATTGAAAAGCCTGTGATTCTCCCTATCCAGAGCTTTCTTCCTCAGCTTCTTCCCTTCTTCCTAACAGCTGTCAATCTAGGCTGGAGGATAGCTTTGTCAGCCCACCAGGATCTGAAGGTGCATACATTGACATGGAGAGGAGGATGCTCCAGAGGATGTGTTATTATCCACTGAGCACTTTGCTGAAGGAAGGAGAGTTGGCCCATGCCAGAGGGAATGGGAGTAGGGACAGGAGAGAGCCCAGCATGGGGCTTCCTCAGCTCTCCCAGGGAGAGTTTGTATTTTGCTTCTTCTTCTCCTTGGGGTTGCAATTACTTGCAATGTTAAAACAACCTCAACTCCCATCCCCAACAGACACCATCCCCCTCCCCTCTGCTCCACACAGACGGAAAATTGTGGAGAAATAGTACTTAATTATCACACCACGTAACTAATTAAAAGCTGAATGCTTGCTTGTGGTATGCTAATGGGGCATTAGAGAGCCAGCCTGCTTTGGTAAAGAGCCATGAGCCCCCTCTTTCCCCTTTCACCTTACTGCAGGAGCTTTAGGCTGACAGGCACCTGGGATGAGGTGGGAATTTATTATGCTGCCTTCAAGTTCACAGCTTTACAGAGGGCACCAAGGTCAAGAAACTTGATCAGTACAGAGGGAGAAATCACCTGTGCAGGCGCCAGGAGCAAGCTACATCGTGTGGGTGGCTTGCTATGGAAATTACATACACAGTGAGGCTTCACATTTATTCTAATAACTATTTATTTTCTTTATGGAGTTGGTAGGAAACAAGAGATTCTCTGAAAGAAAATATTTATTGCATTCCATCTTTGTTTCAGGGGTGTTAAACTAGATGACCTTAAAAGATCCCTTCGAACCCAAACTATTCTATGATTCTAAGATGTCTGTATTGATCCTAGACAAGCACACTCCACCTCCCCTTCTCTTACTATGTCATTACACCATCTGGTGCCAAGTGCCAGCCCTCTCCTTTCAGCTGCTGTGCTTGAAGTCCATGTTTACTTGTCCACTCACAGCCAGGACCACTGAACATGTTAATTAAGGAGAGAGCCCATTCAGCTTTGTCGAGTTCTTCTTAATCACTACAATAGTTGCACATATACCCAGAGATTTGTCCTGGCTCCTGTGCACTCTAGGAAGAGCCTAGAGTGTGATCTGGAGTGGCCAGGCAGCCATCCCACCATGGTTTGGGGACAGTGAGGGACCCTACAGGTTAGCTGCAGCAGCACACTGTATCAGTTCACCCAATGGACTGTGAGGCTCATTCAGCCTTGGAGAGCACTGGGGCTGAGCTGAGATCTTTGCATGCCCAGCTACATATGCTAGGCCTGCTGGGGGTGTTTCCCTGGTACCCTGTACCAGACAGAGCTAGTGGCAGTCACCTCCTACCTTCACCCACAGAAGGCAGCTGTCCTGGGAGTATGTAGGATTTTCTGTGGCTTGTCCTTCCTTGCAAAATATTGGGTGGAGATTAAGATAAAACCAGAACACCAGAGGAGGAAAAAAAAAAAAAAAAAAAAAGTATTGTCAATGTCAGCAAAGAGAGGCAGGAATTTATCTTGGGTTAAGGGGTTGCTGTCTCGCTGTAACCACTGCCTGCTACACTGTGCACATGCCTCTTGTGACATGTCCCATAAGCTGCAGAACCCATTGTAAAGGTCATGATTTCTTGATTCACAGGCAGAACCGCTACAGCCCAGCATGCAGCTAGCACTGCCATGGGACCTGAGGCTGATCAGTCAGCACAGTCCCACTGTGGAAAGCCTTTTATCCCATCTGCCCCACTTCCCAGAGCCTGAGGGGAACAGATGAAGCTGGCTGGCTGAAGAAGGCCAGCAAGTGATCATGCACTGCCTGTGAACCTCAGAGCTGACACAGTATTTTCCTCCTGCAGGCTTCCTGTTGCCCACTTTCCTTTGAGTGCCTGCCAGCTGTGTTTGACAAGTCCAGGGGTGCCCAGATGCTCCCCTTCACAACTCTTGGGATTTGTGTAATGAGCCAGGCTCCTCCACCAGATGCATCCCAGTCCACTGTTTACCACAACTCTGCTGAGCAAACACAAATCATTTCTTTCTGGCTATAATGTGATCTCAAGTTCAGATTGTCATCCTCTCTTATCTCTGTCTAGAGGAGGCTTCTAGAACTTTCTTTTGCAATCACTAGCTCAACACCCTGTCCCAGGCTGATCTAACATTGTGTCAAGTGCCCACATCCCCAGCATGGCAGGAGGATGCTCCTGCCTTGTATGTTGGTTCTGATGCTGGCACAGCAACACTAAAACCATGTGGATGCCCCACCCCAGGAGAGAGAGGGAACAGCCAGTGGTGGCATGGAAGGTAAGAACTGAGCCATGGTGCTCAAACATGAAGGAGCTGCGGCTGAGTACATCTCACCAAACTCGTGCCAGAGACTGACAAGGATGAAGAAGAGGCCAACATCTCTTAAAGAAGATACTGTCCTTCACTGCCCTGAGATTCAAGTTCATGGCAAAGTACTTCTTTGCTGTGCTCTGAAGATTAGCACAGCATTCCTTGTGACTGGCCTGTCCATGCCCATTAGCTGCTCTCCAGCAGAGGATCTTCTTCTCCCCCACTCTGTTTGTCCCAGCAGCTCCTTTTGGCTAGCTCTCTCCAACCACCTGCACTCCCACTGAGCACAGCATGGAGTGATATTCTCATTCCCTCACTGTTATTCTGTCATCTTTATCATTTTAGAGTTGATTCATGACCATTCAAGTTTGGCAGAGCATGCTCACAATGTGTCTGAGCTGATGCTTGACCCTCTCTCCTATTTCCACCCAATTTGGTCCCAAACCATCAGCCTTACTTTATGGATCACCCCAAAGCCCCAGACTGTCAGAACAACTTCAATTACAGCAGAGATGGGCCCCATGCCACCAGCAGCATCCACGGCCTTCCAGCGGCTGACAAGGACTAATTAGGAAATGAAACATTAGTTAAGTCGCTCTCAATTAAGGCCAGGATAACGTTTTCCTGGCAGCACTGGGGCGCTTTAACTGCTGGTCCCATGATGACTGTGAAAACATCAGATTTGCTGAAGGAGCTTTAATGTTGAACATATGTTGGAGGATTACAGAAACCCCCTCAGCTGTGACATTTTGGTGTGCTCCCTGCTTTTTCTTTCCCTGTAGCAAACAGGGAACAATGAATGCCAGCACAGGAAAGCAAGAAAGGAGCTCAGAGCAATTAGGAGCAAGATATATACACATGCACAAAGCTACATATGTGCACAAATAAAATACGTGCCTCTGAACATACACATTCCACATTTTAATCAAACATCACCACACAGCATCCTTATTCTTCCCTGCCTCTAGAAACACATCAGAGATGACAGACCATCCATTGCCCCATGTCAAAAGGCATGTTAGAAACCCAAGGGATCCCTGGCTACAAAAAAACCCACAAGCAAAACAAAACCAACCAAACAAAATTCCACAACATACACGAGAAAAGAGAACCCAGTGAGGTCAGGAGAGAGGGAAGCTTGGACATTCTTCAAATGAAAGCCAGGTGCAGCTAAGTCTTGTATAGGAGCCTCAGAGGGACAATAAACAAAAATGCAATCTATTGAAACAAAATGAAAACCTCAAATTAGAAAGGCTCAAGTTCCCTTGGAGGAGAGCATGGAAGGGGGAGGAGACTGTGAGAGGGTATTAAAGTAAGGAAAATTTTATATTAAGAAAGTATGCAGTATATCCGCATATTTGTTCATAGTCGTTTTACATGGTGCAGCAGTCTATGGGGACCAGCTGCAGTATGCACAGCTTTGCTGGGATTAAGGAACAGGACTGGGCTCTCACATCCTGTCTCTTGGGGGGAGATGTAGGTCAGAGAGGCTGGGAAGCCAACTGCAACTGTAGATGAGTATGTGCCACAATCTTTGGATTTGAGAAAGAATGGATCTACATCTGCTTGAAAATTGGCTTTTGAAACACTTTTTAAATGGAAATTTCAGTTTCTAAATGAATTAAGAATCTGCTTTGTTTTCTTTTTTCCTCAAAATAAAAAGAATTTTCATATGGAAGAATTTCTTCTGGCTAAGAAGATGGAGAACCTTTTGACTCTTTGAAATCTACTAAGAAAACTTTTGCAAGATCATCATTTTGCCATTTGGGAAAAAATATCCACTTTTCCAACTGGCTTGAATGTAGTCCTTTCTGTGAGACCATCCCTTCAAAGCCCACTGGGAAACTTGCCATTGGATTTGCTAGGCAGAAGCTTTGCTGCCCAGAAAAAAAAAAAAAAAAACCAAAAAAAAAAAAAAAAAAAAAAAAAAAAAAAAAAAAAAAAAAAAAAAAAAAAAAACAAAAA